>OY284414.1:20012700-20458178 GCA_958301585.1 Merodon equestris
CGAGCAACTGATAGCCTCCTTTCCATCCCTTGTTCAGCCAGATATCTATCAAACTCTGTATAACAATACTCATGGCCATTATCCGACTGCAGGCACTTAATTTTCATTCCAGTTTGCTTCTCTACAAGCTTCTGATATAGCTTAAACGCATCAAACACACCGCTCTTCTGTCGCAAGAAATATACTTCATACCAACGCGTGCTATCGTCTACGAATGTGACGAAATATTTCGCTCCGCCCAAAAACTCCATCCTGAAGGGTCCCACAACATCAGAGTGCACAATATTTAGTATTACGTTGCACGGTACTCGACCTTTAGAGAAGGGTACAGCAGTCATTTTACCCTTTGAGCACACTACACATCGCGATAACTGCTCAATGTTTTTATCATTAACCGCGGGCACTACACCGTCATGAACCAGCTGTAATAAGTCTTTGCTGTTCAAATGACCCAACCTTTCGTGCCACTTCAACAGTTCGGAGCACTCAGGTCGGACAACCGCTTCCGCACACTCGGAATTTGCGCGAACGAAATAAAGGTCATCTCTACGATCTGCTATTACCGAAACATTGCTATGCTCATTACGAACGTAAGCGTCGTTTCTACGAAATGTCACTTCATGGCCCCTATTCGTAATTTTCGCGACCGAAATTAAGTTTGTTCTCAGGTCAGGTACAAATAACGTATCCTTGAACTCTATCAAACGATTGCCACTTTCGCTTGCCACTAAGATGTGAACAACGCCCCTTCCTTTAACATCAGCTGATGCCTTACTAGCAAGGTTCAATTTAACCTTGGGAGACTCACTCATTGATTTAAAAAGACCTGCATCACCACAAAGGTGCGCTGTGCAACCACTATCAAGAATCCATGCTCTATTCGTCTGCCTCATGTCTGCATAATACGCATCATTAACATTCGTGGTAACCGTATGACTAACTGCATAGGACTCGTTAACACTATTCGCCGAATGTCTCAATTTTCTCCCCTGATCCTCGGACGCTCGTAGCGGACGTACATTTGCCTTGTGTCCCAACATACCACACTTAAAACACTTAATATTTTCAAGTTTTTGTGGTCCTTTTCCTTTTTTTTGTTGATGACTGTGACAATACTACCACTTGCCTGCTTTCGTGCCTCGCTTTCTTCAATAATTTTTAATTTTAACACCTCGGCAGTAGGCAATGCATCTCGCGACTCAATTGCACAACGAAAGTTCTCATATGAAGAAGGGAGACTATAAAGCAGCATAATGGTCAGCAGATCTCCATTAATCTGAACGCCCATTCCCTCAAGTTTATCCACAGCATCGAAAAATCTTGTCATATGCTCCTTGACCTCACCACAATCATCCAACCTTTGAAGCATCAATTGCTTTAACAGTGTAGCTTTTCTTGCCGGTCCTTTCGACGCATAAATGGATTCAAGCTTCTGCCACACCTGCCGTGACGTATCACATCCGCGAATCTGTTTCAGTTCAGACGGTTGAATCGACAAAATCAAATTCGCCTTGGCCTTCTTGTCCTGTTTAAACCATGCATCTTTCGCAACACCATCGGTTGATGGCATAACAGAAGTCCCATCTACAAATTCCCACAAATCATTTTTGTAAGCAGCGCTTCCACCTGCATGCTCCAAGTATCATAGTTCTCATTGGACAGCAACTCCATACGCGACGAACTAGATGACGAACTAGCAGACATTGTGCATACAATTTTTCGGTCTTAAAAATCGCAATCAAGCATACAACTGTTTAACAATAACGCGAATGAATTTCAGCTCTCCATGTATGCCGATGATAGTAAAATATTTAAACACATATCTTCCCTTGTTGATTCGTGCTCTCTCCAATCTGACCTTACTTCGCTACTTGGTGTCAAAAAAGCCATCTCGAGCTCAATGTCAGTAAATGCCAAGTCATCACTTACTCCCGCAAGTGCCTACATTATTCGCAATGAAACCGTTCCCTATGTCAAATTCTTGGTTGATCTAGGAGTCATTTGTGACCGTGAACTAAATTTTCGCCTCCACATCGACAACCTTATAAAACGTGCTAACTCTGCCCTCGGTTTCGTGGAATGTTGGTCGAAAGCATCCTCGAACTCTTACGTTACGAAATCACTATAAATAACTTTACTAGGCCACTTCTGCTAGTCAAGTCTCGTCCCCCTCTTCCCACTCTTCCCACACTAAGCCTATTGAAGCCATTTAAAGTAGGTTTATCCACTTTGCCCTTCGTGGCCTTTTCTGGGCTGACCTCCTTAATTTACCACCCTGTACGGATCGCCTAAAATAAATCAATCTCCAAGTCCTTAAAGACCGACGCGATGTTCCAGATATTCGTTTTATTCACGACCTTCTCACCGGTTACATTGACAGCTCTACATTATTGCACATAATTCCCAACCCACGTAGCCTTGGGTCCAGGTCCCTTTCCTGAATCTCATCGCGAAAATATGGCTACCATGAACCAATGCAACGCTGGACAAAGCTTACACCAATCTTTTCGAGCTTCACATCAAAAAGTCCAGTCTTAGAATTGCCCACAACCCTTCGCCCTCACCTTAATCTTTTCCACCCTGTCAGTTAGTTAATAAGTTTGTTAATTTATGTTTTTTTTTTTGTTAAGGCTTGCATTAAGCTAATAAAGTGGGGGCGTTAAAATCAACATTCAACTACACCATGACACAACTATCAGAGGAGCGTAA
Organism: Merodon equestris; assembly: GCA_958301585.1. NCBI lineage: Eukaryota > Metazoa > Arthropoda > Insecta > Diptera > Syrphidae > Merodon > Merodon equestris. Next base: position 20,015,410 of record OY284414.1, read on the forward strand.
CGATCCTTGATGCTATTGGCTGCTCTCATGGGCTTACCAACGAGTTACTGCAATAAGCAGTATTCATTTCTATCCATTGCTGCAAATAAAGGAGGACACGTCTCCCCGCCATATCTGCAGTGCTCACTGGCCTCATCGCACTTGGTCCTTCTGATCGGTGCTCGTGTCTGTTCCTTTATCCGGTAGTCTAACGTGTCCTACACTGACTCTGGTTGATCTGTATTGAGCATATCCTTGCACTTCGTATCAATCAGTCCTTAAGCAATGTATTTAATAAGCGACCAGTCCCGTGCGAGCATATATCCTCGAGACGCAAAATATCGCCAATATATCGAACTCATATTCCTCTGCTTCTTCGTCATATGTCTGTCTAGGGATTTACAATGGTATGTCAGTGTTATCTTTTGTGGTAGGGAAGGTTTCGCAGACTCTTTTAGAGTGTCTAGTGTTAGACTGCAACTCCAGAGCTTCTCTACCCCAAATAGGCCGCAGCCATCAGTAGTAATTGTTCATCCAAATTGCAGATGCGTTTTCTATTCTCTAGGGTTAAACTCCAGAAGCATTTTTGCGACGTACCTCACTGAATATGATTCATTCCTTCAAGGCTGTTGCTCGCTGGTTCAAGTGGGATATTTCCACCTTTTTGCTGTGCCTTGTGCGCCCGGTCGTTATCTAAAGGTTTGACTTTTTCCCGCAACTCTTCTAGTTCATGTTGCGTCCTGTGTTTATCGGCGCCCACAGTAACTCCTGCTCACTCGGCTTCCTCAAATTCCAACAGTCTCCTCAGTAGATCTGCTTTACTGCCTATTTGCTTGAGTCCGCGAGTTTGAAGCTCGCTCCGTAATTCGTCCCTCGTTAACGCTGAGAATGCTTCTATCCTTGCTTCCATGCTGCTTGTCTACCTCGATTTTTGACCCCTTGGCTATACACGTTCTCTAAGTTAGGTTGGCCTCTTAACGCTTTCGATCTTCTCTGCACTATGAGCAACTGTACAACTGCGGACAGGCAATCAGGGAAGATTCTGTCATATTTGACATCGTAATACCAATGTGGTTATCCTACTCAGCAACTGAGTTATTCTGGAGTCAACTTTCATAGAGGCTTATCGTATTGTAAGATCAGGAAGTATCGTTTGGATCAGCGGCATCTTGCGGAAAAGTCAGTCCTATTGGATGTGGTGATAGCCTGGCTGGGAGAAGTTTTTCACGGTAGTCTATACAACGATTACTAAATGAAATCAAAGCCATACCCAAACCAAACAAAAAATAAAATACGCCACTGGATGAGCGACTGCATGAAAATCAACCAAGTCTGAGCTTTCAAGCAGAGTAAATGTGCTGAACTTAGGAAGAATTCTGATTTGAATTGTGAATTGTAATCGTTGAATTTAATAAAAAAGAATGTTTTGTAAGTTGGAAATAGAAAAAGAAAAAGTTTTCTGTTCCAAACCAGCAAACACGCTACATCATAACCAAAAAGCATTGAACAAATACCAGACTGCATTACCGACATCCCACACCCGGCGCCAATTCCCATGAATCTATTTAGGATTTAATGGCCTGTATATCCACGTTTCGTATTTCCGACAGATAAATCAATTTCAGTAAATCAATCCGACGATATCGTCATCTCGCGCCAGCTCGCCCTTATCAATCTCATACTTCATCTCCAACGCGCGGCACGCGCCCACCAATCATTCATTCTCTTACTCAATTAATCTTCGTCACTTGAAATTGCGTTCAATTACAAACGTCATTTTCTCTCAAATCTCCATTTGTCCAATGGAAGGAAAAACCCAAAAAAAGCGAGTCCATCCACTGCGAAACACCAATGTCCATCATGAAGCAAATGTTGCAGAAAACGAAACATCAACTTCATGTAAATTCGTACCCTCGATCCCATGCCCTTCGACGAGAACAAAACTTAAAGACATACGCAAATTCATTCGCTCGACGATGACTGTCAAATGTTACGGATACATATCCTTCCAAGGAGGACGGATAGCTTGTATCCCTGATGGAGAAACAACGAAATGTGCCGTCTCACTGTTTTTGGCCAGTTACGAACGAAGGAACGATGGATCTGTGAACTGTGACTACTTTGTGATCCTGTTTGCACAATGCTTACAGTTTGGGACCAAGTCTTGCGACGTGGTCTTGAGGATAAGGTATGGTACTTGTAACGAGGGCAACGGTTCGCTCGACTGATGATGACTTTGCGCTAAAACGTTTATGAACAGTTTTTGGACGGACGAACCGGGGGAGGGCTTGAGCCCGCTGAAAGGATATGAGTCCTACGAAATCTCTACGTTCCACTGCTCACTGCTCAATACTCACTCCTTACCGTTCAAATGTCGAGATGTCGATGTCAAGTTTTCCATTATTTTGCGCATTCATTCGTCCTACGGGTGATTTGATTTTTCTTCTTTCTCGCTACCTACTTTGCTCTACCCCGCCAATGTCCACTTCCATCCCCTCGAGACAACTCAGAGCAAAGACGAGTGAGAAGGAAAATCAAAAGCAGGTTTCATGCTCTAGCGAATTTGTGAAATTCAATTTACCCAATGACGTTCTCGTCTCAGTCTCACTTTTTCATCATCTCCACGCTACATATCGGAAGTGGAGGCACAAAATAATCATGTCCAATGAATCGGCAATATTTCCTCGAACTCCTTGGTAGTGGCAATACATTGTAGTAGTGCTGGGGAGAAGCGACATACAGGACGTAGACATAGACGTCCTGAAACAAGTTAAATAGTCAATCAGGACAATGATTTTAAGTATGCATATTATCAGGAATGAAAAAGGACGATACACTCAGTTGGTTTACTGTCGAAGTTTCTCTATTCCAACCCTCCCCCGAACACACCCCTCCCTATCCCTTGTATAGTACTTGGCTCTTCAAAGGAGAGTAACTCACTTTGGGTACTACTCCGTGCCTTTGATTTTATGGCAAATTTCACTTTTTGCATGTCCGCTCGATTGGAAACGGAAATGACGACATGGCGAATACGATGATGGCAAAAACGTAAACGTTTCCGATAACTATACGTATAACGGCGCAACACAAGAAAGCGAAAAAGAATGGAAAAAGAACGTCTGTTTGTGCTCGTAGTTAAAACGTTCGAAACGGACGAATCAATGAATCCTTTTGCGCTGTGACTTTATTGTCTCGTTCCTTGTCATTTCAATTTGGATTGTCTGAAGACAGAAACGGTAGACATTTTTTTGCTCATTACGGATGAATGGTTAATGCGAAGTGGGATACAATCTTACCAGGACATTACGGTGGGGTAGAAATGAAATTGGGGATGACAGTCGAAAGGTAATTCTGTGGGTGGCCGGGTAGCTGTCGGTTTATTTTGTCTCAAGGATGGTGTGTCCTCCTTTTTTCTTAGTTTCTCTGCGACTTTGTGACCTAATTTCGAATATTGTATGACATTATCGGGATCTCTGTCCCGAGGGTTTCAAAAAATATGAACGACATGATGTCGATTTGGGGAGCTATTTCTGTTTATGATTTAACGGTTATGCTTTAATAAACGATTTCATTTTGTTTCTACATTGGGCTTTGAGCTCTACCTAAGTATTTTGTTTTTTTTCGACGTAGACGAACGTGCGCACATCCCAAATTTTCCGTCAACAATTGTGTTGGATTTGTCTTTAAAGCGTAAACTTGAGAGACACGTGGGAATCATGCGTGCACTTTAAACTGCATGGCCCACGAAGTATGCTCAAAACGCTATGCTTTGTCGAGCGATATTAATTGGATTCACGTGATTACTTAATTGTTGCCTACGTAAATGCAGCGTTTGGAGAGCCAATTTTCCATCACACGTAACGGCCAGAACGTTGGCAATTTCGCGTCCGATATTGCTTCAGAGCTCCTTAGACATTATTTGCTTGTTGGCATAAAACAACGATTGAAAGAAACAAAACCTGTTTTCAAGGGTACTCCGATTTGGGTTTTAACCTGGAAGATTCTGGTCGAACGTTATAACCTCACTCGAGAGCCCAAGCCAACAATAATTAGAGCCCCGACTCAGGTTTTTACCTACACGAGCTTAGTTTCAAGCATATCACAACCTATCAGTCAGACTCCAGACTCGGGTTCTTACCCAGAAGGAACTGACTGGATGCTGTCAGCGCGACAGTATCAACAAGACAACTAAGGGGCCACTACAGACAAATGTCCCGAACGGGTCATAACCCAAAAGAGACAGAGTAGTGTAATCGCTGCGTCGACACAACTAGAGAGTCTGCGGATATCACAATGACAAATCTGTGTGACGGACCTAGACTCGGCAAGGATACTCGAAATCTCGTTTCATTGGCGCCCGAACAGGCACACTATCGCAGACGGAAATAGATGCGGTTGATACCATTCAAACAACCTCAAAATGATAATACAAAAAGGATGAGCCTAAGAACGAGCTCCTACTGTAACTCTCCGAGTTCAACTTAGAGCTAAACAGCGAAGTCGACAAGCTAAGGCGTCGGCTGTCGATGTGGATAATGGGGACGGGACTGAGTTTACGACACCTCAGAAGGAACGCTTGATGGAGCCTGACCTCACCAACGAGCGACAATCCCCAGCCCGATCGCACAAAATCGACCGTCGACTCTGGCGAAGTTCAGTGACAAGGACGAACTGAGGGTCATCCCAATACCAGACCATAGGTAAACCAATTTTAATGGATATCCAATCTCGAACCTCGATGAATTACACCACCGACCCGGTCAGTTACCCAGTGGCAATCGACCAAGTCTATAAATGGGCATTCGCATGGGATTCGAGTTAATCGCATTCCTGGAAATGGTGGAAGAGCTGGCGAAAGATAATGCCTGAATCTCTCACCGACTGAGGACTCATGTGGTACCGAAATAATAACCGTATGGTCGACTTTCAAGGCGGACGTCCTGAAGTTCTTTCTATCCAGTGGATACTTTGAAGATTTATGAGACAATAACTGGCGAAGAAGATAGCATACGAAGAAACCTTAAGAAATTACGCCCTCGCTATGCAAACCATCATGCGGGTTATACTCCGGGACGACAATTGGGTCGAATATACAAGAATAGCCAGGCAGAGTATCTGCTGAAGATCCGCCAAGGAGACTTCCACACGCTAGTCGAACTGACGCCAAGAAGTTCGAGAGGATCCAGTTGAAATGCTATCCTCCAGCAAAGCTCGCACCACACCGAATGCCTTATGCCCAACATCACATGGTCGCGAATATACAGATCCCAATCAACCCATATAAAACATGCCGGAGATATGGTCAAGAGGGCCACATACATTCCGGATGCCGAAACATTCAGATTCTCTTCTGTTGGGAGTGTGGACGACAGGGCAGACGGACCATAGGATGCTGTCATCCACAGCGGGAAAACGAGGAAGGGCCTCACTCGAATCGCGGGACCGTGAGGCCAGGAATAGCCTAACCAACCAGCAAACAATTTTTTTTTTATAGGGCTCGTGCAGGTTCAAGAGTGTACGGTCTTATGGTGTTTGTCACACAACCTAGATGAGGTGCAGATGGTTTTTGTCGAAGATGTTCGTTCACTTCCATCCGGGGGTGGTTGTCCTAGATAGCATTTTTAGAGAGATTCGACTGAATTTGTCGCGTTGGTTGTAGTTCAAAGTAACTTTTTTGTTTCCATGTCATTAAGGTGTTATATTGCAAATGCACATACAGAGTACGAATTTTGAAGTAATCTGCGAGTTATGCCTTCGTCAGCATTTTTTGATCATCTCTTATTCACAACTGATGTTGTTGCATTGTTTTTCCGTATAGGAATTGTTCTTGACTATGGACAGGCTTCAACTACAGACCTGAACAGTCGATGATGATTACCATTCCACTACGACCACCCTCGTTAATTAAACCTTCTCTCTCTGGAGGCCAACCGCATAACCGCTGTCGTCTATTTAGGTCAACAACAAGCGAGAGCCATCCTCGACACAGGGGCCACGTAGAACTTTGTGGATCAAACTACCGCAATCCACTTCGCCAAGGAGGGGACGATTTATCAGACCGACATCGAGGTAAAGACGGTCAAGGGTTCCACTAGGCACATCAATAGAGCACTAGAGGTAGATCCCGCTTGGGACATCCGAGAGCCAGATCCCACTCCTAGTCTTCGTAGAAGCCATCGATTCCCTTGTCCTGAGAAAAATTTCCTTACCTCAGTCGGAACCACTACAAACAAATGTAGCAGCGAGTCCATCACCCTCCACAGGGAACATGATAACACCAAGAGATCAAGAATCTCAATGGGATGACTCAATGAACAACCCGGCGGACGTCAGCATTTTTCATAGAACCATTCATAGAACCCGGGGGTGTAACAGGTGGTCACCACAGCGCCATACAACGGAGACCCAGAGAAAAATTTCACTGAAATATCGATACGAGCAAGTCGAGGGAAAATTCTACGGAACCGAAGCATTAGGACATTCCACGGAACGACTCGCCAAGCAACCTACTGAACGCAAGGCTATACTGCTATAGGAGGGTGCAACGGATGCCGAAGAAAAAAAGCTCACACAATACTTTAGAAGAGTGGACCAATGTAGATGTCATTGCAGCATTCCTGGAGGACAAGAATGGAAGATTCGATAAGATCCAGGGGACATCAAACATCACATTCAACAAAATCAGCATTAAGGATAATTTGCTGATAAGAAAACTGTACCACCAGAAGAACCCGGCAATGCCAACGATCATCAGCAAGGAAATAGAGAAAGGCTGCATCGAAACACACAGTTCCTAAGGTGTACCATTAATACTCGTGAAGAAGAGGACTCGTCAATGGAGACTCTGCGCCGACTACATACATATACATATAGACATAGCCTTTAGGTCAAAAAGGAGCTTCATTGCTGAAGATCATTCTTCAATGAAATTCAGGATTTTCTTAAAACTACATATAACAGATAACGAAGACGATGGTCGCGCGCCAATTGCTGAGTCAATTGGACCTTGTAAACGAATAATCCCAGATCTTTGTGCAGAATTCTCCTCAGGCTAGTGCGTGAGATGTTGAGCTGTTGTGTTCGATGGCGAGTTGATGTTCGTGAATTGAATCTCACACTCTTTGCCACAGCAGCCACATTCTCATCTGTGCGCACCGTACGACGACGGGGATCATGACTGTTGTCCACTAGCATACCAGTCTCACGAACTTCACGAACTTTTCGCACAAACTTGCGTACAGTAGTCGCGGCGGGTGCTTAATTTCGGCCAAAACTTCTTTTTAAAAAACGCACTGTTTGGGTTACACATCACTCATTTTGGAAATAAGTAAATAAGAAAATAAGGAAATAAGACCCTTTACATCCGCAAGCATGTCTTTTAGTAGGCAGAGGCAGAAATTATTGTATTTCATCCTTAACACACCATCATTTACAAAAGCGTTGCGATTTCTATTGATTTAAAAGACACCCCTTGTTGAATGGCTTTTTGCACTTGTTATCTCGCGATGGCTTACTGCGACTATAGGCGTTGTAGGCATACTTTAAGGTGGCTAGTTTATTAATTTATTAAATTCCATTGAAAATCAGTAAAAAAACGACACTTCCTCTCCAACACGGCATGGCAGTTTGAAATCAGAGTAAGCGTCCCATTTGACGTGTATCCTTCACTCAAAAAGACAACCAGCCCCCATCCAATTATAACTAACTTCACGAAGAAGAAAAAATGTGGAACTCTTTTGGAATACAATCTTCGTCTAACGATAACTGTCACAAGTAACTAAATTGTCAACTTCTTAGAGAGGCTTTTGATTTTCAATTCGTCTTCCTTCCTACGTACCTGGGGTCCTACCCACGCCACAGCCATCTCAACCAACGTACATACTATTTACTATCCTATCATTTAAGACCCCAGTCACGTGCCACTTATAAAGGCGTTCCCCACAAAAATTCATTTTGTATGTTTGACAAATAACAATTGCACCACTTTTACTTCAATTCAGGACGCTGGCATACACACACACACACAGACACACCTCTCCGACCTACACGTCGTCGCGTACAGGTGTAGATCGTGCACACTTTGAAAACACCTTCAAATTACCTCTCGTATACGCAACGCGCCGAGGCGTTTGGATACAAAATGCTTTCCCGTTTCATATTTTTTCTTTCTTTTTGTGGGGCGCCAAGGCGGTACGTGCCTGTTTTTTGGCTTAAACGAAGTCGTCTCTAACTGCGTGCGTGTGGATATATACGATAAGGGTTTGCATTGAGCTCGCATTAAAAATTCCAAAAACGGTTTTGACGAAATGTTCAAACACATAAAAGCCCCGAGATGTTATCATCAGCTGGGACAGGACTACTTTTCCTCTAAACCTAACGACTCACTGTTGCTTCAGTTGAAGGCCAATGCGACTTGCGGGGGTGGGCGGGGGGGGGGGGGGGGGGGGGGGGGGGGGTTGGTAGCGTCATGGCGATAGGGAAAACATGAAAAAAGATGACAAAGGGGTGCACAGCCATAACCTCCTTAACGATGTCTGCGCTGACGTCGACGCGTTATCAACGGCAACCCATCGGAATACTAAATATTGACTGACAGAGGGTACGCAACGAGGTGAGGCACGACTACCTTCATGGTGTTCCTTGTAAAACTAATTCCTGTTTTTCTTTTGCCATCCACTCTTCATTCTATGTATATATTCGTTGAAGAGATTCATATCGACGTGATACGTACCTGCTGCAAGCGTTACCAAGTATGCTCCGTTCATGCTACCTATTACCTTTCGACGACACTTTGATGATGACAGAGGATGATGGAGATTATAGGTGTTTCTGGTATTCCAGCCTGGCATTCTCGGGTATGTCAACAGACGCGACCGGAAGACGAACAGTAACGGAACGATGCGGAAGGGTTATGGATGGGTGCAATCGAATCGTGTCACGAAGATTATAAAATTTAATTATACTTACCTCTGACTGGTAACCAGTGGAACTGGTGAAGCAGTCGCATGAGTACGACGTGAGCGTCTGGCGACAAACTTTTGGCAGATGGTTGAATGAAATTGGATATTTTACTAATTAATTTGAGATTAAAGCTGCAATTTTAATAACTCTAGGTTGACGTTTTATTTTTATTTTTAGATGACATGCCATATTCGGGGTACTTCCATTACCATCCACACCCATTCCCAGCGATGTTCTATCAATTTACACGAAAATAAGCTCATCACCTCATCAAATCCATATTGCTTCATAAATCTCAAATACAATCGTATTTTCCGAACTCACAAAGTGCTCCTTGGAGCCTTCTTGAATATCCTCTCGCAGTGGAACAAAATAATTCCGAATCATTCAAACTCTTTAAAAAATACTTTCATAACAACAAATTGATGAGGATTCTCTAAATAAAAATACAATCCAATAGGAGGAAGAATCAAACAAAAAAAAAAAATAAACCGAAAAAGGACGAAATACTTTCCTTCACGCTTGGGGGAGAGAATGAAAAATTCATGAGCACAAAGTTTCGATAGGGAAAGGAATCCAAAAAGAACTTTTTATGTTCCACAGAAATGAAAACAACACTGAGAGTTGGGAAAAGAAAAAACAGGAGAATGAAGAAAGGACGACGGAGTCGAGGGAGTAGCAGCACCGGAAAATCGTTACCCATTTGTAACTAACCTAATTTCCTACCCGAGCGGGAGGCCTTGCTCACTCTTTCGTTCGTTCTTCTTTATCGACGCACTTCCGTGACACCGTCCGCCCCTGTGTTTCCACATTTTTTGTTGTTGTCGTCTCCCTTATAGACGCCAACTGCGTTTGGAACATAAACATTTTTGTTTTCTTTTTTCTCGTCTTCCTAGCTGGGATGGGGCAAACGTACGCGCGTCCTTTTCCATCTAATTTTTCATGATCCACATTTTTATTTGGACTTTACGACAAGGAGGAGTGCACACAAGTGACGAACACTCTGGCTCTGGATCGAGCAAGTAGTGATAAGACGAAAGTTGGAAAGAAAAAAGGAAAACACAGCAGGATACGGCCTTATCCTGTCTGCCCTGTGCACGTGGAACTAAACGTACGAATTGTGTTTGCTTTGTATTTTTGCGGTGGAGGCATGCATGTGGGTCGGAACATATCGTGGGAATCCCATATGCCGTATATACAAACCGTTAAATTGAGTTGTCTTCTCGAAAAAAACACTTTATATGCGAATATGATGAAAAACAAAAACCCGAAATTCAATTCAACACACACACGCACGCCCGTCCCCAGCTCGCCAAATCAACATCATCAACATCCCATCACATATCTCTCGAGAGCAGGCGTATGCTTCTACCATTTCATGTAAAGGATAATGCGAAGGAGAAGCGCATAAATTTGAAATGAAAATATGTGGAAAATGAATTCGTTAAAGGAAAAACACGAATTCGAAGAATGCGGCGCCGTGTACAAATTGCTGGAATTGCAAAGGTGATTCAGCAACGAGCAGCTTTAGCACTGTGGGTGTCGAGGTCAATCCTTTTTGGGGTCTTTGTGAAACATTATTTTTTTTTTTGTTTTGTTTTTCCTTAAGAAAATGTTACTTCAGCCCGATTAGGGCGAAGATTAAAGAGAATTTGAGGTGCGTGCGAATGTTTATTTGTTTTGAGCTGGGGAACGAGAAATGACACTTAATATCGTTCACTTACCTTTGTCCTTATCGTCTGGGAACAATTCGTTTGATTCACTACGGTATATGTACTCTCGTTTGATATACTATACCTTTTGCCTTTTCTTTTCTCTTTTTCTATTATCCATGAGATGGTAGCGAGGTGTTGTTATATGGGTACGACTCTACAGCGACTGTGGAATGGAGAATTACATACTTGTGTTTTCTTTATTTCCGGCATATGGTGACTGGTTGTGTTTGGAGGAATATTGCGTTTCATATTTGCATTTGATGAGTGTTATTGCTTTCGCATTTATCTTGTGGCAGCGCAACATTCACATTAATAAATGCCATGTGCAGCAACAGGAGCGTGTTTTATTCCAGATGTTTGCGAAGGCGGGGATGAGTCTTATAGTATTATGATCCCATATTGCTAGCTTACAGAGGTAGGTTGAGACAATTCAAATTACGGATAAGAACGCCTTATGTTTCACGGAACTGAATTCCATACGGAGGCGGGCATATGGTTGCTCGTGTTTCAAAAAGTAACAGGAATTTGACTTTCCAGATTGAGGTTGTCCGAAAACATTTGAAAAGTGTTAGCTGACAGTTGAAAGCTGCCAACGTATATTTATAAAAGGAGTATCCTCATTAAATCCTCCTTCTTACCTTCTATTGTCGGAAATGTAAGTGGTCTTCGCTCAAACACTCAGGCAGTCTTAAAACAGTCACATGCCTTACCTTTGATCCTATCCTATCCGTCCTTTATTCACCGGAAAAGAACTGCACCCCATCTCCACCTTGGCACCTTACATCTTACTTTCAGTCGTTCACCAACAGGTCCTTCAAACTGATCATGACTACTTTCGTCATTTGACGAGGCGTATACGTAATATTTTCCAGTTGTTGGTGCCAACTCCTTTACTAACCGCTTGAGCTGGGTTTCTCTGAAGGACAACTTCTAGTGCAACTTAAAATTATCGATATAGGTAGGAGTCAGCTTTCTGCATTATGTCCGAAACGAGAAAGTCGTGCAGAAGGGCACAACTGCAGTATCCGGCGTATACTTAACAATTTTTCGTTTTTGGTGCCTACTTTCTAATTTGATACACCAAACCCGGACAACCATACGTGATGATGAACTTATGAGGGCCACGTATATAATGCGTAGAAGCAGTATTTCCTAGCCCCAAGGCGGGCGTCTACAAGATGGTACGAAAGTATCTCTGTGTGACGAGTAAACTAATTTTTAACATCTATTTCTTAATATACTCATCTTTCAGTTGCTTAAGTTTAGTCCACCGTAATTCAAACTTTTTCAAGCCACCCAAAAAAACAAGATTTGTTGAATTCTACAGAATAGGCCTATGCTGAGGCGACGACTTCCTCGTTAGATGTACTTTCTTTCTTTCTTTATTTCGATTTATAGAAGATACAATGTTGCTATTGCACAATTTACAATTAGTACAGAGATGGGATATAATTATAATATCTTTCTACTGAAATATATTTTAAAATACAATTAAAGGTATATTTTTATTCAGAAAAAGAAAATAGTGAAGAGAGAAACAACGAAAAACAAAAACCCTCTATTTATTAATATTAATTAAATGTCAAGGCTTAAAAAGAACAATGTTGTGGCTTTCCAGCAAGCAAAATTACATAATTAATTTACTAACAAATAAATACGGAAGCTTGCAGGTAGCTAGGATAATGAATAATAAATAAACAAATTAATATAAAGATCAATAGATAAGTAAATAAATAAATAAATATTTATATATAAATAAAAATAAATGGATAAATAAACAAATAATATATAATTATACAAATAAATAGATGTGAAAATAAATAATTGGATAAATAAATAAATAAATAAGTAAACGAATATATTAATAAATTGATTGATTAAGACAAAAGTGAAGATTAAGCAAAAGTAAGATCACAAAAAGTTTCATAAATAAATGCTTGATGAGTTTAACAAATATATATGAAATTTTATAATAAGTTAATTAATAAATAAATAAATAAATAATAAATATATTAGTAAATAAATAAATTAGTAAATTAATTAATAAATAAACAAATATATAGATGAGTAGATAAATAAATAAATAGGGGTGATTTAATGATAATTAATGTAAATAAATAAATAACGGTGATGAATTAATAAATAACAGTAACAAATAGAGAAATAAGTCGCCTGTGCAGGGACGGGTTAAGAATATCCCTGCAGCGATACCTCTCGCTTGTCGTAAAAGGCGACTAAAACAAAGGTAAACAAAAATCACATCTAGGCAATTTAGAAAACCCCAAGGTGAGCCTAGGGACACATATACCACCATTAAACTGCCCCACAAGTGTGCATGCAAATCAGTGGGTTGACACGACTGGAGATCACCGGTGTTGTAAGAGTAAGATCAAACAAAAAAAAAATAGAAAATCTGGAGCATTCCCGTGTCAAAAAAAGGAGGGAGAAGAAAGAAAACGGTGAAACCGGAGCATTATGGGAAAGAGCGCTAAAAGGATTTAGATTTAGATTAGATTATTATTTTATTTCAAATAAATTCGAGAACAGATATGTACATTATTTAAATTCCGAGTTTTTTGAAATAAATTTTTTAGTGACATTTTGTATTTTTCATACTATACGTACTAAAATAGTGTCAAATGCCACTTCAATGTGCTTAATTCAAACAGTTTAATAGCTGGTGGGGTGACCCTCAAATATTAATACATACATATGTATATACATTTGAAAGAAAATGATAATATTAATACATATACAATGCAGAAATTCAGGAAAGAAATGAAGAAAAGGAAGGAAGATGAAATGCGTTTAAAAATTTTTTTTTTTTTTTGTACAAAACATACAGACTTTAGTTACACCAGAATGTCAGAAAGAATTGATTCTAAATCATTATTATCAAACTGAAAGAGCCAACGTTTCACACATTCCTCAAACTTTCCAAGATTGGTTAACGATCTGATTGACTGCGGTAGTTTATTGAAAAGGCGGCACGATGAAATCAAATAAAAATTACGAAAGGCAGTTGTGCGGGAAAACGGTACGGATACAACGCTCGAAAAATTTCCTCGTAGATTATAATCCGAAATCAATCTAAAATTCCGATTTCCCGATCTGATAAAAAATATTTTTAGTACCTTAAAACAATACAAATGACGGACTGGTAGAATTTTCATACTACGGAACAATGGAAGACTAGGATGTCGACGGTGCTTTCGGCAAATTTTCTTCAAAACATTTTTTTGTAGAATTAAAAGAGACTGGATTTTGTTCCGATATGCTCCGCCCCAGCAGGCAATACCATATTGGAGCTTCGAGGGAAAGATTCCATGATAGATTATCCTTAGAAGTTTGTCAGAGCAAACACTTTTTCGATAGAAAAAATGACGAAGTGTACAACGAAAATATTTTTTCAATGATTGCGTATGGTTTGCAAAGGTCATTTTAGAGTCAATAGTGAGTCCCAAGTATTTGAACTCTTCTACCCTTTCTACTAAAAAACAGTCATCACTGCAATGTAGGGTGTTACTAAAAGTGGAACATGCTGAAGCTGGGACACAGGAGCAGCCTACTAATTTGAATTTTTTGCAATCCGTAGAATGGACATAAAACTCAGCATTAACGTCAGTTGTGGTCGATAAATTAAAAACATTATTTTAGTTTTACAGTTTATCCTCAATTTATGTTCAGCGAACCAAATCCTTAGTATGTTTAGATCCCAGTTGATGTCAGAAACCAAATTCAAGGCACTTTCTGAACCGTAGCAATAGCCCACATCATCTGCAAAGGCAGTAGGAATACCTTTAAAATCAAGCTCAAGGAGTGAATTAAAGTATATAAGGAACAGAACAGGTCCCAACACAGAGCCTTGAGGTACTCCCAAATTCAAAAGCTGTGCATCACTTCTGGTTTCACCGTTTTTAACCCGTTGTGATCTATTTGATAGATAGGACCTGAACCAATCGAGCATAAAACCACGAATTCCCGCTTTTTCTAGTTTTCTCAGCAAGATAATGTGATCAACCATATCGAAGGCTTTCGTAATGTCAACGAATAAGCCCGCAGTGAACTTTTTTGCATCAAGGTTAGAAAAGACCTTAGAACAAAAATTAAGTAGGGCATCTTCAGTGCATTTTCCCTGCTGGAAACCATATTGCATAGGGCTGAAAAACTTATTCTTATTTAAATAAGATAGTAGCCTTATTTTAACAACTTTTTCGAAGACTTTACTAAAGACGGGAAGAAGTGAAATTGGCCTGTAATTGCTTACATCCTCTGCTGAACCTTTTTTAAATAAAGGCACCACGTCTGCGCATTTGAGACCACACGGGAAAACTCCAGAAAATACACTTCGGTAAAAAATAACTGCTAATACATCTACCAAGAAATATCCGATACGTTTTAAAAATCTATTGGAAATGCCATCATATCCGCTAGCATTAGAACCGTTTAGGGACCCAATGACTTTGACAAGTTCATAAGCAGATATAGGTTCGAAAGAAAAACTATTACTTTGAGCATGTTCACCACAGATACCATGAAAAGAACAATTTGGTTGACATGTTTGGGAAGAAAAATTGTGGGCTATTGAAGAAAAGTAATTATTAAAAGCATTAGCAACATCGAATTGATCAGAAACATTACAGTCATTAATACGAATTGTTATAGGCTTGGAAGAACCTAAAGACTTTTTTAGAATATTATTAACAACTTGCCATTCACTTTTTAAATTTCCTTTAGCAAATAGGAATCGATTTCTATAGTAATCATCACGGCTCTTACGAATTACTTTTTTAAATCTAGAACATAATTTTTTATATCGATCCCTCAATCTGAAGTTGTTTGGATTCTTAGAGCACTTGATTCTTAACTTATTTTTTGCCTGAATCTTTTTGATAAGAAAACTTGTAATCCAGGGCTTAAGTCTTTTTTCAGATTTTTTTAGAGGCACAATGGAAGTACAGTCATTAATATGTTTACTAAGACAATTGAGAAATAGCGAATACGATACAGAGACATCACATTCCTCGTAGACCCCAAGCCAAAACTCATAATAGAGATTTCTTTTAAGTTTAACGAAATCAATTTTTTTAACTGTTTTAGGGACATTAGGATAACTGTTTTCTTTTTTGGTTGTACTAGTGTTAACCAATAGCACTGTCATAGAGTGATCTGTAATATTCAGATCAAAGATGCCACTTTCACAGGAGCTGAAAGAGATGTTGGCCAATCGCCCATAAAAGTGATCCAAGCATCTTCCCGAAATCATTCTCGTTGGTTCATTTATAAAACTAACAAGACCATGCGATGCCAGAATAGCCAAGTAATTAGAAACCATATCACTCTTATCTAGTAGGTTGAGGTTAAAATCCCCAGAAATAATTAAGTTACATGATCTTTGGTTATCTAACAAAAGGGAAAATTCTTCTACGAACGCCACAACATTAAACATGTGCAACCTATAAACACATAAAAAAACATACTCAACATGATTAATTTCAATTGAAACTTTAAGAATGTCGGCGCTAAGGAAATCGATATCTTTCACTTCATTAATCGCATACTCATTTTGTACAAAGCACCCAACACCCCCTGCCGCATAACTTTCATTTGTATTCGCAAAGAACTTAAAACCAGGCAAATGGTAATCATTTTTCTCAAAGCTATAAACCCAAATTTCAGATACAATAACAATATCTGGAGTGTTTACGAATGAATCAATGTGTGTAACTAGTGATGAAAAATTTTCGCGCAAGCTTCTGACATTTTGATGGACTACAAAAAGCTTATTACTACAGTATAAACTATCAGTGAAAACATTATTACAACTTCTGCTATTTGGTTCGAGGATAGAAAAGTCATCTATTATTTCATCATTAAGAATCATTACAATAGTGTGTGAAGAAATATGCACTAAATAAGTGCAAGATCGTTAAATGATCTAATAGAAATTACTTTACCACCCTCGTAAACCATGTGAATTTAAAGTTTTTCTGCTGTCTTACTTCTTTTGTATGTCTAAAGAGAGCCCGTGTGTAATTCGTAAGCGCATCATTTATGAATATGCTGGTTTTCTTGTTGCTGCCGCTGCTGCAATCATTCCTGATGTTACCGCTCCCGCCTCCAAGAATGCTTGAATTGAGTGTGTTTCTCTTCTTCTTTTTTTCGCTCATTATTCGCTCCTTGGTAGAGTGGTCAGAGAATCTGACACAGATGATGGCATTGTGTGAAGAACCGCTTTTTTCTCCTTTGTTTCGCACTTTCTTAACAGAGCATTTTTCAATTTTACCATCCGGAACATCAATGGACAAGGCATTTTTAAATATTAGTTTGGCTGTGTCGGTTGCATTTTCGTCCGTGACGTTTGGCACTCCAACAATTTCAATGCAATTGCTGAGGAGGTTTTGTTGTTGCCAATTCAGCCTGTTCTCCAATAATTCCACTTTTGCTTTTAGCTCTGTGTTTTCCGTCTTGAGCTCGTTGATTGAAGCTAGAAAACGCTTGTTAGTTTCTTCCAAATGTGTTAGCTTTAGGTATATCATTTGGAGAGTGTATTCTCCGTCATAATTTTGTGTGCCCAATGTAGTTGCTGTAGACGGTTCGTTAGTACACGGTTTTGGCGTTTTGTCACCATTATAAGAAGATGAAGCAATTTTTTGTTTGACTTCACACTGCCTGTTGTTATTGTTGTTCAGCATTGGTTCTGTCGTTCGCATAGACCTACGCCTCAACACTCCACATTTATCACAGCGATAGGGTTTACCACTTGTTTGAAAATAGTCTGCATCTTCTTTAGTCAAATTCACGCAAGAAGTATGAATTTAGTTCAAACAATCCGTGCACGATATTTTTGTATTGCAGTTTCTTTCAATTTTTTCTGAACAAACCGAACAATTCATTTTGAAATAATAATAAACTTGAGTGTAGTTGATTTGATACGCACCCCACAACAGTATAGACTAGACTCTACTGGAAAAGCACTACCCCGCCAGGCACTACTCGGGTCAGAGCTATAGGATTTCCGGGGGATAGCAAAGTAATGCAACGGCGTAAGCCACACTTAAGAGTCGCGAGTTGGAACGTTGGAAGCATGAGCGGTCGCAGCTATGAGCTTGAAGAAATGATGGTTAGAAGGCGAGTAGACATCCTGTGCGTACAAGAGACGAAATGGCGAAACACCGGTAATCGGGCACGTTTCTTGGACGTTAAAACAAAAGCCTACAAGATGTTTTACTCTGGATTGGAACAAGGAAAAAACGGAATCGCCATCATCCTTGCGGCAGAGCTACTTTGCAACGTCTTAACCATTTCAAAGTCCAGTCACCGTTTGATGGCTCTCAAATTGGTGATGCATGGTGAGGTGTGGAACATCGTAAGCGCATATGCCCCTCAAGTAGGATGCGAACAAAAAGAAAAAGATGCATTCTGGTTAGATTTCCACAACCTTGTCAAAATCATCCCAGAGGAAGAGCTTTTGTTTGTTGGGGGAGATTTAAACGGACATGTCGGGAAGACAAGCGAAGACTATGAAGACTACCACGGAGGGCTGGGATACCGCACCAGGAACTCTTCAGGTGAAGATATTCTAAACATGTGCAAGTCGTACGGTCTTATAGTGCTAAATACCATGTTCGTTAAACAAAGCCGCCACCTGATCACTTATAGCAGCGGCGGAAATGAAACTCAAATAGACTATCATTTGGTATCCAGTTTCATGAAGCCACGAGTTAAAGATTGCAAAGTGATCCTGGGAGACGCGATCGCCCCTAAACACCGTCTCCTCCTGACTGAATTTTTTATGGAGGCGAGTAAGAAGTCAAAGCAGCAAACGAAGGTGTCTACGAGAATCAAGTGGTATAAGCTGGATAAAGGAAAAGGCGAAGCTTTTATTACCAACATGGAAAACTACCTCTCTTCCATTATCGATGAGGTCGGTAATGAGGAGTGCAGAGCACAAGACATGTGGGATTCCCTACAACAATCTGTCCTGGAGAAAGCCAAATCACTGCTTGGAACATCTAAAAGCCCCTGCCAACACGCAAAAGAAACCTGATGGTGGACAGACGAAGCCAAAGCAGTGATACAAGAAAAGAAAATGGCTTTCCAAGCTTGGTCAAAGTGCTCTTCTACTAATAGAGAGGAAAAAGCTCGCCGTGAAAAGGTATATAGATATTGCAAAGGTATCGCGAAGAAAAAGTGCGCCGAATTCAAAGCGAAAAGCATGGAAGGCCTCTATCAGGAGTTGGAAGAAATATCGTCTTCCGCGTCTGACAGGAACTAGGCTACCCAGGAGCTTCGACAAAGCAATTTGAATAAAGGAGCAAATATTTTTAAGATAGCCGCCCAGAGAAGAAGAAATGCTCAGGAGATCCGTTTCCCAAAGTTTATTAACAATGCTGAAGGCCAACTGCTTGTGGAAGATGAAAAAATTATCCACAGATGGCGACAGTATTGCGAGGAACTTCTGAACGAACAGTTTCCCCGAGTGTACTTTCCAAGAGCCGCCCCGAATTATGCCGAAATATCCGACATCACAGTCGAAGAAGTTCGGTACGCGGTTAAAAACTCCAAGAAAAGAAAAGCTGTTGGGCCGGACGGGATACCCTCTGAGTTCTGGAAAAAGATGGGAGACATCGGGTCTAGATGGTTCATAGTTCTTATCTCCAAACTTATGAGAGGCGACACTATGCCTAATCAATGGAGGGAAAGCTATATTCTGCCTTTGCACTAAGGAAAGGTGATACGCGAAATTGTGATAACTACGGTTCTGTCAAGCTGATGTCGCACACCATGAAGATCGTTGAACGGGTATTAGATAGCCGGCTGCGGAAAATAATACGACTATCTGATGACCAGTGCGGGTTTGTCTCGGGTAAATCAACAACAGATGCAATCCAAAGTATAAGGGTCATGATGGAAAAGCATCGTGATTATTCAAAGGACTTGCATATGGTATTGGTTGATTTCGAGAATGCCTTTGACCGGCAACCAAGAGATCTTTTATGGGTAGCGCTAAGACAAAAAGGAGTTCCAGAAACCTACGTGCGAGTGATCATGGACATGTACAAGACAGCAACCACAAGAGTAAGGTGCACCGCAGGAGTCATCGAAGAGTTCACAATCAAAGTGGTTCAAAGAGTTCACACCAAGGGAGCGTCCTCAGCCCACTGCTCTTTATAGCAGTCCTTGATTGCTTGCTTGAAGGAAAAGTGACGGACCCCAATGGGCACCAGCTATTCTTTGCTGACGATGGAGCCATTATAAGTGATGATCAGGCGTCCCTACAACGAGCACTTGATGTGTGGGTGGACATTTTTGAGGGACACGGGTATCGTATTAGTTCAAAGAAGACAGAGTATCTGTGCTGCCCGTTCTCTGACCCTCATCAGCCTATTCCAGACATTTACTTGAATGGAAGAGTGCTTCCCAAGTGTGAAAAGTTTAAATACCTGGGATCTATGATTAATAAAGAAGCAACTTGTGATGACGACATCAACCATCGCGTAAGCGAAAACTCCGCCATCTTCTGTGATCGAAAAATGCCCCCTAAGCTGAAAGGAAGGCTCTACACTTCAGTTGTACGTCCGGCGCTCACATACGGTTCACAGTGCTGGACAATGCACAAAAAGTATGAGAGCAAATTCACGGCAGCTGAGATGAAGATGCTTCGCATGACAGCGGGAGTAACAAAGCGTGACAGAATTAGAACTTCAAAGATCCGGGGAAGCCTCCACGTAAAAGAAACCATCACAAGAAAGATAGAGCGCGACCGACTCAGTTGGTATTGCCATGTTCAAAGGAGAGAGCCTTTTTTTTACTCCACGAAACCAAACGCGGAACTAATCTCGCTGATAGCTTTCTTATGCCTAAGTTTTCGTGCAGGTAGCAGGAATAAAATAGATTTTGATTTGTGGAAGTTAATTGATTGCTGGAAAGGATCTGAAAACTCTTGACTACGAGTATATCTAAAGTCGCTAGCCTACGCTGCCAACATTATTCATGTTTTTGAGGACATTCGGTCACAAAGGCTTGGAGAAGTGGTCGAAAACTTTGTCTCTGTTATGACATTGTTCAGATCTAGTCCATATGCCCGATTGAGTTAAAAGACTATTTAATATAATAAATTCCATGAATCTTGTTCAAAATTAAGTTAGCAGTAGCCTAAAAAAACAGTCCCATATACAAACATTACAAAACCTTTTCCCAAAATATTCGTCGTTTTTGCAGTAAATTATCATTATATTAAGACATGTTGTGCATATGTATCGGTCCATATTTAAAAACCCCTTGAGTTGACTTCTTGAAAGTCGCCAGAATGATAATTGATACTGGCAGTTTACCAACGGGGCGAAGTTTAAAATAACACCTCTTATTGGATGATGACTTACCAATTTAGATACCTTCAAATATGCGACTGATTTTCCATTATTTGTTTTATTTGAATCCCTATTATCATGCCCAATATTCTTTTCAACGAATGTCCCAACATTTAGCTTTATCACCGTTATATCTCATAAATATACAGTCACGTCGCTTCATAAGCGTAAATTGCAAATTCCTTATCCTTCCCGTAGATTGAAATTTTCGGGACATGATCTATTACCCCCAAGGATTTCCATTCACCTTCATCGATTCCCCGAATACCACTCATTTAAACCATCCCGCCAACTCATCACACTCCGCCCTGACAAACGCAAAGCGAAAGCATCCCACCCGCCTGTTGCTTACGATAGAACCAAGAGCGAGATACAAAACGGTCGCTAGTAGGCACTTCAGCCTCATTTTCAGTTATAAATCAAAAATCTTACAAACAGAGCTGCCAACTCAAAAAGCTAGAAGAAAACAAAAACAAAAGACGTTACAATTTTTATGAGTTTATGATTTTATAGCGCCATAAAAATGTTTATAGCATAATAACTCATTTACTCTTCTGTTCATCCTTTCTCCGATTTTCAGGCAACTTGCGTAGACAACGAATCGCCCCCGAGATCCGACATTCAGGGTTATCCTTTCGGAAAAAAAAAGAGAAAAGAAAATCGGATGAAAATTTATGCGCGCATAAGCATCGAGTAGTCGGGATTCGTATCCCAAGCATCGACGGAAGGAAGAACAAACTTTGATTACAAATAATAAACTCCGCAGTGTTATTAAGGAAGGAAAGCCGAACAAAATGAGTCGAACGAGGAACTTTCTCTTCTTTCATCTCTACGAGCAAAGTTTCGTGAACCCCCTTCTGTGCGGCGTACAATGGCAGATGAATATGACTTAAGGCAAAAGGAAAACGACGATTCCAAGGATCAAGGATCGCCAGCGACTGGTTGGCTTATTTAAAACCGATTTTGGCCGTTTTCATTTTGATCTAGTGTTGACAAGTTGAATGAGAAAAAAATGGCGCCCGACAAGGTGATCGCCACATGGAAGTATTGGATGAACGGCAACAGGATACATTAATAATAGAGTGACTCAGGAGCAAACTTTTCCGCCTGCCATAATGATAATGCGTTAGGGGGTTTCGATTGTCCTGCAAGGATGTGCGGGCGTTGTTTTTTTTTTTTTTTTTTTTTTTTATTTCATTTTTGTTTTTATATATTAAGAACACACTTACCCTAGACAAAAATGTTTAAAACTAGCTTACATAACAACTAACATAAAATACCTTACTGGCCCTATACGGACACTCTAAAGCAAACAGAACAATTTAAGACTATGCCTTTCGGCCTTATGATTAATTTGCAATAATTAAAATAAATAAACAACTTAGGCTAAGAAAGTGATATTTTTTAAAAACTTAGCATCAGATAATTTTTTTATAAAAAAGCTTATAACTAAAAACAACTTAACCCTACCTTAACTAAAATATACAATATATACAAAAATACATACGTATACCTTTTGTATGTATAATATATCTTTTTCTTCATTATTGTTTTGTAAGCCTTCCAGCCACCCTTGCTTGCCTTGGCCTGTCCTAACCTATCCTAACCTACTCTAACCTCTTCTAATCTACCCTAGTCTATGCAAGCCTGCCACTGGCATATGGCAAGCTTTGTCTTAAAGAGGCTGATCTATTAAAGTTAACCACTGACGCAGTCTGCTCCAGCCACCAAAAGCGTTGATGCTGTCGGGCGACGTCTCCCCGATCTTGGTGCGACACTGATTTACTAAACCTGAGGCGCTCGGGCTCGCGGAGCGCAACATCATGTTCGTATAGGAGCCGCCGCTCCACAGATTTACGGGCCACGTGGAAGATCAGCGGTACCGCTGATCTATCCTGGATCAGCCCACATTGATCAAAATAGAGGAATGCCTCTGGGGGGACAAAGCCGCTAAGGCGAACTTTCTCGTGGTACATGTAATTAGGGAAGTAAGCCCCGGAGATCAGGTTATTGACCGAAGTCATTGCTCTTGCAACGTGGCTTCGAATCAGTTTTATCAGAAAGTTATCCACCCGTACAATCCTGGCCCTATTGTATAGGACCTCGTTCGAGTAAAATTTCGTGTACTCAGATTCGGGTGTCCTATATAACCCAAGACAAGTTCTGAGACATTGTCTCTCAAGCACCCGAATCTTTTCCATTAAGCTAGCTCTCACATTAAACCACACGGGACATCCATAAGCAATCATGGGCCTGATTAAGGCCATGTAGCAAATTACCTTTACTCTCGAATCAAGTTGGTTGCTATGAAACAGCCATCTTGTAAGAGCAAAAGCGCCTCGGGCCCTCGCCAGAGCAGCATCTATATGTTTGTCAAAATATAGATACTGGTCTAGCCAGATCCCAAGGTATTTGACTACATTTTGTTTCGCCAATGGGCGCCCGTCCGGTCCGAGAATTGAGAACCCGCGCCAATTTTTTCTAGTGTCTCGGGAGGCCCTAGCCAAAGGCGTTCTGAACAAAATAGTTTCTGATTTCTGGCAGTTGATTTTCAACTTCCAGTCATCACAATACTGCTGAATTTTTTCGAAGTCCCGCTGCAAGAGAGTGACAATGACGTCGATCGTTGGACCTGATCTGTACGCGATTAAATCGTCCGCATACGCTATTGAATGGTGAAGAGAAGCTATCAAATCACTGAAGTAAATGTTGAACAGGATCGGCGAGTTCACCGTACCCTGTTGCAGGCCGTTGTTAATATCAAATGTTTGGGTAGAAGTTACGTTGGCAATTTTCACTACGAACTTTCTACCTGTTAACATGTCAAAAATCATATATAGCAGTGGTTTACTTATGCCCAGCCGACTGAGCTTGTAATAAAGACCTTCTAACCATACGGTGTCGAAAGCTTTCTCCAAGTCAATCAGACAGGCACCCGTGCATTGGTTCTTGCATTTGTTCCACTGGATATCCGACACGAGTTTCGACGCGGCATGAATAGTGTTATGCCCCGCTCTGAAACCGAACTGATTCTCCGGAATGATTTTATTTTCCTCAACAAATTTAGACAGGGCTCTATGGACCACCTTCTCGAAGACCTTGCTAACACTTGGAAGGAGACTTATCGACCGAAGATTTGATGGGTTAGAGGTATCTTTACCCCTCTTGGGAATTGGTTGCACCACCGCTGTCTTCCAACCCACTGGATAATATGCATTATTCAGTGCATTGTTGAACAGTATGGTGTACATCTCTACAGCCAATGGTGGGAGATGTCTGAGCACAACATTAGATATTCCGTCGATTCCCGCGGATTTTTTTCTCTTCAGTGACTCGAAGATCATCTGGAGATCCCCCGTCGAAATAAACAGGGTGTTCGCCCCTTCATTGGTGACGGCATTATTTGCCATGAAATCGTCATTGAACCTGGTAAAACCAAGATTCTCGGATCGCCAATGATCGAAATCATTTCTAAGGTAGGAGTGATGAAGCAGGGCTCTGCTCTCCAGGTCGTGATTCGGGCGAATACTATCATTCACCTTGTACACTTCCTGGAAAACAGCTCCCACTGTCGCCACCTTCTCCTGAGGATCCTCGATCACGAAGAAATCATCATCCAAGACGGCGCTCTCCGGGTCGATGCGAACTGTTCGTAGCAAACGTTCATTGTCTGACGTTCTCGGAAGCTTTAGATCCTGAATGTCATTCTGATTGTTTCTCCGAAATATTTTGTTAATTTGCGGGAACATACTCGCGTTGTTGGAATTTACAGCACGAATTCTGTTGTTCCAATACAAACTAACAGATATTCTGTAATTTTCCTTGATCAACTGTTGGATATTTTTAATCAGTGACTTCAGTAACCTGACCTCCGAGTTTTGTCCGTCGGTAAACCGCCTGTACAAGAGTTTGAGTCTTGTCAGTAGTCTACTTTTTTGTCTATGCAGTGCGTCGATTGTCGCGTTTCGGTATACGTTTGTGGTATCGTGCTGTCGTTGGCGAGGTATCGTACTGTCCATCGTCTGCTTAATTTGATCATCCATTTGTCTGAGGTACCTGTCGATCTCGCCGTTTGACAGGTTCCTATTGGATGGTGGGAAGGAATCACTCGAAGTGAGCGATCTCGCCAGATTACTGGTAAAACGTGGCCAACGCGCCTTACTATAATCGTAGGGGCGCATTTGGACATACTCTGCCATCTCCGCGAATTCGTCTGGTATTGTGATCATGACACTAAGTCCGCAGTGGTCACTGTCGTATACGAAGGTCCGTAGACAGTTAATAGACGATTCGTTCGTGTCAGCCAGTCTCAGTCGAGAGTCTATCAGCATGAGATCCAGATAGGAGCCGCTCCTTGGATACGACGGACTATCCGTTGCGAGCAATTTGACTCTATATTCAATGTTGCGAAGAACCCACCAATGGTTTAGTAGGCTCCCCCTAGTGTTAAGAATGTTATTTCCCCAATCACTATGTTTAGCGTTCAAATCGCCGGTCAGGATGTAGTAGTTTTCCACCAAATTTAAGTGCAGAGATCGAAAAAGTGTCTCGAGCTCCGCAATGAAAATATTGGGTTGAGGTGCTTCAGGTGCATAGGCAGCTACAATGTACATTTTCTTTCCATTTCGGAGAGGAATGCACACAATGCAGGCCTCTAGCACCTGGAACCTCCGCACTTCACCGCTATATATGACTTTATGCTTTAAATTATTTTTGATGAAGATCGCGACTCCCCCGCCACGTGTGGCGTTGGGTCGGTCCCTTCGTATTATTTTATAAGAACTGTGCCAGATTTTGTGCTTTTGATTTAGCTTTGTTTCGCTAACCAAAAGTACATCGGGGCTTTCGTCCTGCAACAGGTTGAAAAGTACGGCTCTTCGCTCAATCCTAATCAATGAATTCACATTCACTGACAGGATCTTTAAGGGACTCTCTACCAGCGTACCCATTACGATTGTAGTTGCGCTAGGCCCGGCAGAAGCGAGTAGATTCTGTCCACTCGGGTCGCCGTCTCATGGATCTGCTGTTGGAGCTGGCCAATCTGCCCTTGAATGGCGAGCAGGATCGAACGCAAGTCCGCATCGGCCTCCGGTGCCTTATAAACAGGCACCGGGTCTTTGGGCGCAGCCGCGTGTTTTTGTACCGTCTGTCCCAGACCTGCCGCCATTTGGGCGTAGGTCATTTGGGGTGTGACGGCTGGTGTTTCTAAGCGACCCGAGAAACGTTTCCCCTCAGACTTCTGCTTACGAGTCAGATTTGCTTTTTTCATATCTTGGAACTTAGGACATCCCCGATAGTTTGCAGGGTGTCCACGGTTCCTACAGAGCACGCACTCGAGCTGCTCCCTGTTTGCGACCTTGTCCTGGGTCAGATCGCATTCTTCGTTCCTGTGGTTCTTTGCACACTTAACACATCGAGGCTGCATTTCGCAGTTCGACGCGGCGTGCCCGAACCTTTGGCAGCGGATACATTGTAAGATGTTTCCTTGCCTTTTTACTTTTTCCCATGTTACACGCTGGGAAGCCAAGGAAGTAATAGACCTTAGCCTCTCCAGCTTGCTGTTGGGTGCGAGCTGGACCAGGAAGAAGGGCAATACCCGCTTCTCCCGTTTAGCTCGCGCCGTGGTAAACGTCTTGACCCCCACGAATTTGAGGTCGTCGCTCTCGAACTCTTTGAGCTCTAAGAGCATTTCCCCGGGGTCAGTGATCGAGTGTACACCTTTGAGGAGCATCGATCGCAGCCTCTCGGCCTTGGGGGTAAAGGAGAAGAACTCCGTCGTGGTCTCCTTTAAAAGGTCCTTGACTCGCTTATACTGCTCCAGTGTGGTGCACTGGATAGCATAGCGGTTTTCGCCTATACCTTTAAAAACAAAGTTATCAACACCAATGACATACTTACATAGATCTATTGTTTCTCGTAGGGCCGTAGTATGGGTAAAGATGGGTGGTACTTTGTCCTTAGTAGGATGTGGTTGATGCAGTTGTTGTTGCTGCTGTGGCTGTTGTTGCTGCTGTGGCTGTTGTTGCTGCTGTGGCTGTTGTTGCTGCTGTGGCTGTTGTTGCTGCTGTGGCTGTTGTTGCTGCTGTGGCTGTTGTTGCTGTTGTTTCTGCGGCTGTTGATGCTGCTGCTGCTGTTTCTGCTGCGGCTGTTGATGCTGCTGCTGCTGTTTCCGTTGCTGCTGTTTCTGCTGCGGCAGCTTCTGTTGTGGTTGCTTTTGTTGCAGCTGCTTTTGTTGCGGTTGCTGTAGTTGTGTTTCTTGTTGTCGCTGTAGTGGAGTTGTTTTAGCCCGCTCTATTTCCCTCTGACGCATTTCGGAGAGCCTATCAACTACGGCCTTTAACTTAGCGCGTAGAATGCGTTCCTCATTTTCAAGTTCCCGTTCCTCCTCCGCAACCGAACTTGCAAGGGCGGCGAAGAAGTTGTTGTGTCCTGTGTAGTGACCACCGGAGATGTTGGTAACATCACCTTCCACGGAGAGTGGTTCCGGCACTGCTGTTAATGATGATTTTGCCCCTTCCCTTGCTTCGACCCGCAGTTTTTCTGTCGAAGCGGAGAGGGAGGGGCGTTTAAGTTGATTACTCCGTGGTGTCAGCTTTCTTCTTTTCTTGATGACATCGGTTATCAGAACGGTGGACGGAGTTGCGAAGTCAGATAGATCATCTGACTCCGACTCCGTTAGACGAACGGGATTTCTCCCGACGTCTTTAGACATTTTTTTCCTGCTACTTGTAAAATTTCTTCCACTGGGGGGGGTGAGCGCGGGATCCTTGGTCCTCGGTCCGAGCACTTTACCGCTGTGCTAACTATTGGCGACACTACCCAACACGCACTTGAGTATTTAAAGATTTCTGATTTTTTGTAATTTTTTATTTTCCGTTTTTTTTATTTTTTTTAATTTTTTTATTTTTTATTATTTGCTGTTACTCACACAGCTTACTGAGCAAGAAGTCAAATATAAATGAGCGGGCGTTGTTTATGTGCAGGATATGTGTGCGCGTTTGCATCCCGGAAGGATATAAATCATCATATATGAATAGCTTACTGAAAATAGAAGGAACTTTTCGCATGCCATCCCAATGGACGATCCGGCCAGCGTACCGGTAATGGTATATCCCAACCTAGATGCATGGTGCTTAGTGCAGAGCAAGTATAAAGAAAAGTGCTTGTTTGTGCAGTTTTTGCAGTTTTCTAGCTTCTCCGTCCATCGTCTTCGGCTCGCTCGCCGTATGCATTCAAAATATAAGCAACAACAAGCACAAAGCCATTCAGCTAGTGCCAGCACAGCAAATCGTTGTGATAATTCGCCAAAGTTACCCGGGACCACACTCACACATAGACACGTCCCCACGAAACCAAGCGATAGTAGCCTGGGTCGGTCCTCCTGGGTGCGATATGCATGTAATCTAAGTGAATGTGCCATTAAGGAAGACTTCCTTAGTTCGAAGCAATGGTCTTCGGTCCGTCTCCTACACCATGCACCTTGGGATAATTTGCAACAGTTTGGCTATAAGGGTTACTTGGCTTAAGGAAGCGTCGGTGCTTTATCCTTCGACTTTGTGGGGGTCGAGTGTGAGGTATGGAGTGAAGGACGACGGTTTATTATTTCATTGTGAGTTTTTATTGCAATTGATATTGGTAATGGCGGGGGAGAAATGGAAATCTTTTTTTTTCTTTTCTTTTTATTCTTGCAAACGTTGCCGAGGGAATATTCGATTAGAATGGGGCGGTTGCATCGTGCACCAGTGGCTGCATAAAAATGAGCCAAGGGTGCAGTAATGGGTGGCAGCAAATGGCCATCTAATATTTTTAGTGAACTTTTATTGCTCGTCTTCTTTGTTGGGATAATGTGAACAGCGTTTGGGGGCGGAATAGAGAAAAAAATTTACAGCAGGTGGCGAATTTAATATCGGAGATGCAGCCGGGCTATTGAGACGGCTGGAAGAACGAAAATGGATTGATGGTTCTGAGTAAAAAAATAAAATGTCATCGAAAAGACGATGTCTTGGAAATGGATGGACTGCTTCGGCAATGAAATTAGGGTAATTGCGTCGATTGGATTTTTTCTTGGATTCTTTTCCTAAGGCTTTTGCATTTTGTAATATTTTAGGAACTGGGCCGGCTGTTTGTTGAAGTGCGAAATGTGTTGAAAAGTACTATGAAGCTTCAGGTCATACCAATGCTGAAATAGAAACACAGATAAAGTTTAATCAAAATTAAGTCAAACAACAGTCGATAATACATGAGCAAGGTAAAATATGGTTTTTTAAGCGTTTGGTTTTTTATTATTAAAGCAACTACAAGATAATTTCAAGTTAAACAAAAATATTACTTGAATAAATAAACACGATAAATGCCATTTATTTCTAAATTATCACTTTGGGTAGATGTTTATCACGACTATGTTTTGAGTGGTCCGTACCGACACTGAAATCTTGTGTCATTTTTTCAAGCGAATTGGCTGGTATCTCTCTACAGCACGTGTACTATTGGCTTTCAAAGTTGCAATTAATGCTGGCTTATCGACATATAATTTGTCGTATCTCCATAGACAATACTTTAAAGGCATCAAACTGCACAATCTAGCGAGCTAATTCACCTGTCTAAAGAAAGAAATAATTGCTCACGGCACTCATTTCTCAATTGATCCACCGATTCGCATACTGTGTGGCATGAAACGCTGTTTCCTCTGCAACTAAGGCAGTGGTTGTTAGACCGAATGCCTATTCTGGCAGCGTTATAGCCCAATGGAGCGGTGTCCATCGAGGAGCTCGTTTTTTTTTTTTTTTTTTGAATAGGAGGGCTAGAGTTTTTCTTGATATCCTGTATCTAATTGATTTAGTTTACCTACGATTGGGGTGGTTTAAAAAGAGCTGCAGGATATTGCCTTTGAGAAGATTCAGTGACAAGCCCACAGTTTCAGTAGGGGAATTCGAGGTGGTCCCGAGCCTGGCTAACAGCTTCCAGCCCGTTTAATTTTTTCTTACATTTATCCGTCAGTTTAGGGAAGGTGGTAGCAGACGAAAGAGTTTTAATAGCGGCTTGGCGGGCGTTACAAATAGCGGACGTGTAATCGCTAGCACTTCAGCTTGAAAGACACTCGAGGGATCAGGGAGACGGAATGAATTTAAGATATTCAGTTGTGTCGAGGTTATTCCCAATCCTATACCATGGTCCAGCTTGGACACATCAGTGAAAATAAGAAGTTGGAATTTCGCGACTGGGTTGCACGCGTTCCATTCTTCTCTAGAAGGAATGTAAGAGTGCACCACACAATAAGAGTGTCCATACGGTCTGGGTTACCAGAAGCCCGCTTCCCTAAGTCTGATGGGGCCGCACGCCGCCGTGTATTTGATGTGATGGTCCAAGGGGAGGAGATGCAGTAGGGTGATTCCGATTCCTGCCGACCTGTGGATCTTATTAAGTTTGTAGTTTGTGTTATAAGCTTGGCCACCAAAACTCGGGAGCCATAAGTGAGGATAGAACGGACAACCGCTGTGTACATTCACAGGGTCAGCTTAGGTCTGGGTTCCTTTTAACGAAAGTTTTGCAGCAAGCGTAGAAAGTCGAGTACAAATCTCATTATTACAAAATGGCAATGCTCACTGAGTAAGCCTGATTTTGAAATATGTCTTAAGCCAGGCGTAGTTTGTTAAGAATAGGAATCTGAAAAACCAAGAAGTAAAAAAAACATTTTTTAGTTCCTACACTTCAAAACTACTACGTATATTGCTTAAACGGGGGATCAATATAAACGGTCTATCAACAGGAGGTGTTATTACTGTGTTAATTTTTTATAAAGAAAAATTAGTAGGAGCTAAAATGACTGGGACTGGGAAGAGAGTCTGAGTGAATACCTAAACGAATCCATTTCGAGACGAACATATTAATCGGACTTATCCGCAACCACCTTACACCGCCTTTTGACCAAAGACCTGGACTGTTGAGCTGAAGTTCTATAGTTCAAGTCTGTCCATAGCGAAGAACAATTCTTATACAGAAAAACTGTGCAACAACATCAGTTGTGAGTGAGAGATAATCAAAACAAATGCTGACGAAGGCATAACGCTCGCAGCATAAGATCACTTCTAAATTCATACTCTGTGTGTGCATTTCCAATGTAACGTCTTAATGAAACAAAAAAAAGTTACTGTGTACCAACGTGATAAATTCTGTCGAATTTCTCGAATCGTATCTTGGACAACCACCCCTAGAGAGTAGTGAACGAACATCTTCGACGCAAGCCAACTGCACTCCATCCAGGTTGTGTGACAAACACCATAAAAGTGTAACTCTTGAACTTGCGCTATTTTATTTCTATTTCTATTTGTTTTCGATAGCTCTAAAAAAATATGGTAGTATCTACAACGATCGACAGGTGCAGCCTAAGGCTGGGGCTATTTTTTTTTCAGTGAATGGATGGTTTTCGTATGCACGTATGCAATTTGTGGTATGAACGTTGGCGCCGTTTGGCAGCAGTATGGACCGCACTGAGACAATGGCTCTGTTGCATAACAATTTTCTTGGTTTTTTTTTGGAAGTAAGAACTTCAACTGCCCGCCGACCTAGTGGGACCCAAGCCCATGTTTTTCTATAATAAAGGCCCTAAAAACGGCGTATGAACACCCTTACGTGACACAGTGCGGGCCGAAGGTATAGAGGGAGAAAGGTTGTAAATGCTTGTGGTTATGTGTGAGAATTATTGGGCAGGGAAGTGCATTCCATATTCGTGTGATGTGTACTTCCGAAGACAGGTTTAAAGGTAAATTAATTGAAATTCGAAAATGGAAACGAAAAGATCATTGTGGTTAAATTCTTGAAAGGGATGAATGTATTTTGCTAGCTCGATTGAGCATTATTTGTTGAAATAGTGATAAAACAATGATGATGACTTTGCAATATCAGTGTCATTAATAAGCAGATGCCAGAAGCTCTTGGGAGCACCAGAAAAGTTATGGGCGTTGTACTCTTGTGACGGATGTAAGCCAAATAGATTGAAACCAGATCAGAGGGGATGAAAAAGTTCTTGCATTGTTTAAGGAAACCTAGACATTTCGACCTAAAATTTCTGTTCGACCTCGAATATGTAGTTTTATTAACCAACATACCATTGATGGAAAGAAAACTTTAGAAAACATTCATTAAATTTCCTCTCTTGCTTACACCTCACTCAATTATGCTTTAGACGTCGAAATTAAATGTGCTTAACATACATTGCCGCTCCAATTCTACGGCCAAAGAGCAAGGACGTGAGTCTTGGAAGGAATATGAAATGCTGAGAATTCTGTCATCAGCGAAAGAGTGGATTGGTTTAGAAATAGCAGAAAGGAGATCATTTATAAAAATGAGGAACAACTCCGGTGACAGAATAGAGCTTTGGGGCACACAAGCAATTATTTGGTGAATATTAGATTTTAAACCATCCAAAGCGATCCGAATTGAATTTGCCCGAAAAGTTAGATCAGGTTTTGGAGGAGACGAAGATCAACCCATTCTAGGGACAACTTGGACAAATGCTGCTTTCCATCTTCTCGTTTAAAAAGTTTAGCCAGCGTGGAAGAGTACCTCTTCATACGCATGAGGAGAATACCATCATAACCAGCGGATTTGTGTATGTTGTAATTTTTAACTAGTGCTGCAACTGTACGAGGCGAAAGTGGAATAGTTTCACAGAACATTCAACGCTCTCGAGTACAGGCGGAGACAAAGGGCTATTTGGAAGCGTTGAGCTGGCTGCAAAATGTGCAACTATTAGACTAGTCCACGCTAATGCTTCGTCAGTGATTCACACACTAAAAGAGGATATCAGAGATCTTATGGGCGAATCAGTCGAAAACGTGACGAAAATGGTGATCAAAAAATGACTTTTTGTTTTTTTTTTTTTTGGTGGAGGCTTCTGCTATCTGTTGGAGCACTCAGACACAAACACTGGTCCATTGTACTGCCAGACAGACACCTTAGATGGCGTTAGCCAAGCTTCTTTTTATTCACTTATGTTGTGTGCCATTTGTTTTTCCACACAAGTGAACGAAACCTAAAGCTTAATGCCGATTCCGAACGGCGAGAGCCGAGAAGCTTTTTCAAGGCAAGTGTACAACGGGGGGTTTTGCCAGTACCCCGCCGAGGAGGGACGCCGCGAAATAATCATTCGATGGCGTTGGTGTTATCGGGATCCGAACTCGCTCACCTTGCGTCAGCGGCCGCTACCCACTGCGCCACGGCGCTCCCTACAAAAAAATGACTTGCTAGCAGAGCCAAAGCAGATGTATGGAATATGTTGCACTTCATTCAAGAAAAAAATATTTTCATTGCATCCCTTCAAAGAAAATAAAAATAAAAAAAATTTCCTTTGCTTTAATTACCTGAGCAAAGGTAGACGCAGAACCTGCAATGAAATTATTTAGAAAAATAAAAAGTAAGGAATTTAAAATGACTCTTAGTATGCTAGTAAATAAAACTCTACGAAAGGCGGTGAAGACGAGCAGCTATAGCTGTCACTACCAGGGACAAACATGATAACTAAGGAAATGTCAGGGACCACTGAAAAAGTGTGCGCATACTGCTGTTCAAATAAGTCCATAAAAGGGCGTCACATTTGAGTGAGCGAAGATTCGTTTTGAGTCCTCAAGCGGCATGCTCACTTAGTGAAGAAAATAACCATAATATAAAGGGAGCCAGTCGAAAAAAAAGATTCGAGGTAAGCAATTAATTGCTGTATCTGTCAAAAGTGGGGTTTCGAGGAAATTTAAAATCGAACGAATGCAGTGCGATTCAACCTAAGGGCGACATCACACTCCACGGGAAAAGAAAAGGAAAACGTTATAGCAATGTGTGAATAGCTTACGATAATATGATATGTTATTAGAGTTTCTTATTAGTGATACGACGCCTTATACTCCGGCACGAAGTTAAACAAATTTTACCAGCAGCTGCTGCTTGAAAAATACCACAAAACTAGTACTCCGACTTGGGTTCTAACTCGGAAAAATCTGCTCGAAGGTCACAACCGTACGTGGGGGCCCAAGCTTACATTAGTTAGAGTCCTAACCCGTTTTAACCCAAACGGATTTGGAATCACGCTATCTATAACCATTCGTTATCAGTCAGTATCCGGACTCGTGTCCCATTTCGATGTCGATAAAGAGAAAGTGCCGAAAGCACAGGGCTGGTTCTAGTTGAAGACAGAAAATTGGCTTCATACGATGGGTGGTCCGATAAGTACTTAGCCTACAAAAGAAAAACAAAAATTTTGGACAAATGGCGATTTATTTTCAATATAGTCTCCTTTTAGCTCGATACACTTGACCCAGCGATGCTCCAACTTATTTAACCTTCTTTAAAGTAGGCCTCCGTGGCGGCGATGACCTCCTCATTCGACTGAAATTTCTGCCCGGCGAGTGACTTTTCCAAGTTTGGAAACAAAAAATAGTCGCACGGGGCCAAATCTGGAGAATACGGTGGATGGAGCAGCAGTTCGTAGCCCAATTCGACCAATTTGGCCGGGACGAGGGTGGAGATGTGAGCCGGTGCGTTATCATGGTGGAAGAGCACTTTTTTCTTCGCCAAGTGTGGCCGTTTTTTCTTCAATTCGGCGTCGAATCGGCCCAATAATTTGGCATAGTACAGCCCTGTGACCGTTTTGCCCTTCTCCAGGTAGTCGATGTGGATCACACCTTGTGAATCCCAGAAAACGGTGGCCATCACCTTTCCGGCCGATGGGACAGTCTCCGCCTTCTTCGGAGCACGTTCACCGGGTGAAGTGCACTGTTTCGACTATTCCTTGGTCTCTGGTGTGTACCAGTGGATCCATGTTTCGTCGACTGTCACGAAACGACGCAGAAACTCCTTCGGAATTCGCTTAAACAGCGTCAAACACTGCTCTGAAGTGGTCTCACGGTTGCGCTAGTTGTCCGGAGTGAGCAAACGCGGCACCCATCCCGCTGACAGCTTTGTCATGCCCAACATTTCATGCAGGATATGACCCACGCGATCTTTTGAAATGCCTACTGTCTCAGCTATCTAGGGGGTCTGCCAATACGAGATCGTGAATTTTTGTCACGTTATCCTCCGTATTAGCCGTTTTCAGGGGCACCTGGATGTGGCTCATCAAAAACCGACGTGCGACCACTTGTTTGAGTTCTGAACATTTTTTACAAAAGTCATGGTTTTCGTGTAGAGTGTACAAAAATATTTGAAGAGGCTGGCCCTGTTACAGAACTCTGTGCTCAATTTCCATGAATTCACAGCGGTCACAGAATTAAGGCATGTCTTACAGCACATTGAATTGAAATCGACTCAATGGGTAGACCATAAGCTGATTTGGTGCTTGAACATCTGCATTGAGATGATACATTTTTATAACGTTTTCTTGAAATGAACATTATTTTCCCATTGGTGGATAGGTTTACAAAATACTTGTTGCATACGGGGAACTGAAGGTTAACATACAGCTATTGTTTTTTTTTTTTTTTTTATGGCTGCGTCAAAGGATGGATAATCTCCTTAAGATACCTGTAGCCCGGGCTACTGGGCCGCCGTGACCTGACAGGAAGTAAGGTGGTAATTGTAACTCCCATGGGGATCAGCTTGTGGGTCCTATCTCTTGCCGTGTTATCCTACTTGGCTTGCTACGGTGCTACAGATGCTGCCCTTTCATCGGCTTTTATCCTCCGGGAGACGCTGGTCTCGTGACGGTCCGTGGTTCGCCTAAAACCTAAAAACAGGTAAAACCTGTTCATCTAGTCGGCGAAGATATCGAAAGGGATCTTATCCGCTATAACACAGGCTCTTTCATCCGAGATTGTCCGAAAACCGCATACTGTTCTTATTGTGCAAAGCTCGTATGTAGGCGAGAGCGTTTTTATCTCCTTCGTTGTAAAAGCTCCTGCCCATACCGGCGCGGCGCAGCGTACAGGAGTATTGAGCTCATGACTCTGGAAAGAAAAATCCTCCTCGCATATCTCGGTCCACCGATGTTTGGCAGCATTCTGGAAAGTGCTACCTGCATTTGTGATGCCTTTTTACTACCATATTCGACATGGGTCTCAAAGTTAAGTCGTTTATCGAGCATTACACACAGTATTTTAATGCCTCTTTAGAACTGATTGATTGACTCACAACCCGGTAGTTTACGTACTTCACAGTCTTTCGCCTGGTTATTAAAACAGCCTCCGGTTTTAGGTCAGCTAGTTCAAGATAGGAAGACTCTAGGCATTTTTTAATCCTGACGATCGCTTCATCCGTGGCGGACTCTACCTCGTGGATGTTGTTAGCTACAGTAACCACGGCGATGTCGTCAGCAAAACATAATCTTGACTACATGTGGCATTAATCGCAAAATTCTATAGAAGAGGTCCGAGGACTGATCCTTAAGGGACTCCCATGGAAACATTATTTCTTTCTGCCCCCTCAACATC
Organism: Merodon equestris; assembly: GCA_958301585.1. Classification (NCBI taxonomy): domain Eukaryota; kingdom Metazoa; phylum Arthropoda; class Insecta; order Diptera; family Syrphidae; genus Merodon; species Merodon equestris. The sequence continues at coordinate 20,051,851 of OY284414.1, forward strand.
TTTTTCCCCGTATCGCTTATGTATCCTTGAATCGCGACTCAGAAGGCTCCGTGTAAGAAACGACCTAACAGCCTGACGTATGATAATCAAAATATAATAGATCTCATTGTATTAGATGAGTTTATGATCGTTTGCAGTCTATGATCTCATAAAAGTCGACGTTATTCCAATCGATTTCAGTTAAGCTTTTGATAGAATCTCCCAAAGAGATTCGAATTGTCTTCCCTTGGCTTCGGTCCCATTTCTTTGAAGAAATACTTGGAAATCGCTGTTACAATTTTCGTTTCAGATCTGCCTTTTCAAACCTTTTCTTAACTTCCTCCGGCGTCCTCAAAGGCTGCCACTTAGGTCCACTTCTTTTCGTACCATTAACGATATTGAATGCCGAACACCAAGTTCTTCAAGACCATTTCCTCCAGTCATGACTCTTCCCTAATTCAATCAGATCTTAAAATTTTTTTTGCATCTGGTGTCCCAAAAAATTGCTTGGAGCTTAACATTTCCAAATGCCACTTTCTCACGTAAATGAATCAAACCCCCTCCTCGTCTCAACTTCCTCAATAATGAGCCCATCTCCACCATTCAGGCTATCCGCGATCTTGGCATATTACAATATGTGACCAGGAGCTAAATGTACGCACAAATCGACGAGGTAATCCTTAAAGCTAGTGCAGTACTCGGTTTCGTAAAGCAACGGTCTAAAGAATTGTCCAACCCTTACGTAACCCGATTTCTCTACATAACCTTTGTCCGGCCCCTTCTTGAATACGAATCTCAAGTGTGGTCCCCTTACTAAAAAACCCACATTTCTAGAATCGAGAGTATCCAACGCCGGTTCCTACGTTTTCGACTTCGAGGTCTCCCCTGGAGAAATCCTTTTCTCTTACCAGCCTGTCAAGACCGTCTTAAAATAATCAGCATAAACACGTTGGAGGACGGAAGAACTGCATCTGACATTCTTTTCATCCATCGACTTCTTTCAGGTACCATTGACTGCGCGACCCTCTACAACTCTGTCTTTATCAATACTAACCCTTAAATGGAAGAAAGGATTTGAATTAAATGCTTTCTGCTGATTCAGATGATTTCTGTTCTATGACTGATTTGGCCCGGGAATTGTCCATAAAAGTTCTTTCGACTTTAAGGATTGCCTTCTCCTTAAAGCCTATGTTGCCAACTCAATCCGTGAGCGAACCATTGAAAACAATCTCAATGAGGTCGAGGGCAGCTCTTTAAAATTAATTTCTTCCCATTCCAACTACTCAATGTGATCCATTAAATCGCATAACTAATTCACATGGAAGAAAGAAATTAACTGCATACGACCTTCTACTGCACAACATGCCATCATCAGTATGAATAACAACAACGCATAAAGCACATTGGTCTTATTGGCTTATTGTTTTGCATCGTTATGCACGTTCAGCAATTCGCTGATGCATGCATCATGTGAGTAATTCAAAAGGACACAATGCACAAACAAGTTTCTTCCATTAACCATAAAGTCCTTATACCTGCACGAGCGTCATATACATCTTCATGGCACGATTGTGCAGGAGTATAAGAGAGCTACATACAAGCTGACGTTTGTATTTGTAAAATATTTAGGGTTTGCAAAAGTTAATCAACTTAACGTTGCATTATAAATGCCCCTTCGCAGGGGGTAGGGGACAACCCACTCATCCACCAGTGCAACAATCTGTAAAAAACCAAGCGCCACTGATACGATCCGGGAGTTGGGGAATGACTGTAATTTCGCGGGTTTTTATGTCCTGCTTTCCAAGTGAAGATTTGAGTGTGTGCTTAGTGAGAGCATCCTGATCGCTTGAATTGAGTGTTAAAAATTAATTTCGGCTCTTAAACGACGTGAATGGCGTCATAAAGTTTAACCTAATGGGAGTGGATGTTGTTCCTTATCTAAGTGAAAAGTTGTTTCAATATTAAATTGTAATCTCAGTAATTTGATAGTTTAAGAGGAACGTAAAGTCCTGAAAAATGGATTTATGGCAATAAAAATATTAAATGAAGAGCATAGGCCCCAATCTACAGCCATGTGGAACTCATTAAAATCACGCTCTCTTTATTATCCCTTTCGCAGCTGATAGTAATATCCAAGGATTACCCACAATCAAAGCGACTTACGTCCTCATAATTACCGCCGACACAGCGATTTACAACTCTAGACCTAATCAGCCTCTGATCCGTGGATTAGCCTAACCATCACACATCGAAATCACATACGATATCCGCCCGTAATCGTCGCACGTTGTAATCAATGTTTAATGCCAAATGGCGAGGATTCAGCTAAGCAAACGAATCAATTCCTCTCAATCCCCCGTTCAGTTGATTACCAATACAACATTTCGATCGAATTGATAGTATTTTGCATCATTTACTTTTAATGGAACGATTTCTGGCTTCAATCCTCAATCTTGAATCGGTCTAGCTCACGCCTAAAGAGCAAACCCCAGCCCACAATACTCTCCTCATTGATTAATATAAGTGCATGATGGGATGGTAGAAGTCTTTCCCGTCGGGTATAAATGTCCAAACGAATTGCTAAATGTCCTGCGAGGCATTCCACCACCTACACCGCATCGAAAGCGATCCGGAGAAAATCAAAAATTCACTCCAGCACACGGCAGTATGCGTCCGAGGGGCTTGAGTATATGTGGATGGCCAGATAATATCCACAGTGACAGGATAGTAAAACAGAGGATGGAAGGACACTTAAGGAATTCTTTGCAATTGCTATAGATGAGCACACACGTTCATCCCTATATGGCCATGAATGGTTGCGAATCCTGTTGGCTGGGATGTCACATTAACATACGAGCTGTTGACTATTGCCACCGCTACCATTTCTACCCTGCGTACGGGCATATACGAGTACGAATATATGCCCCCCTTCGATGGGCCAGGCTACCCAGGGGCAATTTGTCTATAGGTTTAATGGCAGGACATCCTGTTTGAAAATTCCACACACGTTTCCCCTTTTTTTGTGGGTGTTCCTTTTAACTTCCACAAATACATACATGCACGCTTGCATGTGTACGAGTGCACGTGTAGCTACGCAACTATCTGCTTCAAAGATATTCCTCCTACGTGCCTATTAGTGGCCTGACTCTGTGGCTATCAGACATTCAGATTCTCTTTCGATGCTTGCTGGAGGCCTGCTTCAAGGCAATCCCACTGCCACGGGATATAAATGTTTGTAAGGGATATTATAAAAGTGATTGCCACTACAGCGGTACCTAGTCCTCGTTCATGTTGCGAATACATATTCAATTCCATTTCTGGGAAGAATGGTATAAATCCTTATACAGCTACCGGCAGCTTCGTATCGAAATTGCCCAGGATGATCCCGATTCTGGGAATCTACGGAAATCTGCTTTTTTTACGCTCTCTTTATTTGGTCTCTGGACGGGAAGGAAATCCATGCAATGTGTGTGAATCTAGCCAGGGTAGCATTCCAATCCGTATCGGGAAAACCTCAACCTCTGCCCTGCTGCTCTGTGTCTGGTCGTAGTCATAACTAAGGAGCAATGATTTCGTTTTTTTTTTCCCTCTCTCAAGAATGCTTGTTTTTTATGTTTGCTCCACAGTCCTAGTGTGCTATTTGCTTTGTTCCATTTGGAGCTGCTGTTGCTTCCGGTCTTGGGTGTAGTCTATTCCGGATAAGATTCCGACTACACCAGACGTGATGAATTAGATGCACTTTCAGTGGTATTCGTACAATTTCTTTCATCCGTTTTCCATTTTTTTCCGTCCTTTTCTAGGATAAAGAGAAGTGGAAAACTAGTGCAGAGTGTAAACGAGTCGTAGAAACATCGAAAATAGAGACCCAATTGGATTGTCCTTGGGTAGATTTCTACTTTGAATGTGGGTCGATGATAAGTGGATCTTTCGTGTTACCGATACCCTTTGTAGACCAAGGTGAGGATTTTCCCACGTTGGAAACGAATGCAATTAGAATCTATTTCACTAAGCATTTGAGCACTCATCTACCCGCAAAGCCTTAAACAATTTTCAAAAGGCCTTGTAAACTTCTAATGTCCCTTAAAATGAAAGCTCCGCCCCATCCTTTGTCCGACAACCACTGAAGAGACCATTTACGATCCAACATCAACATTTACTTTCGACAAATCTTACCATTAATCTGTCTTCCTCGACTCTACTCTACCGACTTAAGGACTGCCAGGATAACAACACCATCAGCCAGCCCCTTCATGGTGAGAAAATTCAATTAAAACCAGAAATGTCTCACAATGAACGACTAATGGAGCGAAGCACAATCTTACAATCGAGTAATTTAGGACAATGGTCACCTATTCCACTACCATCTCGTCCTTCGGTAATTCTTCGTTTTTCACAGTCGTTGGTATCTCTCATCCGATCCTTGAAAGTCCGACGTGTATTCGACATTGTTGAACATCGAACAATTCGAAATGTCCAATATGTTCAGTCATAGCTGCAATGTGAAACGCTCTCATTGGAAAACTATTTTCATTGCTTTCGCGTTCTTTCTTTCCATTATCCTTTGGCATTTGATCGTTGCACATAACAAGGATAATGGTGCATCATGTTGGAGGTTTCTCTCTCGGTCGTTGTTTGGTATCGCATTGCCTAACTCCATCGACCGAGAATATTACACAAAAGCAATTGAAAATCGAATATGGACATTTCTTCGAATAGACGAATCCTGGAACAAGCGGAAACCAACGTCATCGTCATCATCAGTACAGCCAGGTGCATCCAATTCGACTTTTGTAAAATCCTTTTATCTGTTTTTGCAACGCGTCCTGCAGCAATTTGTGGTACACATTGTGGATCCTTAACTGCTGCTTAACCTTTAATGATGCGAAAGGATAGGAAAAAGGATTTTCTTCTTCATACTCTTGCCTTGATTATGGCCTCGGAGCACTATATCCATATTTATTTACCTGCATTGTACAGTCTGTAGTTTTTTTTTATGCTTTTCAAACGGTGTTTGATAATTATTGTTTGCGTAACTGAACTGGATACCTCTGTGTGGAAGTCAAAGAAAGGATTAGACGATTATGCCGGTTGGATTTGGTATTCAGGGCTCAATTCGAATCTTGTCCGATCATTAAACCGAGAAGTGGAACGGATTGCTCGATCTACTGGAAGCGTAGACAATCAGGACTGGGAAGGATGTTTGCCTAAAGGGGATTAAACGATGATCGGATTGAGACCCAATGGCTGGCTACTTACTGTGGGAAAGGTGTTTTTTGGCGCGCTTGAATCCTTAACTAGTTTCGAAGATTTTTGTAAGGCTTAGAGCTAGGTTCAATTCGAACCTTTTCCAAGGTATAAAAAAGAGGATATTGGTTTATATGCACAGCTGAGTAAACTATTTTGCGATGAGGCCTCGCATATTTCTAAAGACCCCAACTTAGGGAAAGAGAGAAGAAAGACATGTCGCAGCCTGGGTTGGATAGGAGACTCTATTCCGCTCTTCTTTCGATAATTAGATCTAATTTACCAATGATTAATGGAGCCAAAATATTTAAATATTTTTTTCACCATCAAGAATTCCCGGTAATTCTCGAACGCCCCTTAAATCAATAATAAAGCTTCTTTCATAAGAAAACTGAATTCGATAAGTCGCTCTGTATGCATTTTTATAACCGAAACACTAGAAAAATGTCTTAACAAGCGTGGTCTATTCCTCTTCTTCGCTGTGCTTTCTCACTGGATTGTCGCGGAATGTTGCTTCTTTTCGATTCTCATATTATTTAGGCAAATAATGCCACATCGTAGGCAAGTCACTTACATCAGGGTGTATATATGTATATATATACATATATACTTGCGGCAGAGCTACTTGGCAACGTCTTAACCATTTCAAAGTCCAGTGACCGTTTGATGGCTCTCAAATTGGTGATGCAAGGTGAGGTGTGGAACATCGTAAGCGCATATGCCCCTCAAGTAGGATGCGACCAAAAAGAAAAAGATGCATTCTGGCATCTGGATGGTTGTGGAAATCTAACCTTGTTAAAATCATTCCAAAGGAAGAGCTTTTGTTTGTTTGGGGAGATTTAGACGGACATGTCCGGAAGACAAGCGAAGACTATGAAGACTACCACGGAGGGCTGGGATACGGCACCAGGAACTCTTCAGGTGAAGATATCCTAAACATGTGCAAGTCGTACGGTCTAAATTATGTAGTGCGTCAAACAAAGCCGGCCTGATCACTTATAGCAGCGGCGGAAATGAAACTCAAATAGACTATAATTTGGTGTCCAGTTTTATGAAGCCACGAGTTAAAGATTGCAAAGTGATCCTGGGAGACGCGATCGCCCCTCAACACCGTCTCCTCCTGACTGAATTTTTTATGGAGGCGAGTAAGAAGTCAAAGCAGCAAACGAAGGTGTCTGAGAGAATCAAGTGGTATAAGCTGGATAAAGGAAAAGGCGAAGCTTTTATTACCAACATGAAAAACTACCTCTTTTCCATTATCGATGAGGTCGGTAATGAGGAGTGCAGAGCACAAGACATGTGGGATTCCCTACAACAATCTGGCCTGGAGAAAGCCAAATCACTGTTCGGAACATCTAAAGGCCCCTGCCAAAACGCAAAAGAAACCTGGTGGTGGACAGACGAAGCCAAAGCAGTGATACACGAAAAGAAAATGGCTTTCCAAGCTTGGTCAAAGTGCTCTTCTACTAATAGAGAGGAAAAAGCTCGCCGTGAAAAGGTATATAGATATTGCAAAGGTATCGCGAAAAAAAAGTGCGCCGAATTCAAAGTGAAAAGCATGGAAGGCCTCTATCAGGAGTTGGAAGCAATAGCGTCTTCCGCGTCAGGCAGGAACCAGGCTACCCAGGAGCTTCGACAAAGCAATTTGAACAAAGGAGCAAGTATCTTTAAGATAGCCGCCCAGAGAAGAAGAAATGCTCAGGAGATTCGTTTCCCAAAGTTTATTAACAATGCTGAAGGCCAACTCCTTGTGGAAGACGAAAAAATTCTCCACAGATGGCGACAGTATTGCGAGGAACTTCTGACCGAACAGTTTCCCCGAGTGCACTTTTCAAGAGCCGCCCCGAATAATGCCGAAATATCCGACATCACAGTCGAAGAAGTTCGGTACGCGGTTAAAAACTCCAAGAAAAGAAAAGCTGTTGGGCCGGACGGGATACCCTCTGAGTTCTGGAAAAAGATGTGAGGCATTGGGTCTAGGTGGCTCATGGTTCTTATCTCCAAACTTATGAGAGGTGACACTACATATGCCTAATCAATGGCGGGAAAGCTATCTTCTTCCTTTGCACAAAGGAAAGGGTGATACGCGAAATTGTGATAACTACCGTTCTGTCAAGCTGATGTCGCACGCCATGAAGATCGTTGAACGGGTATTAGATAACCGACTGCGGAAAATAATACGACTATCTGATGGCCAGTGCGGGTTTGTCTCGGGTAAATCAACAACAAATGCAATCCAAAGTATAAGGGTCATGATGGAAAAGCATCGTGATTCTTCAAAGGACTTGCATATGGTGTTGGTTGATTTCGAGAAGGCGTTTGATCGGCAACCAAGAGATCTTTAATGAGTAGCGCTAAGACAAAAAGGAGTTCCAGAAACCTACGTGCGAGTGATCATGGACATGTACAAGAGACCAACGACAAGAGTAAGATGCACCGCAGGAGTCATCGAAGAGTTCGCAATCAAAGTCGATGTACACCAAGGGAGCGTCCTCAGCCCACTGCTCTTTATAGCAGTCCGTAATTGCTTGCTTGAAGGAAAAGTGACGGACCCCAATGTGCACCAGCTATTCTTTGCTGACGATGGAGCCATTATAAGTGATGATCAGGCGTCCCTACAACGAGCACTTGATGTGTGGATGGACATTTTTGAGGGACACGGGTATCGTATTAGTTCAAAGAAGACAGAGTATCTGTGCTGCCCGTTCTTTGACCCTCATCAGCCTATTTCAGACATTTACTTGAATGGAAGAGTGCTTCCCAAGTGTGAAAAGTTTAAATATCTGGGATCTATGATTAATAAAAAAGCAACTTGTGATGACGACATCAACCATCGCGTAAGCGATGGCTCGAAAACTCCGCCATCGTCTGTGATCGAAAAATGCCCCCTAAGCTGTAAGGAAGGCTCTACACTTCAGTTGTACGTCCGGCGCTCACATACGGTTCACAGTGCTGGACAATGCACAAAAAGTATGAGAGCAAATTAACGGCAGCTGATATGAAGGCAGCTTCGCATGACAGCGGGATTAACAAAGCGTGACAGAATTAGAAGTTCAAAGATCCGAGGAAGCCTCCACGTAAAAGAAACCATCACAAGAAAGATAGAGCGCGACCGACTCAGTTGGTATTGCCATGTTCAAAGGAGAGATCCTTTGAACCCCGTCCAAAAGGCGTTATCAATCAACGTTCCAATTTCAACACGCAAAAAAGGCAGGCCGAAAAACAATTGGTGCAAGCAAATGCAAAAACATCAGCATTTGATTGGCCTCAGCGATGAAGTAATCCCAAACCGGGAAGCCTGCCGCTACTTTCTGAGGTCAAACCGGCGGACCCCACAAGCGGACCAGTAGGAATGCAGTTAAGTGGGAAGGTTATGGTCCTACACTTCTGACCATAACGACGCCGGAAAAAGGAAAAGAAGAAGATAGAGAAATACTCCCGTATGAATATTGGCCCATTGATCAAAAATATTTAAATCTGCCATCAGCCGAAACACTAAGGAATGCATTGAGTTAAGCAAATCCTTTATTTCTAAGCAATCAGGCCTTCGAGAAAGACAGAAGGCTCTGTGAAAGGTATCTAATGACATACGAAGAGTCACAGATGAATATTAAACTTACTTGTTAGTCTTATTGGACTTCTTGACGGCATTTGACTATGCCAACCAATAATTTCTGTCCTCCTAATTCAACTTCTTAGCCCCACTAATAAGTTAATCTTATACTGCGTCCAAGCTATTTCCTATAACAGAAACCCCTCTTTCTTTTGTGATGTTCGCAGTGGTGTGCCCTAAGGTTCTCATCTTAGTCCATTTTTATTTACGCATTTCTTCGCTCATGCCGTCTCATACCATCTAAGGTAAGTTCTAAGGTCAGATACAGGCAATTTTGTTCAGCATGCTTTTCATATTTATCCAACTTAAATATAAATAATTCTTACATTTTAGCCCCTACTATTCTTTTGGTTCTTGCTCTGTGGGATAGGGGTTAGAATATAACCACGAAACGGAGTGCGAATCGTAGGAGGCGACTAAATTTCTAATGGACCTTTGCCCCATGAAAAATATTCCAGAGGTAGGTACAGAACAGATGACTGCACTACGCAGACTCACACCACTTCAACAATACATCACAACAACTTCGAAAACCGTTGAACCACTTGGATGTTAAATCTGGCTGTTCTTCATTGGGTGAAATATTCCGCAGGTAAACTAGTTTCATGGTCGGATCTTCCGGTAGGAGATCCATTTCCTATCCAAGAAAATGCACAAAAATTAAGAAAAGGCCCGTGGAACGTTCGCAGCTTGTCGCGACCGGGTGCTTTCCAAACGGCATTAGACTTAAAATACGCAAGCAGTTCGACTTTCAAACGGAATGGCCGTTAAGGAAGGGTATACCCACAATTTTAGAACAGGATTCTTCATCAACAACAAAATTGTGCAGAATGTAATGGACTTAGTATTTTACAAAGGCCGTATACAACTATGTATGTGCGTAACTGTCCTACGGAACATAAGGATGAAGAGGTAAGGGACGCGTTTTACGTAACAATGGAAAATGGGACAGCACGCGACATATAGGCGAACAATAGGAAAAGAAAGTTTCCATGTGTCATTTAACGATAATGGTCGTAGGACAATAGGTTCGCCAGCTCCAAAAGCATAATCCTCAAAACCACAACATTCAAATACATTTGAATACTCAAAGCTACATGGATATCACCGGATTTCTGATAGATTTCGACCATTTCAACGTACTAGGTGACAAAACATACAGAGGAGCGGAAACATCGCCAAATTTAAAGCCGAAATTTGTACAGATGCGAAACACAGGAATGTAAAAAAATTATCGTCGAAAATTGAAGGACAAAAGTTGAAAGCTACAATAGTTAAACTTGAACGCCTTCAGAGACTAGCATGTCTTGGCATTACGGACGCCATGTCAACTTCCCCAACGGCAGCCCAAGAGGCACAGATCGGAATTACTCTACTGCACCGTTTTATTAAAAAGGGTGCTATACGTTGTACAAACAGACTCCTATGCTCGGAAACAGACCAGCTATGTAGATCATTGGATCACATGTCCAGCCTACAACACATTCCTGAACTGGATATGATGTTGGACGCATTACCACACACGTTCACTTTTGACAAAAGATTTGAAATACTGATCTCAAACCGCAGAGCTTGGGAAAGCGGCGATTCCTTGCTAAATGTCAAAAGCCTCAGAAAATATTGAAGGCCCTGCGAACTGGTCCTAGTACCTTCCAAGCCGAATTATACATCATCCTAACGTTGCTTCAATCTTAAAAGACTTAGAGACTGGCATAAGACGTGTAACAATCAACACACAATCAGACAGTCGGGCAGCGTACAAAGCGTCGGCCTCGTATAGTACGAACCCAAAATCCGTCAAGGAATGCCACGATGCCCTAAAAGACCTAGGCAAAAGAAATAAGGTCAAACTCAAGGGCACAAAACGCATCGAAATCGCCGACCAACTCCAACCCAGCGCCAGTACAAAGATGAAATTAATAACCGATTTGCCCTATTATATGGCATTTAGGGGCAGGAAGAAGCAGAATTGTCAACAGTAAAAAGTATTGTAATGGAAACACAAATTAGGCTTCAAAGGCAAGTCATGGTTCTACGAAGAATGCGAAGAAAAAGTGAAAGCCCATAATGTTGTAAGATTTCAAACCCTGGCAAATACTAGGAATCAGATCCTGTGAAATACCTGGGAACCATATTCACTGCCAAAAACTATATTCGAGGTTTGTGTTTGATTTTTGAGAAATTTGGTGACTTTATTTTTCTCGAAAACAAGATATCATCAGTACCTCTTTTGTGTCGTTTTTTTTTTATATATACATATATGTAATTGACACGTGTACGAGGTGCCGATGGTACAGAGGGAGAGAGGTATGGAGGTAGTGGGAAAAGTTGACCTAGGAAGAGCATTCCACATTCGTGTGGTTTTCCAAAGAACGAGTCTCTAAATTTGACTGTGTATCCGAAGAGAGGCTTGAGGGTGAACTGATGGGCATTCCGGGAGCGACGTGTATTGTGGTTAAATTCTTGAAGGGTAGGAATGCAATAGGCTAGCTCACTTGAGCATTGTTTGTTAAAATTACGATAAAAAAGAAAAGTAATCCCCTCAGATATAGTACACTTGAGCCAGCTCGTTTTTCAATCTTCGACGCCTTATTGATATGCGACTTTTGGTACAGCCTTGTGCTCTTTTCTCCTCAGTCGTGCTTATCAAATCCTTGAATTTCCCTGATTTTGCTTCACAAAAAAGCTTTATAACTTAATATTCTTGATTGACCGTACCAACATCCGGCAAAAAATTTATGATGAACCAGCCATTGTAATTGAAGAAAGAACTTTCACATTTGACCGAATTTAGCGTACTTATTTCAGTCTAGTTCCTTCTGGTAGCTTCTATAGGAATGATTGGATTTGGTTTCGACGCTATAACTACATATATACTCATCCATATCAGTGTTGGATCTTTTCAGCTAATCTTCGCGTCACTTAATAGTTCCTGAGCGATGTTCATGCGACGGTTCTTTTGGTAAAAATTTAGCAATTTCGAAACAAACTGCCCTGACACACCGATATGCCAATATCCTTTGCAAGTTTTCTGATAATAATCAGACGATTCTTCATAACAATTTTCCTTACTGCTTCAACATTTTCATCCGTTGTTACGCGCTGGGACGTCCAAGTCGGGCATCGTCATTAACATATTCTCAGTCTTCTATGAAGAGTTTGTACCACTTATTGGCATTAATTTTTGTTCAGAGTAGACTCGCTAAATGTCATATTATAACCAGAAAATCCGTGAAAAACAAACCATGTATCCAAATGGCTGATAATGTTAACATAACATACTATAAGTATGTGCATTGGTATAACAAAAAATAATGTAGCAACAGAATTGAAAAAAAGTCACCTTATTTTTTGAACACATCTCGTATAATTCAAAACGTATGCATATGCATAGAAACTCGAGAATGTAATTAGTTAAGCCAATAATTAAGAAATCATTCATTGCCTCTACATTCGGATTATAAGAAAATGATCACAATAATCTGGTTTATTCCCCTTCTTCGCCGGGCTTTGTTATTCAATCGTCGTGGAATGGTCCTTCTTTTCGATTCTCATTTTATTGAGCTAAATAACCTACGAGTACATAGGCAACCTCGTACGCTGATACTGATTGCGATTCTAATCGATTTTAATGTCGATGAGAATGATGATGCCCGTGCAGAGGCTGAAGCCGATGCTGGTAAGGATGCTAGTTGATACTGTTGCTTAGGAGGATGTAATTCTGGTGCCCATGTATTGTAGGAACTGATGCCGATTCTTATGCTGATGCAGACTGTTTTACTTGTGCTGAATCTGAATCTTATTGGGATGTACCTAGATGCTTATGCTGATGGTGATTTTTACGCTGATAGATGCTGAACCTGGGGGTGATTCTAATATTGATGCAGACGAGCTTTCTGATGCTAAAGCGAAGGCTGATTCGATTATTAAAGCTGATACCAAGTTGATACCGATTCTAATGTAAAAGACTATGTCTGTCATTAAATACAGAACACGACGTCATCCAAATGTTTGCCTCAGCTTCAGTGAGCTGACCTCTGAGAGGTCCAATTTTCAATGAAGCTTAAGGGCATCGGTCGATTGTGGTTTATTCGCATAGACCTGCGAATTCAGGAAACTCCACAAGAAAAAGTGTAACGGGGTCAAATCGTATGACCTTGGTTACCGATTCACGTCACCTCTGTGAGAGATAACCTTGCAGAATGACATCGTGGCGTCCGCTGTGTAGCGCCATCCTGCTGGAACCACATGTCTAACTCCATATGGTTCAATATGGGTCATAAGAAATTCATCATCGTTCTGTAGCGCTCGCCATTGGCAGTGATCGCCTCACCAATGTCGTTTTCAAAAAAGTACAATAATACATTTTTGAGGATACATTGTCACCTGGTGAAGCTATTCACCCAGAAATGCGCCCCAAAATGCAACCTACACAGTCCCCTCTGCAATGAGTCAATTATATTTCAGGCTGAGCTACATACTTGCAATCAATGAAGCAACGGTAGCCAAGTGGTTCTTAAAGCGTTAAATAAGTACACTTTCAACTCTAAGGCTGCCTGGGAATGTCACAAAACACTAAACAAATTAGCAGTCTAAAGCTGATCTGGGTGCCAGGTCATTAATGAAGTCAAAGAAAAGGCTGACGATCAAACCAAGAAAGGTGCTCAGAATCCTTTAACGGGGTCATCCCTCCTTTATGGCTTCGATCATTCGGACATAAGTCTTCATTTACATAAATGGATCATTAAACATTAAACAAGAGAAATAGACAGGACGTCTTGGAACACGTTCATGGAACAGAATCACAATCCTAAACGTGCCAAAGAACCTTTAGAACTTCATAAAGCCGACCTAAGAGTACTATGTGAGGTACTAACAGGACGCGGAGCACACAATTACCATCTTTATAAAATGAGTCTTAACAACACAGAAGTTTGTGGGCGATGTGGGCAGGCAAAATAAATTATGGAACATTACTGAGCGTCTGCCCAAAGCTTATCCCTCACAAACAACCATAACAAGGAAAGACTTCCAGGAAATCCCATTTAGAGAAGTTGTCAAATTTTTGAAGGTAGCACTTAAATCTTAGACCATAGGAGGGGGTAAAATTAATCTTTGTGGTCGCAGTGCTAGTGTTTTCATGTGACGCACCGCGAATTCTTGAGCTCCTGAATCACTTGGATCTTGTACGGGTGTATGCCCAAGTTCCATCGTAAAATTCGCCAAGTTGAAGTCTACTAAAGGGTGAGTTCTTCTGCACGGCGAAAAATCGACTGCTCGGTCGATGTTACGTTCCTTTGACGACGAATGTTAGTTGACCCGAACCGGTCGTCTCAATCGCTGAAAGTTGCCTGTGAAAGGTCACACGTCTACCGTAAAATGGGAGCAAGGCGCGCAACATTACACTAACGAACACACATTTTGCTAATAAAGTTTTATCATTTGGACGTCCTGTTCGGTCGTGTAACTTGCAGTAGTGATTTGGCATCAATAACTGAATAATGAACAACAAATCTGGCAGATATCACCAAAACGACATGGGCGCCGAAATCTACCCGGGGTAATTGGAAAACCCTTTAAATGCGGTTTTTAACATTTCGCGAAAAACCACGTGCTACCCATTTTTTATTTCGATCTTTATGCCACCTTTGGCAATCAATATGGTACTCAGATATTTGATTTCATCCACTTTCTCAAAGCATTTATGGAGTACAGTCACGTGCGAGGCTTGAACTGGTCTAAGTCGTTCAGTGGCCATATATTTAGCTTTCTCTTCATTTACTTTTAAGCCCACTTCTTTTCCTGCCGCTATACGACTTTCTGCATTTCTTTCAGTTATCAAAATACTTTAGCGAAATCTATGGAAGCTTGAAACCTTTTTTGGTGGATTGACAAAGGCTTGGTGGACCATGGGCTGTTATTTAGGAAGTTACTGAATATAAAAGTCAAAGCTCGCTGCGAAATATGTGTATTTTAATATAAGTGTTCCACAAGGCTCTGTTTTGGGTCCTATGTTATTTATAACTTCTTTTTTAATTTCTCTATGTTGGCAAACTTAGATTTATACCTCTTTCTTTTAGTTGAATCGCTAAGATTTATATAATGTGGCAGCGGGCACCAGACCCGATTTAGTCGGATTTATTAAGCATTCGAATATTCGTCACTTTTCGATTTTTCGAACAGCCTCTCCCCTGCGCGGACGACGGAAGCTTTGATATATGTGAGTGAAAAAGCTTGCGTATTATAAATATACTATCTGGTGCCATGATAATTGTCACATAAATATAGAGCCAGGCTATTGTCATATTTTGAACGGGCTTGGCTCAACTATATTTTCAACAAACAACTCTCTAGCCCTATAAATAACGCCTTCAATTCTAAATAATTACCACAACAAACAAAGCACTGCAATAATTTAATCAATAACAAAGCCACTGTACACGTGGCTATGTGTAATCTTCGGAACAGCGAAGATGGTGGGCTTCCTTCATAAATACCCCTTAATACAAAGCTATCGCGTGACCTTTGTCATCCGTTGTGCCTCCGTTTCCTGTGAACTACAATCTCAGGCAGTTGTGAAGGAAATCGCATTTGGTTTGTTTTCCGATCGAAAAAGGGATTAAAGAAGCAACAAACTGACTTTTAGGGGTGGTGTTGGGCTCAACGTAGCTCAATTAATCAGGTTTTATATGCGGGAAAATCAGTGTGCGTGCGTGCGGTCAATTAAAAGTCCCAGCAAAGACGGATTATTTCTTGTTTGTTTGTGTTTAAGGTATTGGCAGCAAGCCTTAAATTTGATACGCATTCCAAAGGCTTATATCACCACAGGGTCGTCGATGTGAAAGAAAGCAACATTTTGGGCTTGGCTTCGTCTAGACGAGTTTTGTTCTCTGATTCTTTATGTCGACGGATTTGGCTAATGGTCGATCAAAGGTAATTCCTTAGACTTTCTTTAGGATTTCGGAGAAGTGTGTCCTTTTATCCTTTGGGGAGAAGTGATGAGAGATTATTGTATACTGCGGAGATGAAGCTGATTAAGTCAAAGTTAATTAAAGACATGAAAGGTTGATTGGCCAGCAGTGGGGGGTAGCACTATGCTAATATCAGTTATAGGTAGACGAACCTAGATTAAATGGACAAGGCCATTGGAGCTGGCCATCAAGTTCTACTTTCGAAATCGGTAAAGGGTAGAATTTAAAATCCTTGTCATTAATCAAATCGACATTTCCCATAGAAACACTTCAGTCCCTCTTCAACTAGGGTAGGCAAAAACAAGTTGAACGTTGTTATTCGTGGCAACCAACCAGTTTCTTCACTTCCTTCCGCACCTCGTTACACTAATCGTACCGTCATTAAACATCAAAGGTCCGACTTATTCGTCTAATTCACTAGTTATCACCTCGACCAAAACAACATGCCGAAACCAGAAGCAACATACAAAGGAGCCCTGTCAGGCCGCCATCACCAACTTCCACTACCACGCCCTCCTGCAACCCAATTTCGAAAAACATTTCAAAATTCATCTGGAAACCCCTCCGTCTCTCTGAGAATATGGAATGAGGCCCATTAATCAATCGTCCATCTCATTTAAAGTAGAAACATCAATAGCAGTTGTTCTCATTATCTCTAGCGAATGCGAATGGCTGGCTCCTTGCCTTGCCCTTGCTTTCCATCTAGACTTCGCTTAACAAAAACAACTTTTTGAACCAGTTTGATGGATATGCTGCGTGTCCTTGGCGCCGCCACTTATGATGATGATTTCCATTTCACGCTTAGCTTGTTCCTCCAGCCATGGCAACATAAACTAAAAGAATCGAAGGAAAGAAAAAAAAAACAAAAGGACATCAGCGGCGGGACAGGAAGAAGAAGGAAATCCAGCACAAAGGATGTGAAAAAGAAAATTTAATATCAAGAGCTGTCAATCATCATCGAAAACCAATCATTAGGACCGAGGACCGAAAACGCTGCAGAGAGATGAACCACCGTATTGCTGCCATAGTATCCAATGCCACAGAACACGACAGGACAGGACGAAAACTGAAATTACATCGGTGGACGCAAAGGAGCACGAGTAGTAACCAAAACAGAAAAAGACAAGCGATGATGGGGAAGCAACAAGACCAAAAAAAAAAAATCCAACGAACAGAACGACCCGAAACATCCCACAGTTTTCTAATTTACTTGCGCGTCAAATGTTACGCGGTCTGTGTGCCGGGTGATGTGTTGCTCCTGTACGGTGGCTCTGTAAATGCTGATGATGACGCGAGCTGACGACAACGAACGGGGATAAGGGCAGAAATGATGACGAGTATGGCTATGGCGCGGAATAGAGAAAGGCGAGTTTGGTTAGTGGCGTCAGCTGCTTCGCGTTAACCTAATTGGGATTTCATGGAACCCGAGAGCTGGGATATTGGAAAGCATGTTGACCTTACGGATCAATTAGTTTGGATATTCGCCACGAGTACAGTGGTTAAAACGCACGGACGAAGTTGATCGTGATGCCGAGGGTCTTTTTTGTTCTTCTATTAGATCCAGATCACTCCCGAAAACGGACATAAGTCTTGCCTCAGTTGACGAAGACTTGCAATTACACTTAATCATGGTCGTCCATCAAGCGACCATGGTCACAGCTTCAGAGTACCACCGAACACCTAACCATCCACCGGAACATTGGAGATTTATTCCCAGCAATTGTGGTTCGCCAGTAAATTTCACAAAATCCCCATCCGCAATTAGTTTCTAACCTCCAGATCAACACACCGCCATCATTCCGACATGCGGTCATGTGCAATGCACTTAACCGCATCACAGCCATCATCGTGATCATCAACTAGTACAGCTCATCAGTCTGCTTCTTAACTGCTGCCAGTGCTGCGACGTAATCCGAATTAATACTGCACATGAAAGTAAATGCCTGCCTCCACCTCCAGTTGGTTGTGTCGGTATTACCCGTCGTCGGAAACCACAAATCGCTCCACGTACATAATCCTTTGCTCATTCTCTTCCGCAGCTCCTTTTCTATCTGCATCGCATTAAAATGTACAAGTATGTATGCGATACCGTTGGCGAATAATGTAAACCCGTTATTACAACTGCTAATAGCCGGGTGTAACCCCACACGGGGCAGTGAGTGAGAAGTGCCACATCCACATTTCCCTCGCACGTAATATGTACCACACATCAGCGCGACCCAAGCAATGAGCAACAACCGGCAGTTAGACGGAAGCCGTAAGGGATGTGGCTACGGAAAGGAGTGAAGGGATGTTATCGCGCGATTCCAGCTTATTAAAATATTTTTATTGCATTCGGCGGCATCTTTTCGAAAGGATCCAGGACGTAACAAAGCTACCATTACTCCCACTACATCCGTCTGACATGTGGACGTGAATATGGGTTAGGGGATGGGGATGAGTCGAAGACCGGGTTATAAGCATAATAAATTCCTATTAACACACGTGGCATAGTCGCGACTTTACACAATGGTTATGTCCCAAAAAGGGTGATATTCACCGCTCCTTACCCCCGTAGGGGCTCCTGATTGGATTTTAGACATCCTAGGGACCATGGTTTCCTGGAAAGATATTTTGATAAAATGTTAATTAGCTGTGTAATGACGAGCTGCAATCCTTTTTTCCTTTTCTTCATTTCCTTTTTTTCGGTCGACCACCATGGGTGGGGGAATCAAAAATCCTAATTTATTAGCGGCTACCGGAAGGAGAGGTGTTAAAGACGATGTACAGAAAGGAAATGTGGGAAATCAGTTTTAAAATGTGGAAGAAGAGGATTAGGAAGACAAATGAATGTCTTTTGTGTTGTTAAAAAAACGTACCGCTTTGATGGGGTCCTGGCGCATCGGATGCGATTTATGATGAGTTTGCTTTAAGACTTAAAGTGGATTACCTAACTAGAGGAAGTCGATGAGTGATGACGGCAATTTATAGATGAATGCCATCTGTAATGCAAAGGTTCCGTATTGGCTAAGGCTTGTTAAATGTTTCAATGGGGTTTCGTCATGGGAAGATGCGGAAGGATCCAAGACCTGGATCGAAGGTATCATCATATTCCAGAAGTTTCCACGAACCTAGTTTTGAAAGGACATAAACCGGGGACAATTTTAGGATGGGGCCTGGGTTCCCCGAAATTCACCACACAATTCTCTATGCAGCTAAGTAATTGATTCAGGCATTGTGGAATTCATAAATGATAATGTAGCATCTCGAAAGTATTTTTAAAACACTTCTTAGGATAAACCGCTTATATTAGGCCGGTCAGTTTCGGTCGATTTTACTGTAATGTCAAGTTACTAATTTGAATTTATTCAGACATTTTAAAATGCCATCAAGATTACCGTTGACTTAATCCAGGATTTTGAAATGGGTCAGGTATAAGTCTGTTCAAAAAATAACAGGAATTCTCGCTTTTTATTATGAATTTATTTATTCTTCTACGTCAATGTTATTGCCTTTAAAATAGTCCCCATTGGATTGCTTTCAAGCGCTTCTTACAATTCTTGGAGCTCTATTTTTAGAATGACCTTCATCTCTTAAGGGATAAATTGTATTTCCGATTTCGCTTCTGATGCTCGCTTAAGGTTCTCTTTATTTTTGGGAATATTAAACAGTCACAAAGTCATCTGACTGACGAACACGGAGGCATTTCAGTAAATGAAGTCCATAACCGTGAAGAAGGTTATTGACTTCATTTAGCGACTTCGTTTGAAATTCAACAGTCGTGGGACCACACCTGATGTGGTACGATTTGTACACGAAACAATCGGGAAAAAATTTCATCACATGAACCAATGAAATGCTGTTATCTTCAGCGACTTTTCCGACTGTGATTGGGCGATCGTTCACAATCATTTCGTTTACTTTTTCAATTCCATCTTCAATGTCTTCACATCGTTCTTGAAAACCATTATAAAGGTGGCGCAAAATTAATCATTCGGTGGATGTTAAAATTGTTGCTAATGGCATCGTACGTCAATTATATTTGACATTTCTAAACTAGACAGCCACAAGATACAAACAGACAAGCAATGGAGCGCTATACCCCGCAAGAGCGTGGAAAAATTGTGTCGATTTTTTTGACCAATAATCGGTCGGTGATGTTAGCGCAGCGTGAATTTCGACGTCGAATTGTGCCGCGTCAACTTGGCAAACATTCCGGCGCTTAGCTACTCGACTCGACTAGACTGGAACCATAGGAGACCATGCAGGGCGTGGCCACCACCGGATTGGTCGTTCGACCGAGAATGTCGCGGCTGTGGCTGCCGATGTCGCTGAGAACGCAGAAACATCAATAAGTCGACGGGCCACACAATTGGGCATCACCAGATGGACCGAATTCAGCGAATTTTAGTGAAAGATTTACCCATGTTTCCGTACAAAGTACAAACCTTGCATCAGTTAATGCTTGCTGACCGTCAGTCGCCTGTGAATTACTGTCAAGCCATCCTTAATCTCAACAACGAAGAGGACGATCTTGTGTCAAAAATCATCATGAGCGACGAGGCACATTTCTTCTTAAGTGGTTACGTCATTAAGCAAAATCTTCCTTTCTGAGACGCTGAAAATCCAGGTGTGATGCATGAAGAGCCATTACATACACTCAAGGCCACCGTGGAAGAGATGGGCAGTACAGTCACTGTTACTGGCGAACGTTACAGAGCCATGATAAACGACTTCTTACTGCCTCAATTGGATGAGCGGGGCTTGATGAACATGTGGTTTCAACAAGAGGGTGTAACTGCATACACAGCACGAACAGCAAAAGATATTGTGAAGGAAGTGTTCCCTGGTCGCGCAATTTCCCATTTTGGCGATTTGGCATGACCAGCAAGATCGGCCGATTTAATCATCCCAGACTTTTTTCTTTGGGGCTACTTAAAGTCGCGGGCTTATGCCAACAAGCCTCAGACAATCACAGCCCTTAAGGAGAATATTCGATTTTATTTATAGGGTTCGCGTAGGTAAAAGAGTTACGCTCTTGTGATGTTTGTCACACAACCTGGACGGGGTTCAGATGGTTTGTGTCGGAGATGTTCGTTCACTACTCTAAGGGGGTGGTTGTCCTAGATAGGATTCAAGAAATTCAACTGAATTTGTTGCGTTGGTTGTAGATCACAGTAACTCTTTTTGTAATTAAGGTTGGAAAGGAATGCTAACAATTCCGGAAATCTTGCGGAAAGTCATGGAAAAGGCAATGAAACGGGTACAAATGTATATCGACACTGGCGGCAACCACTTGACTGATATCATCTTTTTCACTTAACACAAAATTGTGAAGGTCCAAGTAAAGATCTCCATTACTCAAAATAATTTGTTTTCATTAATTAAAAAAGTAACGCAAAAACAAAATTGGTTGATTGATTTTGCGCCACCTTGTATTACTCATAAGCCCTGGTTTCACTGACTGCAGACTCTAGCAAATCAGTGTTTGACATTTTCATTTGCATTGTATTTTATTTCATTTCTAAGCATAAGTTGCAAACATATGTGTTCCATTCAATCGTACCAAACCACATGTGATCTTCTTGACAACTAACAGCCAGCTAAGTAACCGGTTTATTTAGCAATTAGCAAATACGTACTTTTGGGACACATTTACCGGCACGGAAAATAGTGATGTTCCATCCTATCCCCCAATGAAATAAAAATACAACGAACGCTTGTTAATCGTCGATCAATTAGTTTACTTCCGAATGTTAGGAAGATTTTTGAGACTGATGTCCGACATTCAGTGGAACCATTATACGGGGGCTTGTCTGGTCTACAAAAAGGCCCTCGACACCGTATGGTTAAAAGTTATGTTCTACAAGCTCACCAAGGTAGGCATGTCAAATCACCTGTTATGCATTTACGTTATGGCTATTAGAAAGAAAGGAAGGGTGTTAAATGAAACGTCCTTACTTCGAGCAGGATCCTTATTATTATTATTTTTATTACCGGCCATTTGGAATTCGGAAGTTCAGAGCCTCGTTGATTACCCTTCGCTAAGCCTCATCTCTTCTAGGTCTACTCTTTTATTGTCCTCCCATCTATGACGCGGCCTTCCGGGCTACTTTCGGGTTTTCCATTCATTATTTTTTTGACTATTTGTCCACTGTCCATTCGTTCCATGTTAGTCCTAGCGATTTAATTAATTGGATAATGCTTGGGGCCGAATAGAGTTCCTCAGCACCAAATAAAAAAGGAGTGGTGACTGGACGTCTACTTATTTAAATTCTTCACGTATTTCCGATGTTTCAGATAAGACGTTTTTAACTTTGACTTTCCCTTCAGGCATACTTTTATCAGTCTCATCAACTTTTTCGGGATTTCCAGCTTTACAACGACATACGTTTTTGATCAGTTTGATCTCGCGTTGTAAGCCGCAAATTCTTCCTGACTTTTAACAAACTTTTTCCTTTGTCATTGTAGTATTTTATCCTGAGGGCGAAGGTTGACTTGCTTTGGCAGGGTCTGATATTTTGTACGCGTGATCTCTTCACTACTTTCTAGGGCTAGTATTCCTAGATCATTACGGGCTTCTACTTTTGCTTCGCATTCTTCGTCTGACCAAGGCTTTACTTTAGGGGCTTTGCAATAACTTGATTGTTTTATTGAATCGCAATTCGTCGAGCAGGATCTTTGAACTAAAGACAACTAAGCGAGCTGTTATCTCTCCGATTCTGTTTAGCACCTACACAAGCGATTTTACATGTTTTCTTAGAAGACCAATATGTAGTACGCAAATGATTTAGTAGCATACAGATCAGGTCTAAAAATCGAGATCATACCAAAGTCGAAAATCATACTGTTTAGGACTCCTTTATAAAGTGTTTCAAGGGATGCCAGAAAGAATTTGCGTGTCTTACTGGAGCTAAGAACGACAACTTATAGGCCCATCAAACCGGAGTGGTTTACTTTTCGTGTGTTTGAACGTAGAACACCGGAGGGTTAGTTCATTAAGTAAGTTTCTTATTAAAATTACTCGAAAACACATTAGAAGGGCTATGACAAACGACAATAACCTGATCTTCGGAGGTTACTACCCCAATTATACAAGGGTAAGTTGAAAAGTTCTCAGATTTCGGGCGATATTCTGTTAAAAAAATATTTTGTTTTTCTACAAAATCTTCCTCGATTTTAACACCTTTGCTCGAGCGTTTTTTCCAACAACAATATTCATTCGCGGAAATGGGAGTCTGGAAAGCTGGGAAATATTCATCGATGGCCCTTTCAACTTCCTCATTTGAATTGAAGCTCTTCCCAGAAACAAATGTCTTGAAGATTGGGAACAGATAGAAGTCAGGAGAATACGGGAGATGGCCGCATAAATTGTACCCCAAATTTCGCCGTTTTTCTATCGCAAACGCACTATTGTGTACAGATGGGTTGTCCTGTTGAAAGATGATTTTTTCTTCTTTAAGCCAGGCCTCTTCTCGCGAATTTTGGCATCCGGCTGGTCATGAGGATTGAAGTAATATGCGCCTGTAATTATCCTGCCTTAGACAAGGTAATCAATTAACAGATTTCTCAAAACACTCTGGCAAAAACAGATGCAAAAATTCGTGTAACCAAAGATCTTAAGAGCAACTTGTTCTCGAATTTGTAATTTGTAATACGAACTAATGACACGTTATTCATCATCAGGAAACGTACATTTTAGCTGACTGGAACGCCATCTCTGTGTCACGCAGAAAACTTTTAAATTTTATTGGGTATATAACTTAATTCGTGCGGTTTTTTTTTCAAATTTGAACGTTTATTTAAGAAAAACATGTACAATAATATTATTCAAAGTATTGCCCATCTGAAGCTATGACTTTTTCCCATCTTTCGGGCAATTTGTTGATCCCATCCCAAAAGAACTGCGCCGGCTTGGCAGCCAAGAATGAATCAAGCCAATTTTTGATATTCTGCTCTGATGTGAACCGTATTTCAGTGAGGGCGTTTTTAATCGACCGGAACAAATGGTAGTCAGAAGGGGCAAGGTCTGGGCTATAATGCGGGTGGAGTTAAACTTCCCATCCACTGTTTTCCAAATAGTTCTTAACGGGAATAGCAACGTGGCTGAGCGTTGTCATGATGGAAAAGTATTGCCTCGTGTCTGGTCGCATATTCCGGGCATTTTTCGGCTACTGCTCTCTTCAAACGGATTAATTGCGTTCGGTAGCGTTGTCCATTGATGGTTTCATCTGGTTTTAGCAGCTCATAATACAGCACACCCTTCTGATCCCACCAAATACAGAGCATTACCTTCGCGCCATGAATATTCGGCGCCGTTGATTTGGCTGGTTGGCCGGGTTTCACATATGATTTTTTGCGCTTGGGGTTGTCGTAATGGATCCATTTTTCATCACCAGTAACAATCCGATGCAAAAATGACTTCCTTTTGTGGCGTTCCAGCAGCATTTCGGACATGCAAAACCGCCTTTCGACGTCTCTCGGCTTGAGTTCTTGTGGAACCTAATTTCCTTGCTTTTGAATATATCCAGCTGCTTTTAAACGTTTTGGAATGGCTGCTTGAGTGACACCCAAAGATTCTGCGAGCTCTTCTTGTGTTTGGCAACAATCTTCATAGAGTAATGCTTCCAGTTCTTCATCTTCAAACTTTTTTGGCTGCCCAGGACGTTCATCGTCTTCCAAGCCAAAATCACCACTTTTAAATCGTGCAAACCACTTTTGGCACGTTCGCTCAGCTAGCGCATGTTCACCATAAACTTCCATCAAAATACGATGACTTTCGGCAGCAGTTTTCTTCATATTAAAGTAATGAAGAAGAACTCCCCGCAAAAACACTTTTTCAGGCACAAACTTCGACATATTTGAGTAAAAAAAAAATTACTGTTGTTTACGCTTCAAATGAATGACATATACTGAAATGACGTACAATGACAGTAGCTTTCCAACGCATGTTCCAATGGAATAATACAAGTTACGCCATCTCTTAGCAAACCGCACGAATTAAGTTATAGACCCAATAACTTACATAGATACCCCAAGAACACACTCCGATAGGACTTCATTCCCGCGGAAATATTTTTACTTAGGGATTGTGCACAATATGTAGGGAGGCCAGGGACAAACGGTTCTTCCGTGAAAGGTACGTTGACAGTGCTCATGAGCTAATCTGTTTTCAACACCCAAAATTTCGGTGGCTGTCGAGTGTCGGTACGGTCCTCCTCACACCTTTGTTCGTATGTCAGATTGGAGTTTTTAGAGACTGGGCCGGTCATCATGCTTAGATGCACCTGAAAATTTAAGGCCTCGTAGTATATCGCCGTATATCAAATCTTCAGCTATGTGACAGATGAGCCAGATTGGAGATATTCCCTAAACAGTCCATCCACTTTCCCAAACCTCAACGACGAAGTGGACGATGTTCGGTCGAAAATCATCATGAGCGACGAGGTCCTTTTCCATTTGAACAGACGCGTAAACCAAACGAATATGGGCTTCTGGGACACTGAGATCTACATATTTACATATCATTCACGAAGGGCCATTACATTCAGTAAAAATCACTGCATGGTGCAACAATTACGTTGGAGGTGCCATCGCCACAAGCCATAGACTCTGAAAGGTCCCAAAGCGAATATCTGAATACTGACTGAGGCCTGTAAACCTTAGTGAGGTGTCGGACATGCAAAGCAAGAAGTCTGGAAATTGACTCCACTTGGTTGGTTTACTAGAAAACATACTTTGTGAACGCTTTAGAAAGACACGTTCTGTAAGAGCCGTCTCTGCGATATTTGCTCATACTCAGGCTGCAGTATCGATCATTGAGAATGCTGGTATCTGACGTCAACCGCCTGTTAATCAGCAAATTGTCACTAACTTAGAACGGACGTGAGATATGCCTGTCAGGGTAGAGTCATTGCTGTTTAACCTTATTTTTTTGTTTGTTTTCGGTGAGAGGCTTTTGCTATCTTTACTTTATTGTATCTTCTTTCATTTATAAAGAAAAATGAGATGAGGCTTCAATGATAAAGAAGTGGAATCGCACATGGACAATCGCACATCGAATCTAAAATAAGCCACTTGGTGGGAACAAATGTGGGACAGTCGTAGAGAAAGAGCTCCCTTGTTTCGTTGTTCTCAGCACAAGCTTCACAGGTGCTCTTTTCACTGAATTCCAGCACTTTGAGGGGCTCAACAACAATGTAGTTGCATGTACGATATCTCTAAGTTTTCTGCAGTCAATTTTAATAATTTCTTGCAGACCAGGGCCTATACGCTTCATTGGTCTTCACCCAAGATGGTTATGTCATCTGCACATGTTTGTCTGAATGACCCAGCCGTTGACAAATGAATCAGATTCAGGTATTGAAAAGGCCCTTCTAAGCCTATTCTTGCCATCGAAGATCTTATTTTCTGTAGTAAGCTTGGTAACAGGTTTGAGCGCAGGCTTGTTGTCGTTGGATAATAAGGTTCTCTTTTTCTTGCCATTAGGAAAGCACGATTTAGCATATCTTTTTCGTAAGGGGAACGTCTTCTGTTAGTAGGACTAAAAGCTTTTTTCTTGTTCACTATTCCTTGATACACTTTACCACACTCTTCTTCTTCTTAAATGGCGCTAAAGTCCGTTGTGAACCTGGGCCTCAACCAACAAGCGTCTCCAGCTGTCAATGTCTTTTGCAAGTTGTTTCCAGTGCTGCACTCCCAGTTGATTAATCTCCTTTCACCTGTGTGCGCCACCTTACGAGTATTTTTAAACTTCCGCAGGAGACGTTTATGCCGTGCTTGGTCAAGAAACACGTCCACGCGGTATATTTCCTTTCGTCAATGTCCATTGAAATTTTGTTGATCATCCTGTGTGTTTGTTCTAATTACTATTGAATGCTATCGTCGTAATCCGAATTGGTTGTGAAGTATTTATTTGTTTCCAATTACTAGAGGTTTCAACGATCGTGCAGTATTTTTTTTTTAATATTTTTGACAACGAAGGTAGTAAATAAACCTTTCTGTAAGATGTTGGTTGATGTCTTTATCAGATTTGGGTATAGCTGTTTAAACCGTAGTATTACGGTCTTACAATTGCTTCTTTTAAGGTAAATTGCCGCTTTAGGTAGCTTATCTTATATCTTGTCTGACAGCATATTGTATCCTGGTGCCTTCTTACATATGTGTACAATTTTTTTAATCTGTTAATTGTTTGGTAAGGTGACATTATTATCATCTTTATTGAACATCTGCCATAGTTAGTAGACCGGAGCGATTTCAAAAATTTTTGAAAACTAAAATTATACCCCCCGCAAAAGTTGCATATGGCCTTAAAACTAATTTTAAGATTTTTAAATTTTTTTTATTTCCACCGCTAGAGGTCGCGCAACGCAGTATTAAAACTAACGATTTCTTGATTTCGCTTTGTTTTCAATTTTTTTTAAGTGTCTTCAGCTTTTAAATCTATGAACAAATTTATGGAAAAATTTTAGTACAAGAATTTTCAAATAACGGGAAACCATATTCCTCGTAATTTTAAATTATTTAAATTTTTATATTCGGTCCTTCTAAAACATTTGTCCTTAATAAATGCAATAATTCGAATTCAAATAAAGGGTTTGTGAAAGTTCTAAGTAGGCCATGAACTTTGTGGCAATTTCATGAAAGTTTTCAAATTATTTTATTTAGTATATGTGTTTGGTTCTTAAACGTTTGTCTAGTGTGTTATTCCAGGTCTTTTTATTGTATTTCTAATAAAAGTTTATTTTGAAAAAGGTAAGTTGAATTCGTAAATGTGAGATTGCTTACAAAGAGTGCAAAATAAAAGACAGTTTAAT
The DNA here is from genome assembly GCA_958301585.1 of Merodon equestris. Lineage (NCBI taxonomy): Eukaryota > Metazoa > Arthropoda > Insecta > Diptera > Syrphidae > Merodon > Merodon equestris. The sequence goes on from OY284414.1 coordinate 20,079,453, forward strand.
TAACTTCATCAATCATTCATCTCTTTTTTTAATCATAAGCCGAAGTAAAAATGGAAACTCGTTCCCACAAAAACGTCTGCCAAATATTTGGACTGGGACAGACGATGTGGACGCGTTCATTGCCGACCTACAGAGATACTGCTCTTCATCTTACTTTTCTGGAAAACGAAGAAAGTTCATTGTAAAATCGAATAGCACTTAGAGCTGCGAGAGTTATGGAAATGTATGACTTAGCTTCAATTCCGACAGTTGGTAAGTTCTGTGTTGAGAAAGGCATTATTAAATCCAACGACAGAAGAACTGTTTTTTTTAAAACACCTAAGAGCAGAAGAGTACCTGGATTTTTTGAGATTCAAATGGATAAATTGAAAAGCGAAGGAGAAAAACTGTTTGATATAGCTGCTTGCAACTGTATTGAGATTAAATTTTGTCGATGTCCCAAAGAAAAAAAAGTGCCAGTGAAAGAACGTTCGTTTTTGAAAGACCAAAGATCTGAGAGAAAAATGGTGATCGGGAGTATCGATGTAGCGAAAACCACCATGCCTCGAAACTCTCTTAAAAGAAAATCATCTTCAAGCACACCTGAAATACCGACCGACGCACAAACAGGTAACAATGAAACAGAATATATCCCTTCAAATACCGATGAAGACATTGAAACTGTAGCTTCAACAACATTACCAAAACAGATTGCCTCTACTGCTGCTCTTAACTCAAATCCAAAATCTCTTTTTAATGTTGCGAAGGTGGCAGATAGATTCAAAATATCAGACAGAGCAACTGCAACACTTGTTACAGCGGTCTTGCAAGATTATGGTCTAATAAATGAAACAGATCAGTCAAAAATTATCGATAGAAGTAAGATTCGAAGGGAAAGGACAAAATCAAGGTCTCAACAAAAAGGTGTGTGCGAACTCGACTTTTTTGGTCTTTGTTTGACGGCGTCAAGGACGTTACAAAAAATGCTGCAGGCTTTTCCACCGAAGAACACATTGTTTTGATAATAGAACCCGGCTCGCGATACCTAGGGCATGTAACGGCACCAATTGGGATATCAGAGACCATAGCAAATGTAATATTTGGTTTTCTTAAAGAATCTCCAGTTTCAGCAAATAATTTTATCCTGGTGATATTGGCAAGGATCTTAAAAACTGTCGGAACCTAACCGTCGCAAATTACAAAATCATTAAAGTGAACTTACCGGAAATACCTTTACAATGCTTGAGTTCAGACCAAAATCGTATGAAATTTGTATGGCCATCAGTAATGGTGTCAAAGAAGGATCAATTTTTTCAAGGAATCCTGGAGCAATGGTCCATTCAAGATGGTTGACGACAGCTAACCGTATTTTAAGAGTTTATGTTTCCAAAAAGACCCAGAAGAGCCATTACAACAAATATGTTTATGCAGTGATGTGGTTTGAGATTAAGTCCAAGCCTTCATTTGTCTACGGTGCGAAACATTTTCATAAAGCCATTCAACTAACAAGATATTTGCCAGAAGAACTGAAAAAGGTAGTAGACTCAGTTTTCGCTCGCAATCGATACTTCGGACACTGAAGTTCAGAGCCATGCTACTGGATAATTGTAAAAACGTTCGAGAACTAGCTGTTCGACGCAAGAGCAACAAACAATAATGTTGGAAATCCCAGGCAGTTTGAACTCCCAAAATTCAATTTTGAAGCAACTGAATATTTCGAACTTATTGATTGGTGGCAGATAAAGAAAAATCATTTGACTGGATCACTGGAGGTTCAAGTGGTAATGGATTTTACGGCAGAAGAGCTTTGGGAGATTGTCAGCCAAAACGACAATAACAAATCAAATTTGTTGACAAGTTTCTCATGCCACAGCCAAGCAGTTGAAAGGGCAGTCAAATTGGTCACCGAGGCTTCCCAAACAGTCTGTGGATTCACCAACAGAGACGGACTGATAAAAAATACACTTGTTTCCCGAAATGAATTTCAAAAAATTGAAACCAAAAAAGATTATTTGAAATAAATTAAAAAAAAAAAACATACTAATGAGAATAATCGATGTTGCTGTTGTTGATGTTTTGCTACAATACATTTATTATTATATGTTTATTATTGTATATACAAAGTGTCCCACGAGCAGTGTGCCAAAAATGCCGTGATATTCTTTTTTGTAAAGCCAGAAACTTCTTTCATCATCTCTTTAAACAAAGCTGTTTTAAGGAATAGTTTTGGAGAAATTAATTTTCAAACTCAAAATTTTGAAAAAAAAATAAAAAAAAAAATTTCGAACTATTTTTTTTTCAAAATTTCAATTCTCTTATTAGTTTTTAGTTAAAAACAGAAAACCGGATTCAAAAACGTTTTGTAGTTTTTTAGTAGAAATTAAAAAAAAAACCCGAACAATTTTTTTCTAAGAAAAACCTTTTTTTTGGTTTTAACGCGGCTGGACTTGTAGGCAAATTAATGTATGAAACATTGACCTCTTTTTTATTATTTTTAAAAAATTCGAAGTTTATTATAATAAATTTTCAATATGATCCCCATTTTTTAGAAGGCAAAGATTATATCTCCTTCTAATGGCCGGACATAAGTCTATGCTTGATAAATTTTATTGCAATTTGACTCCAGCGACTTCAATCCGTTCTTTCAGTTGTTCTAAAGATACTATTTCCACTTCGTAAACATAATTCTTCATGAATCCCCATACATAAAAATCTAGAGGAGTTGAATCTGGTGATCTAGGTGGCCATTCCGTGGGGCCCCTTCTTCCGATCCAACGGTCACTAAAATGATCATCCAGCCAGTTTCTAACCCGTAAGCTGTAGTGTGCTGGTGCTTCATCTTGCTGTTAGATTAAATTATCTGCTGTGGCCAAAGGAACGTTGTCCATCAAATCGGGCAAAAGGTCTCGTAGGAACTGCAGATATGATTCTCCATTAATAACGGCATTCAAAAACCCGGGCCCGATTACACTTTGTCCAACAATACCAAGCCAAACATTACAGCTAAAGCAGTGTTGTGATTTATTTTGTTTTTTGTGGATTGTTGCTACTCCAATGATGCAAATTGTGGAAGTTAGTAACCCCATCTCTGGTAAACTGTGCTTCATCCGTCCAGAATATCCTTGCAAAATAGTTTCGTTCAGTTTCATCTCGAAGCAGTAATGATCGACAAAATTCTGCTCTCAAAAACTTGTCGTTTGAGGTGAGTTCCTGAACTGTCCTAAAATGGTACGGGTGTAAGTTTTCGGTATGAAGCACTCTCCATACTCTAGATTTGGGCACTCCAAGCCTAATAGCTATCCTCCTTGTACTAAGGGAGGGATTACGTCGGACCAAATCCAAAATTCTTTCATCTAAGATTCCTGATCCATCTGTAACTGATCTTTCGCTTCTTCGATGCTCTAGCACTCCGTGCTTTCGCAGACGTCGATGGATTCTTGAAAACATGCTACGACTGGGACACCTCCGATTGGGATATCTTTTAGCGTAGAGATTTTCGGCTTCACGATCTCGACCATTAGCTAAACCGTAGCAGAAGTGCATGTCCGTTAATTCTTCTCGAGAGTATGAGTTTGACATCGTAATGTGTTGATGAGTTAACATCCAATTTGGAAATGGTTTTTTTATTAAAAATGCGATGCCTTTATTTACATTTGGGTTGCAAATATTTTGTTTTTCAATAAAGAAAAATTGCGATTTTATTGTCTTAAGGTAATAGCGGGTAGAACCCATCGGCGGCGGGTGGACCCAGACGATTTGGCAGCTCAGTTTTCTGGCGTTATCAATGAAAAAAAAGGATTAATCCAGGGTTATTCCAATACTGTGTCACTTTATTGTATCGTCATAAAACTCCGATTTTTTTAAAAATAATAAAAAAGAGGTCAATGTTTCATATATTAATTTGCCTACAAGTCCAGCCGCGTTAAAACCAAAAAAAAGGTTTTTCTTAGAAAAAAATGGTTCGGGTTTTTTTTTAATTTCTCAAAAACTACAAGACATTTTTGCATCCGGTTTTCTGTTTTTAACTAAGAACTAATAAGAGAATTGAATTTTTGAAAAAAAATTAGTACTTAATTACATACAATTTTGAAAAAAAATAGTTGGAAATTTTTTTTTTTCAAAATTTTGAGTTTGAAAATTAATTTCTCAAAAACTATTCCTTTAAACAGCTTTGTTTGAAAACAGGATGAAAGAAGAGGTTTCTGGCTTTACAAAAGAGTATATCACGGCATTGTGGATGAAACTGTTGATTTTTAACAATTTTTTTTTCCAAATTAAGTCAACTTTTTAGAAAATTGCTCTTCCCGGCTAAACGGGGGGAATAGACCCCCCTCCCGTACAATTTTTTTCTTGTCTTGACCAGACCTACACGCTCTAGCTTTTTGGCACACTGCTCGTGGGACACCCTGTATATTATAATCTGGCTCGTTATTTCTGTTTTTCGCTTTTAAGCATTTAAACCAATAAACAACAATTAAAATTTTAATCTACAGGGCATTTAAGTGATTGGGTCATTTTTAGTTTTTGTAATGCTTATGCGCGACCCCTAGCGGTCATTTTAAAAACTCAAAAAAAATCTTACAATTCATTTTAGGATCCAATACAACTTTTGCGAGGGGTATGTTTTTCATTTTCACAACTTTATTATTTTCCATACAACTGTGCTCCGCTCTAATAGTTAGCCCTATTCTCAGTCTTTTTTAAAGGTGGCTGGCTTGATTATGCCATTGCTTTCAATATTGAGTAACATTATTTCAAGTCATTTTTCTGCATTGTCGAGCCTTTTTTCGTCGTCAGGAGATCCGGTCTTCCTTAACTTTAAATTTGTTTTAATAAGTAAGGAGAGGTGTGTAGTTGAGCTTAGACTTCGCGCGAGGCCTCGATTTTACAGCTTATTCGCTTATTGTGTCAGTAAGAAACACTATTGCTCTTTCTATGCCACCGTTTATTTTTAATGGGATATTGTGGGAAGTACTTTCCCTTCGATGGATCGGTAACTTGTATGGAACTACAAATCATTGATACCAAATCCATTCAATTCTGGCCAAAAATGTCTTTTAACGTGGCATGATAGTGAACTTCCATGACCATGACTTTTTTGAACGAAAAAGTACATGAGATCCATACGTGATTGTAGGACTTGCAATCGATTTTCTTGGATTTGTGGCGATTTTATGTCTTTACATTTTTCAGAGCTCTTGAATTATCGATATATTTGACTCATCTTAAAAGTAAGCAAGTAGGGCTGCGATATTTTCGGTACTTCGACCAGTGCATCATCTCAGAGGCATAGAAACATTCAATAGTAAATATGTCAACTTGAAATTATCCACCATAGTATGCATAGACTTTCTGGTGTGATAATTATTACAACCAAAAATTGGAGTAAACGCTCTTAAAGTACCGACAACTGGCTTATAGTTTCGGTAGTTATAATTAATAACTTCGAAACATTGCCCGCTAGTGCGCTCAACTGCGATAAAAACTTGGGCCTTGACTGATATTTCAATATTAACGAAAAGTTAGAAAAGTTTAAGGGTAAGTTTGTACCAATATACGAAATTGTTATGTCCTTGTTGATAAACCCGGCATTGACTAGTATCCTTAACTACCAAGTAAGAAGTATCGACACCATGTTTCTTCTTAATCCGTTCAATTCAGTATTGCAAAAGGCTCGACAGCTACCCAATATTCTGATTTAAAAATTGGACTCAAATATTCAATACCAGTTTCCTGCAAGTGGGTACAAGAAAACTTGAAATTTAATAAATATCCTTCTGGCGTAGCATGGCGATGATTAACTGGCCACTGTTGTGAGACTCAGAAATGCGTTAAACTAAGGATCTATGTTGGTATTTGCGTCGTCTTGATAACTATCCCAATTACTTCAACCAAACTGTCTCCCTTCATTATAGACACCCCAAAAGTGGTAATAGCAAGTGAGCTGAACATTTTACAACGTTTCTGAAGTCTATTCATGAGGCAAGGTATAGCACTCGCCTTTCACCCTTTACAGTTTACCGCCAATAAGTCCCAAGAGATCAATATATTTCCATTTGATCTTGACCGCTGTTAACTGCAGCTGTTCTTCCACTTTCGCTTCACTTCAATCCTTTAACAATACACTCAACACACCTGCACACGCATCACAGGCTTCATACTCTAAATCGACTACTTTTACTCGCCTCACTAGCTCCCTGTTTCGCGGACGCTATCCTTTAAAATACATTCGAATCAATTAGTTAGGTACACGACTACATAAACAACTTTCTAACTGAGGTGTGCTTGCAAGGGCATAGCAAAAAAAAAGAATTCACGTTCCGGTCCATTTGTAGAACAGAAAAAGGAAGTGAAATAAAAATATCCTTTCCACCACCATAATTAACCGAATAGCTCGCAAGCTGTCCTTCGTTGTCTGTCTTATTCAAACTTGTTGTGTCTATCTCTCATCCATCCTTTGGTTTCTCTGTAAACCTGACTGGCTGGTGGTTATGAAAGGATAATAGTGCACCACGTTCGCAGACATCTATCTGCATATTCATCCGACTGGCTGTCGAACTGTTTGTTAACAAGGACATGACAAGAGTTGGATTGGTATTGTTGAGGCAATGATGTAATACAAACCAGTTTAGTGGGTTTTTTTCCTTCAACAATTCAACGGGTTTCGTATCCTGTTTTCTGTTTTTTTTTGTTTTCGGCTTTTCCTTGTCGATATTGCGTCTATCATAGGGGACTGTGTAGCCAGGCGTAGACAAAGGGTGACGACGACTTTCATATGATTGGCTTTCTGCGAGGAGGAAGACTAAAACAACAACAAACAAAAAACATGATATAACGGTGTGCAGGGATTCAGAAAGTTTTTCTATGCGTTTTAGTTGCTTTGCGCCCGCATCGGATGAAGGCGGCTCGGTTTGTGTTAAGGACAATGACAGTGTAATAAAGCGGAAGAACTAAAAGAGGTCCTTGTTCCTTTTTTATGCAAAACGTTTTTTTTTTTGTTCCATTGTAACTGTTCCTGTTCAGGGAGTGTGCGTGTGTGCATGAAGACAAAGGAAGAGGCTTTTGTTTGAGAAGTCGATGATCAGAATCGTATTGAATCGAAGTAGACAGCGTGATGGGGATAGTATGGGCAGAAGGGATTTCAAATTGAGTGAACGATATGGGATATGGACGCGGGTGAACTTTTCAGGAAATCTCATGCCCATGACATGAACACATATGTACATACGTACGTATGTACGTAGCTGCATGTGCATATTGACCCTAGAAAGACATTTTTGCACTTCGTTAGCGTCGATAATGAACTGGGAAATATGAACATGGGTTAAAGGGAACTTTAAAGCCATAGCCAAAACTTGTTTCTCCTGTAAGAAAAGAGTTGTATTGCAAGTATAACGATAGGAATCAATAGTAACAAAGCCTGTATGGCCTTAGAGGTATACACGATGCCACTTTTATTAAAGGACTAGGGTCTACCTCAATTTTAGGGTCGACTACAATTTTGAGGACCAACTTACATAGACAATTTCGTCAACAAAATCTGGTTGCCACTAAGGTAGGCTACAAAAAAGAAGAAAGGTAGACAATTTGAAACAGACCTTGGCATTGCGTCTCTTTACTTTCACTACGACTCGATACTGCCTCTTCCAGGTAAGGCGGTTTCTGAGCTCGCAGAGTATTGATAACTATTCTACTGTTGAGATGCCAACACTAAAAATAAAGTTTGGGTCTGAGGCAAATACAACTCACGAGGGAACCGTCTCTTGCAATATATGTAGGTTCACAACTTACATTATAGTGGGCCGCATAGAAATGATTGACTTGACCATAATGATAGGTAATGATGGAAGTCACCCTGTCAGAAATGGACATGGAAAAATTCAAGAAAATTGCATGTGTTTTCAGGAGGGGCTGGAGTGAACCCCGTCTAAGCCCAAGAAAACTCAAATCATTGAGGCCTCAAGAATCGAGTAAGAACATCCCCGACTATCTTGTCCTGCCGATAAACCCCTCTATTAAACATTTATTCTCTGGTGAAATTCGCTGTTCCAACGTACATATGTATATGCAAAGAAAACCAAGATTCTTCTCAAGAGAACGTAGATAACTGGAGCAGGTAAGTGTTCCTTGTTGACACTTCTATGAAGAGATAAAGTCAATGGGCACGACTAGGAAGTTGCCTAAAGCCTTAAAATGAGGCAGGACAACAATAATGGATGCGCTCCCAAAATCAGATTCAGAAACCCTAAATTGGTTCAGACTCACTTTCCTAAAAATCAGAATGACAAGGCCTCATTGCAAAATCCACCATTGTAGGCTGCGGTTGAGCCGATTTAAAATCACCCGGTGCAGCTGGTGTTTGAATGGGTTTAAGTAAAAGAAACCAAACTATGCGTGGTATCTAGCAGCTGTATTCTGCTTCGAAGCGAATTTTGACTGCAAGTCTAGCGCTCGCCTCTATATAGGTACTTATTCCATGGCATATGGTGAAAGTAGTCTTGATTTCCAAGATCGGTGAACAGGACCATTATCCCGAAAAGGTTTTAGACTTACTTATTTGGTCTCCTTCCTGCTGCGAAATGTGGAAAGACTACTGAGGTGCTCGGGTGTATAGTTGCTCTTTGAAATCGTCCTTCATCTGAGGTACAACACGCTTTTCAGCGAGGAAAATTCTCTGAGACAGCATTTCAAAATAGTTTTGGGCGAAGAGTATGACTGAGCATCTTCTTCGATATGAAGGGGGACTTTGATAACAAATTTTTGACAACATACGACGAAGATAAAAGAGTGCTACGCGGGTTCATTAAACTTTATTCGCTGGGGCAAGCCTCTGGTCAAGGCCACTGTGTCTGAAACGGCCCAAAAGGTGATGCTCTGTTCCTGCTGTTGTGGTTGTGACCGACTCCCTGTTCAGGGCTTTAAACGTTTCTGAAGTTTACGCGTAAATCTGGTTCATGTTAGGTGACTGTCTGTAACCCTATATTTTTTTGTCAAAAGTTTTTCTCGATCCCGTCAGCAGTTTATAGGGTCTTTAGTCAAACTTTAATGAATCGCCGTCTCAGCTACTCGGAGGCCTAGCTCGCCTGGCCCTGCTCTGGATGCTATGCTAAATCATGCTTTCCTAATGGCAACGTATGTTTTATATAGGGAAGCAAGGTTGAAAGGAAAGTTGCATCTAATTATTTTGCCAGCCTGCGCTCAAAGTTGTACTAGCTAACTTTCCAAAATCTTGAATCCCGGAAAAAAGAGATCTTCGATGAGTTGGCAAAAATGAGCTTAGAAGTAACTTTTTAGGAGCTGAGTCTGATTTCTCTGTCAACGATAATTCAGACACACTAACGCAGAACTATCCTGAGTAAAGACCCGTGAAGCGTATACTTTATATGTCTGCAAGCAGTCACTAAAATTAATTGACTGCAGAAAACTTAGGAGTGTCTTAACCGGCCACTATACTTTCCTTGAGCTTCTTAAAGTGCTGAGCGTCGTTGTGAGTACGACTGCACTCGGAACTCTTCCTCTATGACTGTTCTGCACCTTGAGTATGGTCAAACATCGCAAACATCTTTGAAACCCCGAGGATTTGACAATGAGTATATTTATGTTCCAAGTTTCTAGGGGTTCGTATGGCCTTATTCAACCATTTGGAAGCAACCAACATACATACATAAATAGCATATATATTGCGTTGTTAGCTAAGTTTTAGTGAAGGATTCGAGAATTCTTTGGACTAAAGTTTCACGAAACCGAGGGTAGGGTTGGCACGTTTGGTAATGTTGTCGATATGGAGGCGAAAGTTGACCGGTGGAGCAGTTTCATTACGAATAATGTAGAGCATATTTTCAAAGCTGAGGAGAGAGTCCTTGAGAGTCAGAGTTTGGAAATAAAGCGGTCAGGATAAGACTCAGGTATCGGAGGTGGAGCAATTCACATAGCTGGGCGCTGGGCAAATTGAGTGTAGGACTGCAAGTAATTAGAAAGGTCAGATGTAGAGGAGGATCTAAGATAGGCGTGCCAATTTTTATTTACCAGGGCGGAGATGAAGTGTAATTCTTTTTTTATGAGTATGGGACTGAAAGAATGAAGCAGCTGAGGATTTTGGAGTAAAATAGCGCAAGGGTTTAAGGATATGTGTGAGTAAGTGTCAAGAAGGAAGTTAAAATTAACATTGATGAGAGGGATGAGGGGTCTTAAAATACATAGAGAGTTAATGGTTACTTGGGCTAACAACGCAGTTTATTTGTCTGTCCATGTTATTGAGTCTCCGGCAATAACCTGAAACACCTGTGATCCAGAAATATCCACCAGAGTCCTGCTGAGTGGATATATAATATACTCGATTTTCATGAAGTCGACGGCCAGCACAACATCAGCTCATCAAAGGCGATGAAATCTTCGGGACATCTCCGTTTCCGCCTCATAAAGGCGTAATTTGGGGGATTTTAGTGGATATTATTAGAATAACTCAAATTTATTTATTTGAGGAAATCTGGTCGAGTCCCACATAACCCTCGTTGAAGTAGATATGCCGAGGATATGCATAACAGCAAAAAAAAAAAAAACAAAGCCCGTACAACATAAGTGGATTAGAGAAGCTTGGCTCTGGCTCTTTATGAGCTATAACCATCTAAGGTGTTTGTCTGACAGTACAATGGACGAGTATTTGCGTCTGAGTGCTCCAACAGATAAAGGAAGCCTCTAATAAAAAATAAATAAAATAAAAAAACGCCACCTGCGGGGTCCCTCAAGACAGCCACTTTGGCCCATTGATATTTATTCTAACCATTTATAAGGTCAATTGTGATATCAAAAACTCTCAACTTTCCCTGATGATATGAAAGCCTCCAAATATATGCCTTCCCTTTTGAAAAAATTTAGCAAATTGACATTGTCAGCCCAAAAGTCTCACCAAACGCTCAACAGGGTGGATGGAAAGATTATTGAACTATTTCCTTTGGCTTTTGGAATGAGTTTATGTTAATGATCGTGATCGTCAAGTGGGCTTTTTGGAAATTTGTTACGGATAGGTACAGTTCCCATGATCGAATCGACCACCAATGACAGTCACAACCATATCTTGGTCGTATTTTTATCAATTTCGTTTCAAATAGCTAAGGCATGTGTCTTCTTCGTCCACCTGTTCCCTAGCCTTGACATGCTCTCTCCACTGCTCTTCTATTACAAATTCCCACGCTGTTAAACGCGATTCATATGATCCTATTACCGACTTACAACTAAGCCACCACAAATCACATGTTCCATTAACAAAACCAGATCAGTTGCGTCCTGCCACAACAACGACTGCTAATCGATGTGTCATCCGAAACCCAAATTAATTCACGACAAATGCTTCGTTTGTTACAAAACAAAACCCCCGACGACTCTTCATGCTCCTCGAAATCCCATCGCCATGATAATTTGTTTTTTATGTTCCCTCTTTTTTCTGTCTATTCCTATTGGAATGACAGCGCAATACACCGGTGCATTCGCCGGAAATTTCAATTTCAATTTCAACCACATGACACGCTAAGGATTATAGAAGTCATTTGAGAAGGATGCGTCGCGTAGGTAGCCACCTACCTACATGTGCTCTTTCGAAATCCGATCGAAGGTAATTCTGAAACACATGCATGGTATCAGGCTTCTTTTGTCTGGTTCTCCTCTCGCTCCAGTCCTCTGTTTGACATTTTTCAAATGTCAATTCGTGATTGACAAATCACCGGTGAACGTCAATGGTTATTTGTAACCGAACCATCAAAGACCAATGACAATGGAGTCAAGAAATCGCAATTATCCTGTCAAAATGTATTATAATTCAGCCGTCAAGGTGTTTGCCATCGAGACCATAAACTCAGGAAGATATCAAATTGATATCCTCGACGAGTCCTTTGAATCGCAACTCACTTTTCTAAGTCATTTCACAATCTCAATGGTATGAGCATTGTATTTGGTTTTTATAGGGCGACGAGTGAAAAATAATATTTTCAATCGTCAGTATTCAGGACCACTCTTCCATGTCCTGACACCTCGGGAACAAATTGACATAAATCTCCTTGGTGGCAATTAATACAACAAGGGTGGACCACACCTTTTCAAAAGTTACCGGGACCGCACAGCAACAGTATAACCGTAACAAAGCGAAGAGGAAGGCAACAAAAAAATAAGCATCCTTCCAGGAATTCCCACAAGGAATGAATTTTCAATTACTTCCGAATTAGATCCAAGCCAAGAAGTTGCGAGTATTTCCGCTTTAAATAATTCTTCCATTTGGTCGTCGCTTTTGTGAAACTCTTAAACTCGATGGTGGTCCTTGTTGAAATTGTCTCTTGCCTTTGGTTTTTTTTTTTTTTTTTTTCCTTATTTCAATTTCAAGTTACAAATGTCCTTTTCTGGTTTTTTGGCTCCTTTTGTTGGATGCTACTTCCATTCTTTGTTGTTCAAGTTTACTTATGCCGATGGTAGTATACGCGCTGTTGTCTCTTGCAGTTTTCCCAAAATGAAATTGAAATCCTTATATCCTTTGAGACTCAATTTTCGATACTTTCCTTTTTCTTTCACCTCGTTTGATTCATTCGTCCTTTATTGTTGTTCGATTTTGCTTTCAATATTCTCTCATTGGTTTAAAGTAAATATTTGATTTGTTATTTTTTTCCCTTTGACCGTTTTGCTCCTTTTGAATCCTGAATGATGTGGAAAGGGAAGGTCCCATACTTTCATATGCCATCAAGGTACGACTCGTGACAAGGGTGACCACCAAGACATCGGTAGTTCATACAAGAATTCAATAGAGATGTGCAATGGAGTTGTTTATTCCGGTCGCCATTCGGAAGTGGTTAGCATTCATTCAACGTCAGGATGAGTAACAAATTTGTTTTGATCACCTTTAACGTAAATGTCACCATCCAGCGAGGTTGCTGTGCAATGAATCGGTAATAAATTGAATGCACAGAGGCCACCTGCATTTGGAAATTGAGTTATTATTTCGACAAAGTGAAGAATACCGGTCCCAGCAGGGAACCCTGCGGTACCTCATGGAAAAATGTTTTTTCTATCACAATGACATGTTATGGCTTTAAGGTGGCTCGTATTCTCTACCGAATAATTTAAAGAAAGGAAATAAAAATCCATTTGATTTGTTATTGGAAGCACTTCTTACGTACAGGAAAACCCTTGGGGCAGATAGAAATTACACGAGTCCTTCTGCCGAATAATTGATTCTTGCTCTACTGGGACCTACTCCCCATCTTCCTATCGCGTTCTTGTTTTCATTTTCATTTCATTTGCTCTTTTTTTTCAAATGTATTGGGATAACAACAACAATAAGGAATGAAAAGTTTCCGGAAAGTGGCATTGGGATGCGTGAGCCACCTTCGAGGATTGAATTTATTTATTTTCGATTTGTTACAGGATACGAGATGACTTGCTTCCGTTTATTTCTTTTTTTTTTATGTTGTTTCGGATCTCTTCCGGAACCTCCAAGAAACACGACATTGAGAAGGGTAAGAGGAGCAGACAAAAGGCAAGAGAAGAAATAAAAACAGAAACTCTCCACTGAACAGTGGTGCACGAATGCTTCTCCTCATATTTGACATTTTATACACAGTCGAACACCGCTATGTCCTTTGGCACAAATCAAACAAGCATACCGCTGCTTCGATGGACTTTCTCCCCACACACAATCCCACTTTCCATTCCTTCATTCACAAATCAAATATTGGCAGCTCACAAGCAATATATTGTAAGAAAACTTACAATGCTAAGAAGGATCCTTTCTCCTTGGAACAATGTATGTATGATGACGATTCAATTGCAGTTAAACTTCCTCGTTCTTCTCGACACGCGTGTGTGAACTTACTCGTAGTTTGTGTGATAAAAGGACATTTCCATCCTTCGGTTGCTCACTCAATAACGATCAACTCTAAAATAAATACCAGCACGACGAAGTCCACTTTTCTTCTCCTTTCTCTTTGAAGAAATCATTGAAGTCCGGTTGGGGTGAAGTGTCCTGGCTTCTAGTCGAACGGAAAAGCGCGCAACAAATAAAAATTCTTGAATTGAAAGAGTAAACAATTGTTACTGGCAAGTACGAATAGACCGGCCAAGCAAACTAGACCAAATATGGGAGTGGACGGATGTAGGGCAACAACAAGTAGGTTGATCGGCAGCAAGACAATCAAACAGGACGAAGAATTTCATTTTCAATTTCATGTTATGTAGAGTTTCCTCTTCCGGTGAACTTGTAAAGCGGGAGGTGGACCCTACATGGTAAACATGAAGTAACAAAACAGGAGATGATTACAGGACAAATAAAAAAGACAAAGAAGCGGGAACCTTCGGGGCATTGTTTTGTTGCGAGGAAAGTTATTGTTCCACGAAGGACTTTTGTGTCTCTTCTGTAATTTAAGTTATGAATTTTAAATAAGCTCGAGAAGGCGAAATATAATTGGGATTTGTTAGAATTTGAGAAAATAGGACAGGAGTTTTGAGGTCATTCTGTCATGAATTGGTATACAATTCATTTGAAAGACCCACCTGTTTGATGACTGATTCGAAGGGGTGATTGTTAGGTCTGTTGTGAAATTTTCTCTTAATATGGTTAACCGATCAGATTAGCGTTCGCCAAAAAACCACACAATTTATCAGCACCCGGGTGATATTGTTAGAAGCACTTTGGTCAAGTAGACGCAGCAACTGCCCAAATTAGGTCTAAAATTCTGACCTTTTCTTTTCTATCCAAGCTTAATTAAGCCTTCAGTACTTTTCTAATCCCTGGAAAATCGTAGAATAAGTGCCAACACTGAAACCTAAACACAAAGTTTGAAATCCAGACAGTTAAAGACCTATTGGTTCACACACTTGTCTCAGTAAAATTTACTAAAACAATTTTAGAACTAAGCTAATGAAATTTATTGACGACAGGGGAATTTCCCAGATGAGCAGCTTGGGTTTGGATAGCACGGGTTTGGGTCCCTTGATGTCGGCAAATCTACTAGCTTAGCCCTACTATCGAGAAGGCATTTGACTGATGATATTTTGTACAAAATGATTAATCCTGGTTTTCCTCTGGCTAGGCTTTTTGCCGAATATAGACGTTTTATAGTCTATGTAAACGGCAAGTCATTGATTTTGCAATAATACAGGAGTACCATTAGGTTCGGTCGTTGGCCCCGTACTTTATAGTATATACACTTCCGTTTATTTTATTTTATAACAGAAATCTGTAAACAGAAAATCAGCTTTTAGGAGGTGCCATAACATCATAATCCATGTACCTCATATTTCAGTAAATATTACTTGATGAATCTCTCCTGCAGGATAGAGGTTAGAATATAACCGCTCGAAATGCCAGGCGTCAACTGAATTCCAATGGACCTTCGTTTGATTTTAAGGCCAGCACTTTAAGCAGAAATGTTTATTACCCTCGTATCCAGCGTCAATAACAGGATGAAATTAATTACCGGTTTTCCGGACAAGTGGAAGCAATGCGGTCACCAAAAAAAATTGTTGCAAGGAAGCAGCGGAAAACTAACTAGGCCATTGCAAAGCCTTTGTTCGACGAAGTATGCAAGGAAAAAGAAAAAGCCTGTAATGACCTACGTCTTCAAGCCCTGGAAAAGAGAATGAAGTGATCACGTGTACAAGATCAGACCCTACGAATGGAAGCCAGGCCTCTCATTCGGAATAAAGAACAACAGTAGCAAGGGTAAAAGTTTGCTAATATTCCAAAGGAATGTATGGTGAAAAACATGAGAGCAATGAAGGAATTATTTAAAACAACTCTTTTGTCTCGCAATGTCAAAATCCGTGTTTATAAAATTATAATAATGTCAGAGACACTTCAAGTCTCTTTGAATTCAAGATATTAAGGATACTCTAGGGCCTTAAACAGGACGAAGAAACAGGTGAATCAAGAACTTGAGGAACTCTATTCAGTCCGAGCATTGTCCGAGTAATTAAACCGTGAAAACTAATATGGGCATAACACGTAGAACGAATGTAAATTAAACAATTACAAGTTTAAAATTTTTAAAAAAAAATATTTATTCGCTTATTATCGGACAGCGTAACTGCCTACCACTGAATGACTGATTTGGATCGTGAGACGGCAAGAATGGGGGAATATTCTGGGTAGGTTGGGAATCCGCTGTTGGGTTAGTAGGAGGCGGAATTGATCTAGCTTGGGCGGCAGCTATTTGCTCCGCTTGGTTTCGGGTAGTTGGCATTTCGATTTGTGGAATGGGGAGAAAATAAAAGTGTGACCAGATCGATAGTTTTCTATTAAGCAGGAGTATAACTATGACTAATTTATGATTTTTACGAAAGGAATATTCAATTGATAACGTATTAGAATATAATTTTTATAATTTCCACAATTAATTTCACAAATAATTTCTTTTCGGTTATTCTCTTCAACTTACCAGATTTCACTAAATAGTATTTTGAACACTTAATTACTACGTTGATTAATCTTTTCTTTAGCAACTTAACTTTTCTTTGTATTATTCTATCCTTTTCCCTTTTTCTTTTATATATTTAATAAAAAATATGCTAGACACTTATCTTCTCTTTAACACTTAACTTTTACTTTGGATTATATTATTTTCCTTTTTATATATAATAAAAATATGTTAGACACTTAACTAAACCACCAATTATCTTCCTCTTTAACAATCTAAATCTTAAATTATTCTCTTCAACAAAATAACTTTACTTTCATTAATTTACTTAACTTAATTTCAGGTTTTCTATTTATTTAATTTTCACTTACACTACACTAATTTTTACTGCCATCATCTTGTCTAAATTTTTAGCCGGGTTGCTGACCGGGTTGTTGACCGGGTGGTGCGGCGAGCTCTATCGAGCTTCCGGTTTGTCCCTTTGTATCGGGGCTACTGCGGGGCCCTTGCAGCCTTTGCTGCTTTCACCACAACACGATCGCGGGGGGACCACAAGAGAGAGACTTTTTCAAAACACTCGCGGGGTTAGCGTGCTAGCTCGTTATCCCGTTTACTATTCTCGTATTGTACTTCGATTTTTAACGTAGTAAAGGTGTTAGCTCTCCTTGTGGTCCCTGCTCGGGCGCCAATTAAACAATTACAAGTTTAAAATTTTTAAAAAAAAATATTTATTCGCTTATTATCGGACAGCGTAACTGCCTACCACTGAATGACTGAACAAATGTACTTATTTTCCTAATGCTTAAATACTAATTTCTTATCGACTAAGTAATCCCCACTGCTGCTGTGCTTCCTACAGTTGTCTAACTGTTACCCGCGGTGTGATGGAATGCATTGGTGTCGAATGGTCCAGACTGCTGATGTGGCGTAGGACCGGTGAGCAAGTGTTGACACGTTGACACGTTGTTGGAAGGTGATCGCAATGGATGGTGTGGAGTGCCGTGTGCAAATATGTTGAGATAAGGTGTTGGGTGCCGCCGTGTGCAAATATGTGGAGCATCGGGTGGTGTAAGATTCGGTGTTAACTTGTATGAACACCCAAACGAATAATCAGTGAAAAACCGGCAGGGGTAAACCACTAGAAGGTTCGTGTCATAAATGGAAGGACAATATAAAAATGGACCTAGAGGAGAAAAAACAAAAACATGGCTTGGCGAAGGGTTATCAACGAGGCTCTGCTTTTTCTTAACTAAATTAAACTAACATTTAACAACAATCCAACACCCTAGTCTACCTTCATCTCACTTACATAACTACCCTAATTTACCCTAGCATATGTAAGCCTGCCATTGGCGTTTAGCAGGTTTTGCATTGAAGAAGTTGGCCCAGCAAAATTGATCACTGATGCAGTCCGCTCCAGCCACCAACGACCTTAGATGCGCTAGGCCCGGCAGAAGCGAGCAGATACTATCTACTCTGGTTGCCATCTCAAGGATCTGCTTTTGGAGCTGTCCAATCTGCCCTTGGATTGCGAGCAAGATCGAACAGACATCCACCTCCGCCTCCGGTGCCTTAGACACAGGCACTTGGACTTTAGGAACAGGCATTGGCTTTTGTACCGTCTTTCCCGAACCTGCCGCCATTTGGGCGTAAGTCAACTGGGATGTGACGGCTGGTGTTTGAAAGCGACCCGAGGGACGCTTCTCCTCAACCTTCTGCTTACGGGCCAGGTTTTCTTTCTTGATGTCCTGGAACTTAAGACATCCCCGCGGATACATTTTAAAATGTTGGTTTCTGCACAAGTAATATTTCTATTTTTGAAAAGTCGGATAAAACGACCGTTGGCTATAGCGACCAGTTAAACTGTATGACTGTACAGTCAGTGTCTAAAAAAAATGCAAATGCTTCGAAATCCTACCCTACGAACAAGAATAGGAGGTGGAATTCCTAACAAAGCATTGAAACCAAACATGTTTGGTATAACTTTGCGAAAATGTCTAGCGGAAGCCTTGATATACTCGTAATCCTACCGAAATCTCATTATCAGTGGCGCAATATGTCTACTAGACATAATGGTGGAAATCAGAGTGTGAATAATATTCCACACATTATTCACTGCAGGGGAGGATAGGAGTAAAGCAGATCACCAGTGTGTCCTTACCATTGAATCTGAAGCCACAGAAAGACGCTGGAAAGAGGGTATTCAAATGGAAATAGGAACATGGAAAGTAATATCAGAAAAGCAATAGCAACTTAAACAGGTAAATCTTCTTGTAATCTTCGGTTGGCGAACTCAAGGGATTCATTGAACATCAACTCAGAATGCAGTCGCACGGTCCACATCGAATGGACCACTTAGCTCTCATAAAACTTTTGCAAAGTCCTCTTACAAATAGTCGAGAAATAATCGCTCAAGTTCCATGTCTCTTGACAGTTTAAACCATGTCTGTTCAATATTCTACGAAGTACCTGGAAAATCGGTAAAATTATTTTTTACCGCATCGAAGTCGGTATTACTGGCCACAGCTCAAATTGGCGTGCAGTCTACAACTGAACATTGTCTACTCTAAGATATCGGCTCAAAAGCTTCCTCCATAAGTTAGTAGGCGGAACATCAGTTTCGTCTGCGTCGCATGCGACTTTAGCTTCCTATAACTGGAGTGCGTGACTCACTGGGAAGTCTAAAGTTGTAGTCCAATTTCTTCTCAGCTACCACCCAGAACAAGATTTTAAGATTAAACGGCGTCTGAAAGCATTTGACCGAAGATTATTTGCAGTTTTAAGTCTGAATATGGCATATTCTAGGATTTCAACGGCTTACTGCAAAGCATGTGGACGTTTGTTGAACATGAGGAGGGGATAATCGCAAGTTGGGGTCAAAGAATACTGTGCAGTGGTGATTTCAGATGTTAAATCGTACAAAATTTGGGTGACTAGTCCCAAAGTAGGAATTCGCTGGCAATTATGGAAACGCCTTACTAGTTACGTTTCCACGGGAGAACCTCAAGGTTTCGTTCTGGTTCTCCTCTGGAAGCATATGTACGGCCAGTCGAAGAATCAAGGAATATCCAGGTCGGCAATCATAATATCCGAAGCGATAAAATACTTTAGTAATACAAATAAACGGAGTAATGCTCCATAAAAGGCTGTAGTTTAAGGCCCATGAGGCTACGAAACCAAGAAAGCGACGTAGCTATAAACACAAACTAACTGAATACAAGTGGACCCGGGACTCATAAAGAGGATTCTACTTTCCAGAGTGGTCACGTATCCCTGCTTCATTCTGGCCAGCACCTCCGCAACCTACAAGAAAGTGTCATCAGTGTACTAAGGTGTACAGTGTACTAATGTGCGCTAAGGATGAAGTCACATTTGTAATTGCTGGACTGATCCACATTGACATCCTCGCAGGCGAGATAGGGAGAATTTATAATATTGCAGGAAACTGTCCATATCCATTGGAGCTGGGTCAGTGAGTGAAATAAGAATATGGTAAACTCGATGGTAGAATAATTCCACTAACGGCGGATGGGCTCGTCCTCTGACTAAATCATCTGGTGGGAAAATCGAAAGAAAAAACCTGCAACTAGCACCTAACGCAGTTCCTCTCTGATCAAGTTATCGCAAGTATCTATACCGATTCAGGATAACTCCCCTTATTGCATGGTATCCAAATCAGGAGGGGGGCCTGAGGCGCGCATTTTTCGGCTTATGGTGGACGCTTCATGGAATGGCGAGGTACTCTACCAAGTCCAGGTTCACTAGTTAGACGAATCCTGTAATAGGGGGAATACTGGATGGATATTTGCGCACTAGTTCGAAATGTGGAAGATGAACTACGGAGAGCCGAAACCGCAAGGATAGCCGCAGAAGCAACATAAACACCAAGGTAACATTAATTGCTTGCCAGCTTCGGGAAGTAATACCTAACGATGATCCCGCGGAGAGAGCGGCTGGGCTGAATGGTGCAGGGTTTGGTGTGCGTGCAGTAGGCGCATAACTAAAAGAGACCAGTAGGTATAAGAATCGTGCATGCCAACGACGTGGTATCCAACTGGCCCAGTGGTGTTCATGGAGATAACGCGAGTGTCATAGATTCAAATATGCAGAGGATTATTTGAAAATCGCAGGATGGCCACACTGCTTATAGGCTACTGACGGTGACTTACAGCCTTGGTTGTTCTTCCTATTTGTCAATTAAAGTTTTTCATGCACCTTCAAATGATGTACCCCTGAGATCCCAGGGGTAGCCAGGATTCTCAGGGAATTCCTTCACCCAGGCGATTGCCGCCATGGATCAGATTCAGTCAATGCAGCTCTTGCTCTACAAGCGCAGGTTCAGGAGTTGCAAAGTGGTGTGTCTATCCTACGTTATTGGAATTGAAAAATTATGTGTAGAGTAGACTGAGAAACCTAAGCTCTTTGGTTTTACTGGTTCTCCGAATCTGACTTCCTTGGATATCTGAAAGTACAGGAAAAATAACTAAACTGCAGCAGCACGCTGATTCTATTGTTGTACCTGGCAGTGTAGGATCTGACCCATTCACAACGGACGATGAGAGCAGAGAATTCCGCCTCCCTGACCTGGACGAAGTTAGAAATGCTTTTTCTAAACTTAAGTTCAACAAAGCTGTTGGAGCAGACGGACTACTTGGGAGTTGTTTAATGCAGCTGGAGATGACCTGGTTGGTAGCCAGCAGCTTACAGAGCTCATCTGTATCATATGGTCAGAGGAATGCATGTCCGATTATGAGGGTCGTCCGATAAGTACTTAGCCTACAAAAGAAAAACAAACATTTTGGAGAAATGGCGATTTATTTTTCAATATAGTCTCCTTTTAGCTCGATACACTTGAACCAGCGATGCTCCAACTTCTTTAACCCGTCTGAAAAATAAGTTTTCTCGATGTCTGCAAAGTAGGCCTCCGTGGCGGCGATGACCTCCTCATTCGACTGAAATTTCTGCCCGGCGAGTGACTTTTTCAAGTTTGGAAACAAAAAGAAGTCGCACGGGGCCAAATCTGGAGAATACGGTGGATGGGGCAGCAGTTCGTAGCCCAATTCGACCAATTTGGCCGTGGCGAGGGCGAAGGTGTGAGCCGGTGCATTATCATGGTGGAAGAGCACTTTTTTCTTCGCCAAGTGGGGCCGTTTTTTCTTCAATTCGGCATCGAATTGGCCCAATAATGGCCCTGTGACCGTTTTGCCCTTCTCCAGGTAATCGATGTGGATCACACCTTGTGAACGGTGGCCATCACATGGGACAGTCTTCGCCTTCTTCGGAGCACGTTCGCCGGGTGAAGTCCACTGTTTCGACTGTTCCTTGGTCTCTGGTGTGTACCAGTGGATCCATGTTTCGTCGACTGTCACAAAACGACGCAGAAACTCCTTCGGATAGCGCTTAATCAGCGTCAAACACTGCTCTGAAGTGGTCTCACGGTTGCGCTTGTTGTCCGGGGTGACAGCTTTCTCATGCCCAAAATTTCATGCAGGATATGACCCACATGATCTTTTGAAATGCCTACTATATCAGCTATCTCGCGCACCTTCAATCGGCGGTCTGCCAATACGAAATCGTGGATTTTTGTCACGTTATCCTCCATGGTAGCCGTTTTCAGGGCACCTGGACGTGGCTCATCAAAAACCGACGTGCGACCACGTTGAAACTCGTTAAACCAATTTTTGATGGTCGCGATCGAAGGAGAAGAGTCACCGTACACAGCATCCAAGCGCTCTTTGATTTCGCTGCGCGATTTCCCTTCCAAAAATAAGAATCTAATCACCGACCGATATTGCTCTTTTTCCATTTTTCTAAAATCCGCGGACACTCCCGCTTCCACACGCGGTCAAAACAAAACTACGAGTCCGATCCGGCTGAAATTTCGACAGTAGCCGTCTACTAGAATGTACTACACGATAGTTGCTCTTGCGATAATGGCGCCATCTGGCGGTGAGGTTAAGTTCTTATCGGACCACCCTCGTAATTGAATCTTAATATCGTTTGCCCGACCCACAAGAAAGGAGACAATTTTCCCTGCGCCAATTACAGAGGTATAAGTCTCTCGAATATCGCTTACAAGATCTTCTCCGCTATATTATTTGAACGCCTAAGACCGTTTGGTCCATGTCAATGTGGTTTTAGGTCCACTATCGAGCAAATATACACACTACGGCAGATCCTGGGAAAAACCAACCAGTTTCAGATCGATATTCACCATCTATTAGTCGACTTTAAGACCCCAGAGATCCCTGCCAAATTCGTCAGATTGTACAGGATGACATTGGAAAACCTTCCCTGCTCCATCAGGGTTGGAAGCGACTTAACCGAGACCTTTAATGTCAAAAAAGCTTTTAGACAGCATGTTTTCTCGCTGTCGTGCGACTTTTTCAACATCGTCCTTGAAAGGATCATGCAAAATTCACTGGTTAATACAAGGCGCATAATCTGCTCGCATCTGCCGATGACATTGACATAATTGGACGAACCCAGCGAGATGTCAATGAGATCTTTACGAGCATTGAATCGGAAACGGCTAAAATGGAACTGGCGGTATATAAGGGCAACATGAAACATATGCTGTTATTGGACACGAAACCACCGGATGTATTGAGATTAAGACTACATCTACCTTGGCTCCGCAGTGATATGCAGCAATAACATCAGTGCCGAAATAGCTCTTTCTTTGGGCTCGGAAGGCAAGTTAGAAGCGAGCCCTCTCTCAAAAAACCAAGGTGACCATATACAAGACTGCCGGTTCTGCTTTATGGCACTGAGACATAAACCTTATCGAAAGCAGATCAGGAGGCCCTTGGTCATTTGGCCATTTAACCCGAATGGAAGGTGACTACAACCAACTAGGCGTGCAGCACTGGAAACTGCTGGCGAAAGATCGTGCCGGTTGGAGACGCTTTTGAAAGGAGGCCTAAGTTCGCCATGGGCTGTAGCGCCGAAAAATAAGAAGAAGAATGATCAGTCAATAACTCCGGCTACCTGGATATAACACCGACGGCCCGTTGCCTGAGCTATATCAACAAGACTGGACTAAAGCGGCGAGTTGCTGCCCGGAAATGTATTCATCCTAACTTATCCGCCTTAAGAGACAGTCCATGGTTGAGTAAAGGTGAAAATAATTGGCCGAATCAGGATTCCATCAAAGAATCTTCTGAGGTTTCTGTAATCCATGTGTATTTGCTGAACTCAAACTACATGCTCAACGGGGTACAGCCTTAAGACGTCCATTAGACTATTGAATCAGACCAACCAGGACAGTCGCTCGAAGGACAGACTGATAAAGTTGATGAAGATGATCGGCGAAGATGACGGTGGGCCGCTCTAGTGCCAGCGCACCAGCATTGTTTACTTACTGAACAAGCTCATGAAGTTATGATGCAAGAACGTACTTACTTCACCTTAAATTCCTTGGGAAGGTCCAGATCTATCCAAAAATGCCTTCATAACTTCATATCATGCGTTCGTCAAAAACCTACAGTGATGAGTCTGTTAATGGGAAGTCGCCGATGAACAGCAGCTTCTACCTCGAAGCTGCGGGTTTGATTATGCGAGGCAGTCTAAGTATACTATTCAACATCTATAGTGACTTTGCGACCACGTTTATTGATGCGCACATAGCTCTAGGGGCGTAAACAGTTAGAAGCTGGGACTCGGACTGTAGCCTATCATGACATATCTCTTGGTATTTCAGACTTTTAGTCTCCTTTTGACGCAAATTGAAGCAAGAGGAGGGAAGGCAAGAGTTAAAAAATTTTGTGAAACCGAGAATGGATGAAGCTACTTTGAAGTGCGAGGAGTTTCAAATCACTAAAACCTCTGATTCATCTGATTTGAGTATGTCCTTCACGCTGGCTAGTAGACTCTCACGGCAGAGTCACACTTGAGTATTTACATAAACTTCAGGTCAGGAGTAAGTGGCAGATAGCTAATCATAAAGACTGGCAATATAAATTAACTAAAAACGAATGAAAATAAATTAATTAAAAACGAGCGATAACTATTTACCCACTTAATGGTCTCTTGGACCATTGATGTGCTCGATAAGAATAGTTTCTTTTTCTGTATCGTCCCCATGCTTTTAAAGTAGCTGGCGGTTCGTAACACTGCCGGGCGTATTCGCATTTTGCGTGAAATTTAACGAGATTAAAGGTTACGATTTAATTGCCCTCTTTTCTACATCTAGACGATACCACTGGATTCAAAGTAACAGCTGTATGTGCAGGATGGATTATCAATTGCGTGTGTTTTTGGAAAATAGTGATTCGGAGAACCATTCTTCCTGAGGCTGATGACTACCGTTCCCAGAATAACAATAAAGTGAAGATTCATGAACGACAATGTCCTTGTAGCAAGCAAGACGTAAAATCTAATATTCTCGACTTGGAATCCCGCTTATGAGTGATTGACAAGGAACTGGTATTTTCGAAATTAATTTCGAACTCTGCTTAAATACCTCAGAATTATGAATATTTCGTATTTCATGCCCATTGAATTCCTTACATAACCCAAAGCAATTTGAGTTTTGAAAAATCCTTTAAACAGTCCTTCAAAAAACTAATTGGATGCATTTCGAAGTTGATCGATTCCAATCAAAGGCAACATATTAGATCACTTGCAAATTAAGGACTCGCTCATGCGATTTCAAATCTATACGAATATTTCAGTTAATCCTTATGATACGAAATTAAACAATGCGTCAAAGCGATTCAGCCCACACCCAGGGTATGTTACTTTACTGCCCATGTCCTTGCAGATAAATTGCCTAAATGCCCGTAAACGACTTACTGTGTGTGTTCACGAGGACGTTATACACAAGTGCACTCTTCGCCATCTCCTTTGCATGCTTCCGTCCTTTCCACTCAACTTCCTTCTTATGGTGCATATGTTTACCATGAGAAGGCATTGAGTGTGTGTAAGGATGCATTCAAGGGTGTAATACTCGTATGTTCATCTGTTTGTAAAATTATTCACCTCATTTAATACTGGTTCGCAGAAGGACAAACCGAATGGCAAACCACCGACACACACAAGTGTATTGTTATATCCCCGTGGCATGGACAAATGCAAGATAAGAAGAAAGGCGCTTTAAACAGAATCGAGACAATTCCAAAGGAATCACGTCGAAGATGAGTTGTGACACAAAAGGAGGAATCTATCAGGACAATGTCCTTCATCCTTTCGACTCGTTCACTCACTCACTTGTGCAAACTGCTTCAGTCAATATTTAACTTTCAATTCTAAGTGAACTGGACACTAAAACTTACCTCGAAAACCATTTTCGAATACAAGGACTTGCATTCAAAAGGATTCAGGATTTGGCATCGACACACAGGAACCATAATAAGATTTCTGAAGGGCTTGTCCTTTTTGAGCTTCTTAAACGCTCTACAGTGCATCCTTGATGTAATCCTTGTATATAATTCATGATACTAAGGATATTTGTCAGCAGAACTCCATCCAGAGTCCTTCAAGCAATATTCAAGCATCATGTATGACACATTTCTTTTCCATTCCATATACCTCGCTGCCCCTTCGTCTGACCAGGTTCAAAGGAAAAGGTAAAGGCAAGGAGCAGGCATGTCTTCATCTCAACCACTGAGAATGAAACATCCCAGACCCTTTGGTTTGACTAATGCTGTCACAGTCAGCAGTTTAATTTTTCTGCCATCCACCCATCAGAAGCTGCAGGAACTGTATTCCCCGTGGAGACAGAAGAGTTCCTCGGGATAGTCCCAGCGCTTGCTCGCCGCACGGGCAACGAAAGTGAGTTCAAATATTTGAGTGACTTGACATTTCATATGCACACATACGAGTGTAATCGTAGACTCGGGGACAAGAGTGGGCGGAGAGAAAAGGATACGACAGGCGAGGGTAGAAGAAAAATCAAATTTTCTTCACTTCGCCACGGTAGCGCGATGGAGTGTGCAATATCATAGCAGCAACATCAGAAATCCTTCCTTCTTCGCCTGTCAGTTATATTCAGTTAAATTCCATTGGATTACGAATGTTTCGGAGTGATTAGACTAAGGACGAGGCAGGGGACGTGTCGGAATAGCCGTTAGCGCGAAGAAGCACTTTCGTAAATATTTACGCCGGGCTTGAGTGAAGTGAGTGAAGGAATCTTTCCATTCTCCTTGTGTTGACACGAAGTTCAAACTCACTTAGACCGTTGCGTTCGTAGCTGTCAAGCAACAAAACGAAGCCGAAGAAATGACACCAGCTAACGGGGATAGACTGGGAGTGTGAGTTGATAGAAGAGATGTGTTTGTTTGTCTGTTGCTGACGGCGCAAACGGAATTTGCATTCGAAAAATGTATATCGTATCACGCCCGTTAAATCTTGTTCCATTACCAACGCCTTCCCCCAGGCGTAACTCGTGTCGCATTGACTGATGCAATGTATAAGGTCCTTTCTCGCAAGGCAAGACTTAAGTCGAGGGAGAAAATAAAAATGACAACGTGCACTTCAAATTTAATTTCAATTAATGGACAAGGAGTGCCGGCGGCGCTAAGGAGTGACGCCAATCTACCTTTATGTTCGAAGATGGGATGCCATCAGCGGGGACGAATAATAGGCGCATTTGCAACATCCTTAATGGCGGCCGTAAGCTGTTTCTTTTACAGTTTTTCTTAAATGTGATTTTGTTAAGCTAAGTTGTCGATTGAAAGCCAGGCGATTGTTGTGAGCCAAACGATTGTAGTGAGCTTGTCGATTGTAGTAAGCCAGGGGATTGTATTGGGCCGGGTATTGAATCACGCGAATCAGATGAGTCAAGCGATGAGTTGTGGGCCAGGCGATTAGTAGTGAGCCAGGCGATTGTAGTTAGCCAGGCGATTGTAGTGAGCCAGGCGATTGTTGTGAGCCAGGCGATTGTTGTGAGCCAGGCGATTGTAGTAGTAAGCCAGGCGACTAGTACTGAGCCAGGCGACTAGTAGTGAGCCAGGCAACTAGTAGTGAGCCAGGCAACTAGTAGTGAGCCAGGCAACTAGTAGTGAGCCAGGCAACTAGTAGTGAGCCAGGCGACTAGTAGTGAGCCAAACGATTGTGTTGAGCCAGGCAAGTGTAGTGAGCCAGGCGATTAGTAGTGAATCACGCGATTGTAGTGAGCCAAGCACTGTAATGAGTCATGCGATTGTAGTAAGGCAAGCGATTGAGGTGAGCTAGGCAAGTATAGTGAGCCAGGCAATTGATTAGAAGTGAATCAGGCAATTGTAGTGAGCCAAGCGCTGTAATGAGGTGATTTTAGTGAGCTAGATAATTGTGGTGGGCCAGGCAATTGAAGTGAGCCAGCGGATTGAGGTGAGCCAGGCGATTGTAGTGAATCAGGGGATTGTAGTAAGCCAGGGAATTGTATTGGGCCGGGTGATTGTGTATTGAATCACGCGAATCAGATGAGTCAGGCGATGAGTAGTGGGCCAGGCGATTAGCAGTGAGCCAGGCGATTGTAGTTAGCCAGGCGATTGTACTGAGCCAGGCGATTGTTGTGAGTCAGGCGTTTGTTGTGAGCCAGGCGATTGTAGTAGTAAGCCAGGCGACTAGTACTGAGCCAGGCGACTAGTAGTGAGCCAGGCAACTAGTAGTGAGCCAGGCAACTAGTAGTGAGCCAGGCAACTAGTAGTGAGCCAGGCAACTAGTAGTGAGCCAGGCGACTAGTAGTGAGCCAAACGATTGTGTTGAGCCAGGCGATTGTAGTGGGTCAGGCGATTGTAGTAAGGCAAGCGATTGAGGTGAGCCAGGCAAGTGTAGTGAGCCAGGCGATTAGTAGTGAATCACGCGATTGTAGTGAGCCAAGCACTGTAATGAGTCATGCGATTGTAGTAAGGCAAGCGATTGAGGTGAGCTAGGCAAGTATAGTGAGCCAGGCAATTGATTAGAAGTGAATCCGGCAATTGTAGTGAGCCAAGCGCTGTAATGAGGTGATTTTAGTGAGCTAGATAATTGTGGTGGGCCAGGCAATTGAAGTGAACCAGGCCATTAGTAGTGAGCCAAGCGATTGTGTTGAGCCAGTCGATTGTAGTGAGCTAGGCGATTGTAATGAGCGAGGCGATTGTAATGAGCGAGGCGATTGTAATGAGCGAGGCGATTGTAGTGAGCTATGGGATTGTAGTGAGCTAGGTGATTGAAGTCAGTCAGCGGATTGAGGTGAACCAGGCGATTTATAGAAGACAGGCAGCGCATTGAGGCGATTGTGATGCGCGAAGCGATTGTAGTGAGCCAGGCGATTGTAATGAACCGTGCAGTTGTGGTGAGCCTGGCGATTGTGGTGAGCCTCGCGATTGTGGTGAGCATGGCGATTGTGGTGAGCCTGGCAATTGTAGAGGCCCAGGCCATTGTAGGGAGCCAGGCCATTAGAATCGAGCAAGGCGATTAGAAATGAGCCAGGCCATTGCGGTGAGCCAGGCGATTGCAGCGATCCAGGAGATTGTATTGAGGCAGGTGACTATAGTGAGCCACTCGATTGCAGTGAGCCAGGATATTGTAGTGTACAACAAATTACATATTATTTTAGTGCTGCCACAAACTGGAACACTACATCCAATCACTAAAATTAAACCACATAGAGATGACGTGAAGAACTATTTTGAACCGACTCCTTGATTACTTTTTTTCCGGTAAACTATCAACTCAATGTGCGCCAACTGAATATTATATTTATAATGCTTAAGGAGTTAATTCATAGGAAATTAACTCGTTCACGTAATCAAAGTGCTCTCTCGCTTCGAGCAGTTCATAAATCGCCACCATACACCCACTGACCGAGCTATCCTTACGAAACTTACTCAAATTCTAATGAATTACCCAACCAATCAACTGAGCGCAAGTCAGATTCCTTTACTGTTACTCGAAGCTGTGCGATAAACGTTAATTAAACGTCATGAGAATATGATGTGCTACGTTACTCCTGACCCAAAGAACACCAAATCCCAGCAACCAGAGCCAAAACGATATTCGAAATTCCAACCAAGACCGGAGAGCACAAGACTAAAGGCTCTATATCCTGATTGCTATGAACGAGTATTCGTATATGGTAACGTGCTTGTGTGTGTGTTTCGTAGTGCCCCAAAGTGAAACAATAACAATAACATTGCATTGCAATTTTATAGCCCATTTGACACTTGGTCCAATAATAATAAAATTAAATTGTCAATAATTAAGACGGCAAGGACACGAAGGTCGACTACTCATGCCCCACAATGCCACACACAAACAGGCATACTTGCATGTTGATACGTATGTATTCGTAAGTTTCCTGCGACGTTGGTTAGGCGTACGTATACTTAAGCTGATCCTCTGTTTTGGTGCCCTAATTAGGCCAGCTGTTATGACGTAGAATGTGGAGGATGAGGCATAGTTATCGTAACGAGTTGCGGCAGTTACCCTGGTAGTAGTGGTGACAACGTCATCGTACTCTTAGCCTATATACAATGAATTCAAAAGGATGCTTGTGCCTAGTAGTAAGTGAGTGCTGAGGGATATGTATACGAACGAAGGGAAGGGTGTCTAAGGGAGTGTAAATTAGCGTAGTGACTTTTATATCGGCTACTTTGGAACAGCCGCCAACGTTTTGGAATTGGAAAATTAAAGCCAAGGGTGGATGGGAAGTTGGAGAACGGGTATCTAATGTCTTAGTTGGAAATGTGGAAATGTTAATTATAGGCACACAGGACGTTGTTAATTGAAGTTTCTTTCAATTAAGCGAACGCTGATGCGGCCTATAGCCTCGCATTCCTGCGAAAATTTGAGCCTGAATCGCAAAATGTTAATTCCTTCTCCGGCTTTCTAAAAAGGGACTTGCGTATGTTCTTTCCTCACAAATTGGCTGGTGCACCTGCAGTTAATGAAGCACTTAATAATCGACACGAGGGCTTTAGGGGAAAAAGCATGATTAGCCGTTTTTTGACCTTACGGCTAAGTCAGGAGGGAAATTATCCTTTTATCGAGTGGCAATGGGCAAACAACTCGCTGTGTACTATGCCTGAGAGATTTAATTTATTTTCCGATTTGTATTCCACTCCTTTGAATGGCCCTCCGAATGTCCTTTATTGTGTCTTTCGGTCTCAATAGTTGTTTCAACACTAGGTCATTTTATTCAATGATAGATAGATGGATGTACTGGTAAGCCGGCCATTGAAAGTGAAACAAACCGAAAGCATTTGTAAGATTTAACTCAGGCCCGTTGGGAGTGATTCAGTCCAAGCTATTTGCTTAAATGTCCTTTTCAAATTACCTCTATCTTGGCGACTAAATTGCTGAGGTAAGTACTACATCCGAAGCTTCCTATTTTACTTCATTGCTTGTTGGTACACATGTAGGTCCTTTCATTCAAATCAACCTGGATACTGCCAATGCCCAGGACATTGTAAAATAACACGCAGTCGGACTCGGTTTGTAACTGATAGATCCGATTTGACCCAAAAACGTCCTGAGTCATCATTGTCGTTTCTGTGCCGTTCCTTACATTGCTGCACCGTTGTAGATGCCTTCACTTATTTGCATTTCTGCGTTTGGCTTCGTCACTGCGCTGTGAATTTGACCACTACTGCCCGGTGGTCGGCCAGTGACATAGATCGACGTCGACAGGGGCTTCGGAAATGGATTATCCTCAAAACACATAACATTCACCAAATTGATTAAATTTGTCCCGGCAACGGTATACGAGCACTCGTACAAAACAACCGCTTCTGCACTATACGATGCGGCAACGGACTGCGATGAATGTTCTCACATACGGTGCTCGGGTGTACACGTTCAAGCCATCGCCAGGATTGTCGTAACATCCTTGCAGTGGGGTTTCTGGAATTTAATCGGCCAACCAGATTTTCACTCTCGCTTTGTGGATCTGCACTTCAACTCATCATAGGATACTCGTTCAGGTAGGTATCAAGTTCGGACTTGGGCGGCGGATATTCCTTTAGCCTAGAGCTTTCAGCCTTCTCTAGTCGGATATTGATGGAAGGTCATCGTGTACACTGTCACGAAAGGCGGTTTGTTGAAAAATTGGAAAATATCCCAACGTCGGGCGGCCAGCAGCAGATGCAAAGCATTGTGTTGTGCTCCACCTTATTTTGTTTTTTTTTTTTTTATTGTTGTCCGACGTGTGTCTGGATTGGCACCGACGTGGTGGGAATCAGTCCATATGTCACTTGACACATCGGCCGAATCAGTATTTGCTACGACGAAGCCGTGCGGTACAAGTCGATAGGCTTTTCCTCCGGCATATAAATCATAAAGCAATGCATCATATTCAAATGAACCGGAGTCAGTCCCGGATGTGCAAAGGGTTGTTGTTTTCTCTTCATTTCTCGTTTTCGTTTCGTGTTTATCCTCTCCGAGCTAGTCAGGGTTGTGGCTGGATTTCAGGAAATCAGAGCGCTTGGCGGCCAGCAACTTTGGGTTGCCGTTTGGGTCATGCAAAATAATTATACAGGGTGTGATGTGTCATGGGCGGACATGACATTCAATTTCGGAGCGATTTGAACAAATTAATTGAATGTGATGGAATGGACCGGAGCGAAGCCGGTACTGGGCTAAAGGTGGTACATAACATGACCGCTGATGTGGATTTTTTTCTCTTTGGATTACTTTAAAACCAATCGAGTTCGCTGTCACTGAATGAGGGTGTCAATAATGGAAAGGAAGAGGGTATGATGCACAGGGGGTGTGTAGATGGATGACTGTTGGCTGAAAAGGGCCAGAATTTTGAAGTTAGAAACTAATTTTTGAATTTATATTTAAATTGTTTTTCGAAATAGGGAAGATGGTCGAGGTTGACAGGGGCGGTGTTACGTTTGTCCTGACAGGCTATTTTATGATTGTCTACGGTGATGAATTTTTCGCTGCAGGTGACGTGCAATTTGGCGAAATAATCGCTGACTTGTGGGTTCGACGTTTTGTGTGTTTTAGAATGGAAATACAACAGATTTGCTTTACAGAGTTTTTTTTGCAGTGACTTTATCGCCGATATACCTATGGTGGAAAGATTTGAATTGGCTTTCTTCGGTTTGATGTAATCAAGGAATTTCAATAACCTTTCAAATCAGGGAACATCGTATATGTCCTGTAACATTTCCTCTCAAGCCGACATGTAGTCAGACATGTTGGTCTAATCGGATAAGTTGGTTACGCCGGATATACTGTTTGTGAGAGACATGTTGGCAATGTCAGGCAGGTTAAGCATGTCTGACAAGTAGGTATCATCGGACAAGTTCATCGCGCCTATCATTGTGGTTCCATTAGACATGTTGCTGTGCGATCTTGATAACGTCAAGCAAATCAAAGCATCAAATAGAAGATCATCCAATAAGTTGTTATAAATTTCGTATCGCTGTTGAAATATCAATATTCAACTATCATTGCGATAACTTCTGTTAGACACAAAAGAGGAAATTATCAAATATGGATCGAACAAAGTGTTGGAGTGGTGAAAATTCACTTCAGAAACGGTGAAATTTTAACAAAATGTTTGGTACTTTGGTACCATTTCGATTATCATCAGACACCTTCTCGTAAACTTAATCGAAAAATATCAACGTCGCGGATAGGTCCGCAAAAAATATTGTAACTATATCAATCCAAAGCGAGTGATTGTTTGTTGCTGCTTTAGGCTAGCTGCTAGAGAAAAATAGCAGAAGAGAAAAAGAGACTAAAGCAAATGCCTTCCGTAAGCTTATTGCCATTTGTTACTTTACACAGCTTTGATACACATGAAGAAATAGAAGAACAATCTACAAGCTCTAAAGAAAGCCTGGAAGAACATCTGCCATCCACATCTCAATCTGTAAGTTCTCTACCTATGTATATCGACAAGAGGAAGAAAAGATTTTATCACATCTAAATTAGTTGTAATTTAAGACAGATGTCAACTAAGCATCAGAGATTCTGTTTATGTAATTCAGTCTGTGGTGGCAGCACTTGGTCTTAGTTGTGAGGTTTACCCAATCAACAAATCTTCTATTCAACGCATTAGAGTACACATGAGACAAGATAGAACGGAATCCATTAAATCCGAATTTCAGAATAAAGTGACCGAAGTAGTTACTGTTCATTGAGATGGAAAATTGTAACCTGGTCTGGACGTAAGATGTTCTTAAGAAGAACGTCTGCCAATTATTATTTCATATGACGAGAAAGAACAATTTCTTGCAGTGCCGAAATTAACTCTTCCGGCAAAGATCAAGCGATGGGAACCTGCATGATAAGGTACAAGCAATTTGCTGTGATACGACACCATTTAACACAGGACGCTTGAATGGAGCTTGTGTGCTTTAAGAGCAAAAACTGGAAAGGTAGTTGTTTGCTTGCCGCAAGCGTTTGAATCAGAGATCCAACAAGTTAGTAGCAGTCCTGATATTCCGCTGTTAAAAAAGCTTAGAGACAACTGGAAGAATATTAATCCTAGTGTCATTGAGCCATGCACTGATTTTGTCCAGCAACACAATTATTAACGAATTCTTCTTCTTAGAAGGCGTTACCGCTCATGGGGAGCCAGAGCCAAGTTTCTCTCATTCACTTATGTTGTATGCAATTTTTTGTTTTTCACACAAGTGAACGGGATCTACAGTTTAATGCGGATTGCGAACGGCGAGCGCCGAGAAGTAACAGTGTAAGTGAACATTCGATGGCGTTAGTGTTATCTGGATCCGAACTCGCTCGTCGTGCGTCAGAGCCCGACACACTCGCTGACGTTTTTTAACAATGAGATGGCAAAAGCGATTGTACGAGATGATTATCGCGATCTCATTGAGCTTGCTATATTTTTCTGAGTGGAGAGGATGAAAATAAAATAAAAATCAGACGCAATACATCAAGCGGCAAGAGCTATTTACGATTAAAACGATACGGCGTAGCTGGTATATTGCGTCACGCGTGGCAACTTCTGAGGCTATTGACATTGCTATGGCATATGTCGCCAAGCACTGACGGGATATACCCTGTTATGCTGCAAATGGTATAAGACAGCTGCTTCCTACTCTGAAAATAATTTTCACTGCCAGCTTGGCACTTGCCTATACATACTTATACCTATTCCTTGGGACACGGTGAAAGTGGTCTTTATTATCAAAATAGGGAAGGAAGATTACTCACTGGCCAAGACTTTTACACCCATCAGTCTAACATCCTTCTTGCTGAAAAGCACTGAGATACTAGTAGAGTTACACGTGCGCAAAGTCACCCTTCGAATGTACCCTCTCTCGGGATACGCAAAATCCTGCGAGACTGCGCCTCAAAACCTACTTGGGAGAATTGAATGCGCACTCCAAAGATTCTCTCCTTTCGAGTTGGTAATTTTCATCGACATTGAAAGAGCTTTCGATAACACAATTTTCGACAGCATGTGCAACGCTGTTAGACGGCATGGCGTATATAAAGCACTGGTATTGTGGATCAAAGCAATGCTTGTGCACAGGACATTGATTGCTGATATAGGCCTCGAACGCTGTGTCAAGTCTGGCGTAAACAGGGGCTGCCCGCAAGGTCACCTTTTTGACAATGCAAAGGTGCCTTCAACAAAACATGGGGCTTAACGCCGAAAAAGACCTTTTTCAACAAAGTCGGAAGACTAAGATCCCTAAGGCTTGTATGGGTCTCAGGTCACTCTGGGACTTCAGTAAATGAGATCTCCGATGAACTCGCTAGAAGGATTTGGATGAGAGTTTCTCAGGACCTGAACCGCCTTAGGTCTACCTGCTTCCGAATCTGACATCAAGACTGGATCTTTAATGCACACAGTCGTAGATGGAGGGAATATCCAGGATGAAGGATGACTAGCGCGTACACCCTAATGTCTGCAAGAAGTTTGAAACATTCTTCTTATCCTTAAGGAGAAATGATTGCAGAAGACTTGCGGGCGTCATTACGGGCCAGTATACTTTTGTTAAGCATTTCTGGGTGCTTGGTATCAGTAAGACGCCTATCTATGCTGCATAATGCGAGGAGGATGACACAGCAGAACACTTTCTCTGCGACTGTCCCACCGTCGCTAGGGCACGTGGTGCGTGCCGAATCTCTAAGCTCTACATACATCACTGAAGCCTATCCTCACTTTTCTCCGGAAGACGGGGAAATACAATAAAGAAAGGTGTCTGTGTGGTAGTTCAATGGACCAGTATTTGTGTCTGAGTGCTCCAACAGATAGTAGAAGCCCCCCCAAAAAAAAAAAAAAAAAATGTGCACACTCTTTAAAAATATGTTTGCTGCAATCTCACTTTACTTTTTTTGTGGCGGTTTATATAAAGCCCTGGCTTGGATTTAGTTTAGCGTTAAAAGCGCCGAATCTAGATTTATTTTTTTTACAAATCTTAAAAGATTACGAAAGAAATGACATGTTGATTTCCAAAGCGACTTTAAACAAGTTCAGTCAACATTTGTAGTGCTTTTCAGAGAAAATAGCCGTTCTTTCAATTTTTAATAACGAAATTGATGAGCAGGCCAAAGAGAACATTGTAGAACACTTACAAAAAAAAGCTTTAGTGATTCCGGAAAGAGATATATTCGAAAGAACAGATGTCAGGCTCTCTATATGTAAGAAGTAGTGTTTAATCTATTAATTAATCTAGAACTAATTCGTTTTATTTATACAAGTCAGGTCAACGCTCCCAGATTGCACTTTGTCTCCACCTGTACTTGAAACGTGAAATCTTCCATGGGACAAATCCACTTTCGCACTCATGTAGTTCCAAAAATACCCGTACTTAAAGATACCGCTGGCCCTGATGGTATTCCCCCAATACTTCTGAAGAGGCTTTCTTCCACGCTGGCAAAACCACTGCGTAAGCTTTTTCATCTATCCTACTCTTCTGGTGGAGTAGATGGTAAATAGCATTTGTCCAGCCCGTGCCTAAGAAGGGCGAATCTTCGTTTCCCACCTCCTACCGACCCATCGCACTGACGTCCCTCCTTTCGTCAGCTCATGAAAAATCTTGAATCGTGGAAACTTCTTAATGACCGGCGGTATGGTTTCCGCAGCAACGGGCCCACTTTTGTTGAAAATGCGTGCTTATGATATCGATGAGTCTCTTCTTCTATGGATTGGAAATTAACTTTCGGTCCATTCAATTCAAGTTCTTCTGGACGGTTTCAAGTCTGATATTCACCAAATAAACGTTGGTATACCTCAGGGCTCTGTTCTGTCACCGACACTCTTCCTCATTTTTTTAAATGATCTTTTAACTGCTGCTTCTAATCCAATACACTGCGACGCTGATGGCAGTACCCTTAGACTTTCATATTCGGTCCAGGACTTACGCTCTTCGGCCGTAGAACTGGAACGGCAGCGTATGTTAAGCACATTAATTTCCGACCTTGACTGTATTATTTAGTGGTGTATATAGAATGGAGTGGAATTGATCGCTTCCAAAACACAATGCTGTCTACTGTCACTCAAGCTAACAATCTATAATCAGCCATTATCGCTAAGTGGTGCTTATGTCGATGTATTAATAAAACTCTTAGTTGGAATGACCAAATATTCGAGGTCGCCGAAAACGCTGCGAAATGTCAAGGTTTTCTCAAACGATGCAAAAAATATTTAACCCCCTCTGATCTGGCTTCAATTTACAAGGTTTACATCTGCCCCAAGGTACAACGCTCGCTTCTGATCTGATCTTGAGAGCACCTCGAGAGACAACAAACCCGCGAAGTCGATCGACGTAATGTCTCCTCTCTCTCTCTTTCTCTCTATTATATCGATACTTTAACAAACAATGCTCAATTGAGCTAGACATTTGCATTCCTCCCCTTCAAGAAATTAACTGCAATACACGTCTCGTCCGGAATGATCATCAGTTCACCCTCAAGCCTATCTTCGGATGCACAGTCAAATTTAGAGGCTCATTTTTTAGGCAAATCACATGAATGTGAAATGCTCTTCCCAGCTCAACTTTTCCCACTCATTACAATCCACATGGATTTCAAACCAATATGCACCGGTACCTCTTTTTCCTCTGTCCCTCTATACCTTCGGCCCGTGCTGTGCCTTAACTTCTTGACATTTAGGGGTAGTCAAAATCTCTTGTGCACGTGTCCATTATAAAAGAAATACTTTTTGACCACTCCTCGTACAACATTTGCTCATTTTTCGGGAAGCGCATGAATTTCGTCTTTTGGGCCGCCCACCAATGGACTCAGATTTTGGTTTCTTCTGTTTTTGGTAGTTGAAAGGGGAATGCAGTTTTAATGACCTTCGGAATATGTAGCCGAGCGTTGTCGTGTTGCAAAATCACTTTATCATATTTTTGCTTATATCTTGGGCATTTGTTCTTCAATTTCCCGTTTAAGTTGTGTTCGATAGCTAGTTCCTGTGATAATTTAACTGGGGTTTCAATAATCTATAATATACCACGCCGGAATGTCCCCACCAAACACACAGCATGAAATTAGTCCGTGGTCTGCTTCGTTCGCTTTGGATCATCGTAAAGAAAAATTCCATCGCCATTCACAATTCAAAGCAGAAAGCCTTTCCTCCCTTGCTGCTGGAACAGCTGTCTCTCGACTTAAGTTTTAAAGACAATTTCCTAGCTTATACATATATATATAAATATACGTCAGCGATAAAAGTTCATACATGTAGTGATGGATATGCAAGTGTTGACAGATACTCTTATCATTTTACTTTCCTGAGTAAACTTTGTACTACTGGGGCCATCTATTGGAAAGCCGCGAACTCCCATTTTTACACCTGATATTTCCTCGTTTCAAGGTTCCCGGAACGCGTACTTTCGGGTGTCCATAAGCTTCTTTCCGACTCGCATATCTCGAGAATAACTATTGATATTCATTCCAGATTTGTTTTATTCAACACATTGTTGATAAATTCAGCAGAAAAAATTATTTAAAAAAAAAACAAAAAAAAGTTGTAAAGTTGTAGAATATTTCTCGTTCTTCTGTAGGCCTGTAGGATTAAGGCGATTGCTATTACGAGCGGTGAATTTATTGTAAATTCTTGAACTTCTGGCTAGCTCAAGTGAACGGAAGTTAAAGTTTAATGCCGATCCCGAACGGTGAGAGCCGAGAAGCTTTTTCAAGGCAAGTGTACAACGAGGGGTTTTGCCAGTACCCCGCCGAGGAGAGAAGCCGCGAAATAATCATTCGATGGCGTTGGTGTTATCGGGATCCGAACTCGCTCATCTTGAGTCAGCGGCCGACACACTACCCACTGCGCCACGGCGCTCTCTTGGTGACATGGTTAGTGAATATTTTATAGACTGCTACGCTGGATGTCATTTTTGGCGTGCAGAAACATTTTTTTTCTATCAAACAAAAATGTAGAGCTAGTGGTAATGAGAGATCATATATTAAATAATCAACAGGCTGTAGCCGGCAAAAGAGTACCTTAAAAGTATTACCACAATAAATGCATAGAAACAACTTTCCACCTTTTTTAGTTTTGGTTTTAAATTCATTTCATAATTTTTCAGATCTATCTTAACTTAGACAAAATTAGTTTAAATATCTAAATATCTTTGCTAATCTTAATAACTAGAGTTTGTCGTTGGCAGCCGCTGCGTGTGGTCAAAAGTGAGTGAAATAGTAAAAAAAAAAAAACGAAAAAAAAAAAAAAAAAACTTGTCGGCAGCAGCGCCGGGCCGTGCTCCTGCCTGTCCTCCTTCTTCCTGGATACAGTTTATTGCCATTATTCGTACTCCATCACGGTCTCATCGTTTACGTACGTAGTGGCACAACTTTACACTCCGTAAGCACTCCGTTCACTACCGTTTTCTTTAAAGAAGCCCCGTTTTAGCGGCGATTTCATTGTTCACAATTATCGTTGGCTTCGACATTCTGGACAGACAAAACCCGAATGTTGAATTTTTTTGCCGAGTTAAATAAATTAACTCAACTTGTGAATTCGCTGCCGAGTATCCCCGGTGCTGCTGATCATACCGCCAACACGCTGGACTTGTTTCTTACTTCTCTGCCTAACAAATACAAGACTGATGCACTGTCGCCTTTAGGCTCGTCCGACCGCCGCTGATATCAGCTAAATTCTCGAACTCCCACCGCCTTGTTAAAGAAAAAGCTCCTAAAAGTACAGTATGGCTATTTAACAACTTCTTTAGAATCTTTAACTGGTTGTTATGCTTCTTCGACAGCAACGCGACGTGAACACCACAGCTGATATTATCGAAAATATTATCCGAATTGTCATGGCAAATTTTAATCCTAGTAAGATTAAAATCACCTGACCAAAGGATAAAATGTGACTTGAGCTTCAAAGAGGCTATTATATAAGGCAAACAATTCTGAGGAAAACCGAAAACAGTCCATATGAGCCAACTGAGACTGCAACACCCTAATTCCACCATGGGACAAATCCACTTCCGCACTTGTCTGCCCTGGTCCAGACGGTATTGCCCCAATACTTCCAAAGAGGTGTTTTTCTACGCTGGCAAAAGCATTGGGTAAAATTTTTCACCTTCCCTACTTTTGGGCGCTCTTTTCGAGTAGGTGGAAAACAACATTTGTCCGGCCTATACCCAAAAAAAGCTCCCTCCAACCACCGATCCATTGCACTAAAGCTGATTAACAGTTACATTCCCAAACTTCCCCACACCGAAACATAATATAAGTAATTCCATGAATAGGTATAGGATTAGGTATAGGGTTGCACAAAAGAGTGTTGCAGTCCATAGCTCAGATAAATACGCTCACTCAGCGTCTAGCGAACATCCGCGAATCATGGTGATTCGTGGAATTATCTGTCCCCGTTTGTGCACCTAAATCATCAATAACGCATTATTGTAAGTTAGCCAGTAAGAAAATTGAAAATGGAAATCAGTCTTAAGATAAACCTAATAAAAGAAGGTTGAGAACTAAGGAAGATCTTTTTTCCGTTTATTATTTTATAAAGATCAAAAGTATTACCCGCAAGCTTATGAAGCCCCTTAATGACGGACACTATGGTTTCCGTAGCAACAGATCCACTAGTGATTTGATGGCATATCTCACCGAAAAGTGGAATCGCTCGAATTACGAACTCGCGCCAAAATCAAAAAAATAAAAGGCCGTTTTCGATTTAACAATTTTTTTTATTGATTTTCACTTCAAGATGGTCGATCTAGGAATACTCTGATCGCTCAGCATTCCCGCCTTGATCTTCTCCTGGCATTTTGGATAAACAAATAAGGGAGTGGCGGAATTAGAAAAAGACGCAACAGATAACAAAAGGTGTAGACAAATAGGGCAAGGCAAAAATCACAAAAAGTTACCAAGGTGTAACTCTCGCGCCACCAAGCAGGTGAAAGCATTTGATAGGGTTTGGCATGAAGCCCTTTTGTTGAAAGTGCGTGCTTGCTGGATCAACGGCTCGTTCAATGCAAGTTATCCAATTCGGAAATGTTGGTGTTCCCCAGGGCTCCGTCTTGTCTCCGACACTCTTTCTTATTTTTATAACTGATCTTTTGTCTGCTACTTCTAATCCAAGTACGGCGAAGGAGTACGCCGACGACAGTACCCTTAGCTTCTCATATTCGTTCACTACTTTACAGCACTCTTCTTCGGCTGTAAACAGTGAGCGGCAGCATATGTTGAGGTCATTAAATTTCGATATTGACAATGCCTCAAAAACACAGCGCCATCTCCTGTCTTTAAAGCGATCGGAACGACCACATATTCAGTGTCGCCAAGAATGCTACGAAAAACCTAGGCTTCATATACAGATGCAAGAAATATTTCTCACCCTTAGACCTGGCTACAATCTATAAGGAATTCATTCGCCCTAAATTAGAGCTTAACGCTCATGCCTGGTACGGTGCATCCAAGACGTTTTCTTTGATCTCGGAGTGAAACCGAGCTGGACATCATGTTCGTAGAGGAATCGCCGCTCCACAAACTTGGGGACCACATGGAAGATTAGCAGTACACTTAATCTATTCTGGATTAGCCCACATTGAGTTAGATAGAGAAATACTTCTGGCGGGACAAAGCCGTTAAGGCGCATCCTCTCTGTAAATAAATACAACACCAATGTATTGATTTGTTATTTTTATTTCTGCATCGTTAAAATACCATTTCTCACTGACTGCTCTTCGACCTCTGTTCCTAAAAAAAGCTATTTCAGACTTGTCTATATTGACCTCCAGATTCAATTTTTGGCAGTAAGAACTGACTATCAGCCAAAAGCACGATGTCATCGGCATATGGGAAAACATTTATCCCTATTAGAAGCTTGTGAAACTAAGCTTGTCGGTTGATGTGATCGAATGCAGCTTTCAGATCTAGAAACCAAGCTATAAGTTTTTTTTTTTTTTTGCCATAGTTGCAGTTGAATGAGGCACGAAAGATTGCAAATTTGATCTATAGTACTATAATTATTACGATAAACAGTTTGTCATTCGTTGAGTATTTTATTATTCTTGAGCCCAGTTGTTAGTCGGTTTAAGGACACTGTGGTAACCAATTTGTAAAGGGTATCAAAAAATGAAAGTCCGCGATAGTGAGCTACAATGTTCGCGTCTTCCTTTTTAAAAGTGGAAAGATGACTGATTTTTTTCAGTTTCGTAAATTTGGTTTAACAAAACATGAGCTCCCAAATAATCGCGTTTTTTTAAAACTCGTAGAGAATGCCATCTATACCCTGAGCCTTCATTTGCGTAGGGTATTGCATTATTAACTTCTTCAAGGTCTATTAGGCTATCCAGCAGTGGGTTGAAAACTTCAGGCGCTTCTTGTAAAGGGTGGGCTATCTGGTTTTTTTTTAAATCATACATTATTTTAATTCCCGCTTTTGTTTCCTGCTCGAAATCTTGACAGAAAGTCAGTATGATACGTCCACGGAACGAAATGAGTCGCTTTGCGCTTGAACAACGTTGGGAAATATTAAAAACATACTTCCAAAGTGAGTGCTGTGTAGCCCAAACAGAGCGTTTTTTAAAAAGAAATTTTGACCGAAATGAAGCGGTGATTGCTGTACGCAAGTTTGTGCAAAAAGTTCGTGAGACTGGTATATTAGTGGACAGCACTCATGGTCCCCGTCGTCGTACGGTGCGCACAGATGAGAATGTGGCTGAGACTCAATTCACGAACATCAACTCGCCATCGATCTCAACAGCTCAACATTTCACGCACTAGCCTGAGGAGAATTTTGCACAAAGATCTCGGATTATTCACTTACAAGGTCCAATTGACTTAGCAATTGACCATCCGCTTTGTTATCGCTTCGCAGTTTGGGCCTTAGAGCAGCTTGATTTGGGCAACGATTTTGGGCGAAAAACATCTTTTCTGACGAGGCGCATTTTCATCTCGGTGGCTCAGAAAACTCACACGTACTGTCGAGAGCTAATGCATCCACAAAGAGTGAGAGTTTGATGCGGATTGTGGAGTGGTGGCATAATTGGACCATTCTTCTTCGAAAATAAGGCTGAGAACAAGCACTTAAGGCCAAGATCATCCAAGCTATCCGTGACCTATAGCCCGAAATCATCAAAAAGGTCTTGGAAAATTGGGGTGACAGAATGCTCTACTGCGAAGCCAGCCGAGGCAGCCACTAGAATGACGTTGTATTTCGTAATTAATGGAAATGTTGGTTATTACTAATAAAGACTAATGTGTGGAAAAAAACTAATTTTGTTCATTTTATTGTATTCTTAAAAAAAAACTTGTATTTGGCCCACCCTTTATATACATACTATCTTGGAAACCAGCGTCGTTTAGAGCACTTGAGCTTATGAGCCATGAACTCGGCCGCAGTGATTTTAATTACATTATTCCTAGGTTTATCACGTATTTCCTTGGCAGCTTTCCACCAGTCCTTTGATAACTTAATACTAGAGAATTGACTTGAAATGCGTTCATAGTACAAGCGTTGTTTTTTACATAGTGCGTTATGCTTTTTGTACGCTTCACAATAACTCTTTCATTAAGGTTGTATTTCCTGTAGATATTCAGTAGTTTAAGACAAGATTTCCTACTTTTCTGACAGCCCATGTCAAACCATGTATTTTTCGCTCATACCTCGTTTGGGACTGCCATAAACTGAATAGATACTTTTTTTAAGGCCAGACATAGTGCCTCAATGCTATCATTTGGCATCATTCTTTCTATAGTTATTTCATTGATTTTCTGTAAGTATTCAGCTATTATGAGACGGCCATCATGTTGGACTTCATGTTTGTCAAAATATATTGTAGATACTGGTCAGGCCAGATCCGAAGGTGTCTAACTGCACTTCGTTCTGCCAGTGGACGCCCGTCCGGTCCAGTGTTTTCGGTTCCTACGCAAGGCACACTAGAGCTGTTCTCTGCCCGCGACTTTGTCTTTGCCAAGATCGTACTTCATGTTTTTGTGGCCCTTTGCCCATTTAACGCATCGAGGCAGCTTTTCGCAGTTCGACCCGACGCGTCCGCACCTTCGGCAGAGGATACATTGACGAATGTTTTGCGCTCCTTA
The DNA here is from genome assembly GCA_958301585.1 of Merodon equestris. Taxonomy (NCBI): domain Eukaryota; kingdom Metazoa; phylum Arthropoda; class Insecta; order Diptera; family Syrphidae; genus Merodon; species Merodon equestris. Next base: position 20,123,222 of record OY284414.1, read on the forward strand.
TTAACTTTTCTCATTTGACAGTCTGGGACATTAATGAAGTGATGGGCCACTTCGCCTCTCCAGCTTATTGTGGGGTGTTAGGGAGTTCCTGTACTTGCAAAATTTGTTGTGTTCTTTGAGTCACATGTCCCTTCAGTTGCATTTTGTTGGCATACCCTTTAATATTATCTTTAATTAAGTCCCGCTTCCGGTTAGCTCGTGATAATAATCAGTCTAATTAATCTTCCATAAAGGACATTGTTCATTCATTAAATTTAATTGTCTCACAGCAAAACGCAAAGTGAATTCGCGCACAAATTATTGCATTCCAAATAAATTTTCATTAATTTCCATAAATATCCTTGATCAATGGTTATTAATTACATTAGGAAATGTGCATTTCCATTACTACCGGACCGGGGGAATGCAAATTGGAAATGCAAAATCCCTGTCACAAGTGCGGGGCCGACAGAAGCGAAGTCTAAATGAATTGATGACCCTTCTCACTGTTACTGTTGTCCTTCTTATTACTTCGTCTCGATTGCTGTTACGTTGATTAACTTCTAAGTTCGGATTTTTTTTTCGCCTCACGATAAATCGTACCCTCATTCTAGGGAGAAATCAAATTAAAAGGATTCTCCATGTTCAAATAGAGACCTGATTAAATAGCACCATTGCCACGGCCAAAGTCGGAAACCGACAACTCATTAAATCCACCAAATAACGGTATTATTTACTCACCTAAATCAACATGAAAATAAGCGGCGGCAAACCCACCCCGTCGGATCCAGTTTGCAGTATCATCACCCCTTACAGTTTGCCGTTGACAAATTAAATTTGCCACTTAACAATAGCACAGGTTCTGGGATATTGCATTCGGGCGACGAGCAAAAGGACGACCTTCACCTTCGTGCCATGGGTATCACGTATTGGATCATAGATGGAATTAAAATGCTTACGAGGATAATACCAGAGGATAATACCAAATGGTTGGCTGATGATGATGACGACGATGGCGCTGGCGATGACGAGAACGACAAAGTTTCCGTCAACGTTGCAGGCAGGATATTAATTCCGATATTTCCACAGTCATTAGATGCTAGACACAGGCGGCTGTAACGGCATGAGTCGAACCCTTTTGGGCTTTCCGTCCAATGAGTTCATGCATATACGACTGCGAGTGTAATGTGTAATGGAAGGATATACGGGTGTGGGGCCGACTTTTATTCAAACATCAAAAATGAGTTTTGTCAACAGGAACGGTATAAGCCGTCAGTAACCAGCAACTGGCAAGGCAGAAGGAATATGTAGAAAGAAAACCGTTAAAACGGAAATCAGCAGAAACAACATTATTGTCATAGTTGGAAAGGACGAACGAGTGGGGTGGGATAGGCATCCAGGCAAACAACAGTGAGTACATGACGAACAACAATTGCAATTTCTGAGTCATTATCCTGGCGGGAAAAGTTTCCATAAAACTTGCTTGCCTGGGTCGGTTAGATGCACGAGTCTGTCTATGGGTGTGCTCAGTCATCTGTCGACGTATCCTTTTATCCCATTCTTCCGTTTAATCGTAAATTAAGATGGAATTTCAATTGGGATCAATCAAGCCGGAAGGATGCACGGATGAAGTTTGAGGTTCATTTCGAGAATGTCGTTTTTTCTTTTTTTTGTTGGTTGCTCCTTCACTCCTGCAATCCTTTTCATATCGCTTCCGTTTTGCAGTAGGAATATTTCCAGATGAATGGAAGCAGAATTTTCGTCAACCCCCGCTTGGTTTTGGACTTGGACATTTGTTGGTGGGTGCGAGCCCTCCCGGAGCTAACGAATTATCGCTCCTTATAAAGTGTAAATGGAAAGTCAACTTCAGCTGTTGGTTGTTGGCTTGACGGTAAAGTTTTTCGGAGTTTTTCGCTTTTATTTCGGGGATGCCTCCCTGTTGAGTGTTAATTGCAGTGAAGGTGAGCGGGAATTTATGATTGTTTTGTTGGTTGTCAGAATCTGACTGGGCGTGGAGTGGATTTGTTCGCAGGTGGTAAGATGATTTGTGTAGTTAGGCGGTAAATAGTGCTGAGGTTTCAGTTATTTTAGTGCAGGGTGTGGAACGGTCGAGCGGAAGGGCCGTAGCATGAGGCTTCACTGATGGAGTGTGTGGAAGGATGTCATTATTCAACACAGTAGGAATCTAAATGGATTTTATGATGACAAATGAATGGTTAAGTTTGGAAAATTTGAAAAATGGAAGGATACACGATATGACATCGACATTTCGGCTATAATGCAACTAAGCAACTTGTTTCATATGACGGTATCGTCACATCGGCGTAAGTACATTCTTGAATGCCAGGAAATGTACGACGAGACGACAGGAGGTGATGGACCTAACTCTATCTAACAGAGAGAGTCTTACCAGATGCTACGTTGTCAGATCACAGATATATTGAATTTCAATTGAGCTGTGAGATCTCCCCATCGCAGCCTGGGTAGGGCTTAGACAAGAGCTTGAGAAATCCATTCAAGTCCTACCTAAACTCGAAACGAAGCAATTGGTAAAGGATGTTAGGGTTGCACGTGCACAAAGTTGCCCTTCGAATGCATCCTCTATCGAAGAGTCAACATGCTTATCAGCGCGGGAAATTCTGCAAGACTGCGCTTCAAAATCTAGTTGGGAGAATTGAATACGCACTCGAAAGACTCTTTCCTTTCGAGCTGGGCATTTTGGTCGACATTGAGGGAGCTTTTGATATCGCCACTTTCGACAGCATGTGTAACGCTGCTAGACGGCAGGGCGTAGATGAAGCACTGGTTTTGTGGATCAAAGCAATGCTCGTGCACAGGACATTGATCGCTGATGTAGGCATCGAACAATGTGTCAAGTCTGGCGTAAACAGATGCTGCCCGCAAGGTGGCGTTTTGTCTCCCCTGTTATGGTGCATGGTGGTCGACTCTCTGCTCGATGCTCTCAATGCCTCTGGAATCTATGCCCAGACCTATGCGGATGATTTTGCTATTCTCTCTGTCGGCTCATGTTTAGCGAATGTCTGTCTCAAAGCGCAGGCGGGGCTAGATGTGATCGAAGACTGGTGCACGAGTAATGGGCTGTCGGTTAATCCCCTAAGACTGATGTCGTTCTCTTCACGAGAAGGAGGAAAATTACTGGCATGATTCAGCTAATGCTAGAAGGCATTCAAATTCCGATATCCATGGAATCTAACTACCTGGGAGTCATCTTAGATGGCAAGCTTGGGACTATAGACTGAACGCAAAATTTTCCTCTCGAAGCGTCCAAGCGCATCCTCATCTGTTTTCGTTAAGATACAGGCCTCTGCGTCGTAAAGGAGGACTTGGATGGTCAGTGAAATATATGTATAGTGCTACCTTGGTTTTTCGAGAGAGGGCTCTATTTCTCAATTGCCTCTTGAGCCCAAAGGAGCAGCGGTTGGCAAGAGTTATTCTGCGTTTGATCTCAACGCTGGTGTTGTTGTCGCTGATCACTAGTGAGCCAAGGTAGATGAAGTCCTTGACTACTTCAAATTTCAAAATTATAGCCATCTGGCCAAGACGTCGGTGTGTGCGTCTTTTTTGGATGACAGCGTATATTTGGTTTTACCCTCGTTCACCGAAAGACCCATTTTAGCCGCGTCTGCTTTAATGCATTTGTACACTTCATTAACATCTCGCTGTGTTCGCCCAATTACTTCAATGTCATCCGCGTACGCACGACGTTGAAGAAGTTACATGACAGTGCGTTCCCTTGCCTAAATCCTTTTTTAACATCGGAGGTCTCCGTTAATACGCTTCCTACCCAGCTTGCCTTCTACCTATTGCGCTATAATTTCACAGTCAAATTTCTATGGCATCAGGCTGGTTCTGGCCAGATACTGAGCCTGGAAAGGATTGCCTTGGCACTTTTACAGATGGCTCCAGGTCTGGACGAGGGTCTGGAGCTGGGGTTTTCTTCACGAAAGCGTCCGACTGCACTTTTCATTAGGAAAATATGCATCTGTGTTTCAATCAGAGATATACGCAATCCTAATGCCATACACTATGTTGTGGAGCACAAGTGGAAGGAAAAAAGCATATGCGTTTGCACTGATAGCCAAGCTGCACTCAAAGTGTCTAAACCTCTAGCAAGCTCCAAATTAGTGCATGAATTCCTGACCTTTTTGAACAAAGCCGGAAGGCTAAATTATGGGTCCCTCGCCATTCTGGGACCCGAAGAAATGAGATCTCTTATGAGCTCCCTAAAAGGAGCTCATCTGCTTCCACGGTCAAATCCTACATCAACGATGTACACAACTAAGCATGTACGCCTTGATATCTGCAAGAAATCCGCAACATTTCTCTTATCTTTAAGGAGAATTGATTGCAGAAGGCTTGCGGGCATCATTACGGGCCATTACACTTTTGCCAAGCATCTCTACGTGCTCGGCATCAGTGAGACACCCACCTGTGCTGCATGTTACGAGGAGGATGACACAGCAGGATATTTTCTCTGCGACTCTCCCGCTTTCGCTCGCGCACTGCGTCATAATCGGCAACTGAGCAAGCAATTCAAGTCATGCTTACCATGCTCTCCAATTTCACGCCAGCTCCCCGTATGCGTATTGTGCGTACAGGGGAAAATGTTGCTACTATATTCGCCAGTATTAATGAAGACGCTAATTTGCCCTTTCGTCGCCGACGAACGTGGATGTTTTTACACTAGGATCTTGATGGGAAAGATGTACTCTTACTGTTTGATACAGTTTATGATTCGTCGGATTCATTGGTCCTTTAGCCCAAAATGCATGAGCTGATCCTGGTCGACATATGGTTCCAGCAACCTCCGTCAGGCTACACAGTACGCAAACTCATAGACAAATTGAGAAATGGGTTAAATGAGAAAATTTTCTCTCTCGTTTTGGACCAATTCACCGGCCGGCTAGATCGAGCAATTTGACGCCTTTAGATTATTTTCACTGGGGATACGTCAAATCATTCTTCCATGCCGATAAGCCTTGGCAGACATCGTTACATTTGTTTTTGCCGAGATACCAGCCAATATGCTCGACAAAGTGATTCAAAATTAGGCTCTCCGTGTGCACCGCTTACAACGTAATCGTGGTCAACGCTCACACGAAATAAGCTTTAAGAAGAAAATGGCAAGCATCGATCTGTCAGCTCAAAGAAAGTTGTTTTGTGTTTGTTTTTTTTTCTCGGCAAAAAACAGGTTTTTTGAAAGTTACGAGAGATTTGGAAAAGAAAAATGGAAACTTGTTCTCTGTAATGAAGAAACTTTTTGTAAAACTGTTGGTGAATGTTTTTCGTCTCGTGTATCTCGAGAACAGAAAATGACATCGCATCCGGACTAATTTCAATGGTTGTTTAGTGAATATGTGACACACTTTGCAAGAAATTTCATTTGGAAGTTTGATCTTTTTAACAACTTTTACGGTCAGAATCTGTAGTTTCCACGGAGGCTTCGTGAGTTCGTAACATTTTCTTTGTGGCGAAAACTCCGGGCCAGTTTTATTCCCTGCGTTATTCCATAAGAAGAACTGATTAAGACCACATCTCGTTTATTCGTTAGCTTACTTTTTACAACAAGAAAGCCCTGAAATTGTCTTGGCTTGAGTCTTTTAGAACATCAAATGGGTAGACCTTTTGCAACCAAGAACATATTTTTAAGCGTTGAAAAATCATTTCAATCGCCTACTTCAACTTTGTCAGAAAATGGCTCATGGCAATACGACTTGAGAGAAGAGGGGTTTCTCGATTGTGCGTGCTAGCTCATGTAGGGCTGTTTCAGTACAATTTCCATAATCAATTTGGGATAGACGATTCACCTCCAAGAATGTAGACTAGAGAATTCGTTCCATGGCTTTCAGAACTAAGGACGTGAGCCTGGAATATATTGGATACTCATGCTCATGCCAACCAAGTTGGAGATATCCTAAGACCGTCAGTCACGGAATGCATGATGTATGAAATACCATCAAGGCCTAAGGTTTTCTCCTCGGCAATGACTTGTTGGAAATGGACTGAATTGGAAGTTGCTCCAAGTTATTACTGCAGCCAGGTATACTCATTGTATGGCGGTTGAAGGTGTCGAATTTTTATTTGTGTAAGGCTCGCAGATTCCTACTCTTGATGAGGTGCTTTATAGATCACTAGTCTTGGTAAAACCAAGATCACTAGTCTCGGTGCTTAGGTGTGCTACCTACTGTTTAGCTCTTTGCCCACACACCTTAGACTGCGGTATATGTAGATGTTGATCTATCTTCGTTAAAAAGAGACACTTTGTCCTGAGGCCATTATCCACTTTATTCAACTGTCTGGCAACCCTTCTGACAAGGAGACTCCGCACGATTTGGGCGATGAGACGTATCTATGTATAAATATATGTTCACTGTCACCAGACTCAGTATTTTTTCTTCATTTTCAGTTGCTTTTAAGGGACATCTCCTTTGACACTGTCACGTATTCAAGCATAAGTGGCGCATCTAATTCTAGACAACACCCGCTTTCAAAGACACACATATGGATTTCCATTTGTCTTTGACTTTGAAACCAAAAGAAAAAGAATAAGATGAATCCAGACAACTACCAGACAGACATGTCCTTTCGCTAATTCCCTGAAAGCCACTTACTTTCGTACATCCTCACATCAGAATGGCTCTGAATTTGTTTCAAGTCACCGGCACCAGCCGCACAATCGATGATTAATTACATACTCACCACCAAACACCGATGATAAACTGCCAACATAAAGCATTATCCTGTTTGTTAACTCACTGCTCTTTTTTTCCCCAGTTTATTCTTGTCAGGACTACAGCAGGGATATGAAGAGAGTAGAAAAAAAGAAAACTTCCCTGTTGCCACCAAAGTACAAAATTGAGAAACTTACCGTAAATTTGCATTTTTATCAGGCATAACTCTAAAACTTCCACCGCCGCCCAATCTCATTCGAAGAAGTGTAGACATAGTAACCGGATAAATCACGGATAACACCACAGCGGTATCACGACTACACTCGCGGTGACGGTGAAGCGCGAAAAAGTTTATCATTTTTTTTTTGTTTGTCCTTTTTCCTTTTTTTATTGCTTGTCCTCTGAGAACATGGTAATCATTTGATTCGTTGGCATGAATTGATTTATGTCCTGACGGTGGTACGGTATAGCCATACCGTAACAGCACATATTGAGAACATCCTTCATTGTGCAGGAATAGGAATGTGGTACAAGGACTGGTTAAAGGGATACACGGCTAGAATGCTTGTTGGTGTCGTCTTCTATCCTGGACATTATACAACCGGAACGTCCATTCAAGTGGGCTAGAAAGGAGGCAGATAGAGGAAAGAGCAAATTTATGTGGCAACATTTTAAAGTTTTATTACTTTAGGTACTCGTACTTTGGATAGAAGTTATACGGCGCAATGTCCTTACACTCGACTGCTGAAAGTTGTGTAATTTCGTAACGGAAAATATTTTATATCCTTCGTAGTTGGCAAGGATATTGTATACGTGAATGGTGATGACCTAAATACTCATGCGGCAGGAATTAATACACAACATTCATCTCCATTACCTCATTACAAACGAACATTGCACCAGTCGTAACACAGACTCTATCGTTCCGTACGAGTTATAAAGGGAAGTTTCTTGAAATTGATTTAGATCCTTACAACACTCACTCGGGCAATACTAATTCTCTGATTCGAGTTCCGCATTTATTTGGCAATAATTCTTGAAAGCATGAAAACTCATTTGCTCTGCATAAAAAGGACGATAAAGGGGGAGAGAAAGAAAAAAAAATCCCACAACAGCGAAAGGAAGAGGAAAAGAAATCGCCTGATGTGGTGACCAGAACAGCACTGTAAGTCCATGTAAGTTAACCACCAATTAACAGTAAATTCCCCCCAATAGAGCTGTATTAAAGGATACAACACTATCGGACCGGCCGAATCAACTATGTCAGTGTAATCCTTGCTGCAAAGAAGTCTAGTCGAGCATTATGACATTGTAACATGACTTCTGGTGGATGGTCCCATCCAGGCAGGACGTGGTTGATGGTCATGGCATTGCAGGATGAATGTTGTCATTTCTGGCAAAGGGACGGCTGTGAGGACATTTTTATTTACGAGACTTAATGTTTAACGGTATATTACTGGGAAGTAAATCAGTGTGCAACACCCAAACGTACAATTACCATCGTTTCACACATACACACATACATAGATGGGCAATGGGGGTCTGGTCCTTGGTCCTTTATTATATTCCTTGTTGTTGCATTGGGGCAAAAAGTGTGAAGTGAAAGGATGTAATGAAACAGGGTCCTGTGGCGTGGCAAAGGACATAAAATGCAAGTGCAGATTCCTAATAACATTTTTCCTGTTCTACGAATTCGTTATATGGTTCTATATCATATGTAGTGGTGGTTTGTTATGGAATGCCAGGAAGAAAAGCTGAAATCTATGGGAAAAGAGGATGCTCGCCAGAGATACAAAGGGCGTAATGAAATTTTATAAAGAATTTGAGGTGGTCTGGTCGCATACTTACGTCCAATACCCTTGTAGGTTAGGTAGGGATTGGTATGGTGGAATTCCATGGACTGCCAGACTGACACTATAACGCAATTGTCAAATAGCAGTCGGAATTTCATTTTTCTCCTCGAGTATCACCCCGTCCAGGGGCGAGCGAACGAGCGAATAGCGCATCAGTGGTTGTCTCCAAGACAATTTCGCAAGTTACTTAGGATGTCATGGAGACGTACATCGAATAAAGCGATACATTTGCGAACTTGTATGCGCACAAAGGACTTTTATGATTGCAACAGCGTTGTGCGGCCGACGAGGGTGGTGGTGTTCCATCCCCCCGGGGGCATGAAGAATATTTAAAGTAATCAGATTCAAAGGGCCCTCTCAAGCTCAATCGCTAAGGCAATAACATTAAATGCATTTCTTATAGACATACACACACCCATACATCAGTGCGTATTATGGTGGAGAAGGATGATATTTCGGTTGTCGGATCCTAGCAACGCTTGATTTAATTTCTTGACATTCGCTTTCTTCGACTTGTAAAACAATCATACACACACGCTCGCCTGAGTAAGGACATCATGACAGAAAGCAACAATAACAATCCGAAACAAAAGAGAATATGAAGGCGGAAAAAGGATATTATTGAATGGATAATGTTGAGGTTGAGTGGGGAAATGCAAATAAATTCCGACAATCGTGCTCCTTTGAGTTTTGTAAAATAATATTTCTGACGAAATAAGATATTGGATGCGACGGTGGGAGTTGTCTAACACGAAATCCCTTCACCCTCAACTCCTATTGTATTTCTGCAAGAATGCTCAGTTCTCGTCCTTTTGCTTGGATGGATTCGAATCAAATTTCATAAAAATGTTATTGGAAAGAAAATACTTTTACAACCTGTAGTTGTTTTTGTTTTGTTTTTTAGAACCCACGTCGTCGATGAAAGGACCAAGATAAGAGCAGTAGTGATGGCGAAGGATAAAAAATTGTTTTGACAAATTGTACCTGTTACGAATCAAACAAACCCGCACACACCGAGAACAATGAAATAAGGACTAAATCAGATACGTATGTGTCGAACATAGCAGTATAGTCCTGTGCGTCTGCGTGAATGGGTTGAGGACGAGAATTGGGTTTTCAATCGATACGAAATGATTTGATTTGACACATGGGTATCTTTTGATGGATTCGGGGAAAAGAAGGTCAGAACCGGTGTGGGGTTTTGTGGTTTTCGGGCGAGGAAATTAGTTTGGTCTCGAGCGATTGAAGTTTAAGGATAACCCTTACGTGTGGGGAGATTGAGACGATGCGATGGGAAACAGATCGAATTTGGATTGATTTTGGGATAAATTTAATTCAGTGGATATCGCTTTGATGGATTTTTGATTCATTGGCGGTTGTAGTGAAAGAAAGGAGAGGAATTTGGGTATTGATTGATGTTGTTAGGAGAACAACTCGAGACATTTTAATCAAGGGATTCAAGCAAAAGGAATCCTCACCGACTTCTTTTAATTTAATCTAGTTGAATAAGCCGAAGGCTTAGACGGATTTCGGGTCTTATAGAGAACATGGTCGACTATGACCCCACTAAAAAATGTTTGTGTTGATCCTTGCATGCTTCTGCTCTGGTTTTATAGCCTTGAACGAAAAGCATACCCCCGTCTCCTTGAACTCGAGCTGTTCCGAGCTTTTCTTGTTCCGATTCGAGTTCCTAGCCAGAGGAATGAATACAGGTGGCTACCTGCTAATACATCTCAGTCAAGGTACAATTAGAACTGAGGCGCTGAATTGACATTATACCTCATGTGATCGATTTTATGAAGGAAAATTGTTGAAATTTAGATTCAGCCTGAAAGGTTAGGGACTTTAGTCGGGTCATTCAGGAAGTCTTTGCCGCGGTGCAGAGGCCAAGCACAGGTAATGACTCTCGGTACTTGTCTCTAGAAGAACCAGAAGTCTAGAAGGAATTACTGACCCTTCCACGCCTTTCCTTTTCCCCCGTACCCATAATTTCCACACTTCCCAAACTCCAAGGCCGATGGATGCATGGCTAAGAGCTTTTAGCATATTAGCTATTAGGATGGGAACTTCGGATACCGGGGGACTTCCGATTTCACTCCAGCCTTTCTGCACCGTCTCGGGCTCCAATGTAGGTGACCGTCCTACGACATAAAGTCGTCTGAACAGAGACGCTTCAAGGCCGCCCTTAAACAGAGTAAAACTAGGGATTAAGCTCTATCATACGCAAAATCTGCCTCTGCCACAATCTGCAATCTGCCTCTGTAACCGAAACTTAAACCCCGCCGAACCCTTCCGCCAAACGCAGGAGAATTAGCAATCCGCAAGCCGACAAGGAAAGCTACCGCAGTATGGACTCGTCCCCAATGATCTAACCCCTGACCTCAGCACAAATGGCAGCAATTCAGGAGGTTGTGATTGACACTTCAATTGAACTGTAAGGAACATATACCTAGGTCAGGTTGGTCCTACTTTGTATGTGCCGACGAAACCACAGCCGATTGGATGAGGTCCAACTTTAGGGCTATAAAGGAAAAAAGCGAATTTGATGTGAAAATTGGACTCACAAAACGATGGCCTGTATGTACGGCACTGGAGAGTTAAGAGCACATTTTTCTTCGCCAAGTGGGGCCGTATTTTCTTCAATTCGGCGTCGAATCGGCCCAATAATTTGGCATAGTACAGCCCTGTGACCGTTTTGCCCTTCTCCAGGTAATCGATATGGATCACACCTTGTGAATCCCAGAAAACGATGGCCATCACATGGGACAGTCTTCGCCTTCTTCGGAGCACGTTCGCCGGGTGAAGTCCACTGTTTCGACTGTTCCTTGGTCTCTGGTGTGTACCAGTCGATCCATGTTTCATCGACTGTCACGAAACGACGTAGAGACTCCTTCGGATTGCGTTTAAACAGCGTCAAGCACTGCTCTGAAGTGGTCTCACGGTTGCGATGTTGTCCGGAGTGAGCAAACGCGGCATCTATCGCACCGACAGCTTTCTCATGCCCAAAATTTCATGCAGGATATGACCCACGCGATCTTTTGAAACGCCTAGCTATCTGCCGCAACTTCAATCGGCGGTCTGCCAATACGAGATCGTGGAGCCTGGACGTGGCTCATCAAAAACCGACGTGCGACAACTCTGAAACTCATTAAACCAATTTTTGATGGTCGCAATCGAAGGAGAAGAGTCACCGTACACAACATCCAAACGCTCTTTGATTTCGCTGCGCGGTATCCCTTCTAAAAACAAGAATCGAATCACAAACCGATATTGCTCTTTTTCCATTTTTCTAAAATCCGCAGACACTCCCGTTTCCACACACGGTCAAAACAAAACTACGAGTCCGATCCGCCTGAAGTTTCGACAGTAGCCGTCTGTACTACATGATAGTAAGTTGCTCTTGCGATACTGGCGCCATCTGGCGGTGAGGCTAAGTACTTATCGAACCACACTCGTAAAACTATTAAAATAAATAAACAGCTTAGGCCAAGAGAGTGGTATTTAAAAAAAAAACTTAGCATCAGATCATTTTCTTTTTAGCCCAAAAACCACTACAATGCCACAGATGGCAGCCATCAAAGGCTATCCAACCAAAAGCAGCAAACGTCCCTTCACCAAACTGGGGAAAGTGATCGGTGTATCACTTCCAACGGATCGGAAACGTGGCGTGGCAATAACAAACCACACCGCTTGAAGAAGCCAATCTTCCATCGTAAGTAAGCTGCACCATGCCAAAGGTGCCTCGGACATCTTTAGCTGCGTTGCTACCGCGACAAAATTTCTCTAGGACTCAAAGTAAAACCTTCGGTTCAAAGAGTTAAGAGTATGGGCCTACACAATAGGTCGCGTAAATTAATCTACGTTACTGGAGAATCTCCACCTAGGGCCGCATGTTTGATCGGTTCAAATATAACATTTTTACCCATTTCAGAATTTATAACAAGAGACTTGGCAGCCGTCATGGTAGAAGGTGGAGTAAGGAAGATCGTGTGCGCCTCCGTTTACACTCCAGAAAGCGGTGATCCCTGTTAAATGTCAAAGCCCTAAGATGGTATATAGATGGCTCCAAGATGGATTCCCATTTTGGTGCTGGCATCTCGCCAAATCGGAAAATATTTTCCAACCGAACTATACTCCATGCTGACGTGCATCAATCTAAAGAGATTGGCATAGGAGGTATAACCATCAATATACTCTCAGGCAGTCAATATACTCTCATTCGTTAAGGAATGCCACGATGCCCTGCAGGGCCTAGCCAAAAAGAAACAATGTCAAACTCAGGTGGGTGCTAGGGCGCAAGGGCAAGGAGATCGGCAACCAACTCTCTAGAAAAGGTTCCAGGGAAAGGTGAATATGTGCCGAACCTTTCTGCGGATTCCCCATGTCAAAGATTAATTTTCTCTTAGACAAGTGGGAAAAATCGCAACACCTGCACTTTTGGAACAGCGTTCAAGGACTCCAGTAGTCGAAGAGATTCATATGGCCCCTGAACAGAAGACAGGCCAGCTACTGTTCGGGACACGGTAGCCTGAGATATCATCTCAACAAAATTAACTTCTCGTCTGAAGCTGAGTGTTGACTCTGTCTAAAAGACGAGGAAACTACAGAGCACATACTATGTGGGTGTGCTGCCCTCTGTCATCTTAGGAATCGTATCCTCCTCAGAGAAATTATGACTCCTGAAGGGATCAGTTCAGCTCCTACAAGAGATATCCTCTACATTGGTCGCAAGGCCGCGATGTTATATGTTAGCCCTAGTCCCTATTTAAAAGAAAAATAAGCTATTGCTTAGTCTAGTATAATTCTGGCAATGTCGAATGGGCTTATGCTTAAAAGGTCGTATGGTATACCAATTAATGTTATCCAATTTGTTATTCTGAAAATAAATTCAAATAAAATAAATTTGTAATTTGGATTTTTATAACATTTTTATTTCAGTTTACGGCTTTGATTTGACCATTACAAATGGAATATAATATCTGAGGGAATTGTTGCACATAGCGATTACTCGGCTAGATTTCAATAATGGCACCCATATTTTCGTGCACTTCGAAGCTGAATAAGCCTTCAAAACTTCGAACAGTTCCAGTCTCTTAATATTTTTTACAATTTTACCTATAGTACGCTCAGACCATCCGCTTGTAGTACGCGAAACGTATCGACTACAAAATCACCACGTTTCCAAAGGGTTTTTCAATAAGGGCGGGTAGACGTTGAAATGGAACAGAACAAGCCGTGTGTGAGGTATTAACAAAATTCTTTTTTCGTTTGAAAGACTATGTATGCCAGTATGTATGGAAATTGACATAGTTCAGATGCTCGCCTCGGCTTCTTACGGTGGGATGGGTCCGAGTGGTCCAATTTTCAATGAGTCTTCCGAATAGATCCTTCTGAATTTGAGCGATGGTCTGTGTTATGTCCACCTTTAGGGCATCGGTCAATTGTGGTTTATTCGCATAGCCCTGCGATTTCAGGAAACCTCACAAGAAAAAGTCTGGCGATATCAAATCGCATGACCTTAAAGGCATATTCACGTCACCTCTGCGAGAGATAACCTTACTCTCAAATCGTTCTTGCTGAATGTCAATTACGGCGTCCGCTGTATAGCACGTAGCGCCCTCCTGCTGAACCACATGTCGTCTAGGTCCATATGGCTCAATTTGGGCCATAAGAAATTGGTTATCACATAAACACAGTAATTCATAGAAAAATGCGCCTCGTCACTAAAGATAATTTTTCGGACAAAATGGGGGTTCCGTTTCTAAACGCTCCGATGCCAGCCAGCGAATAAACAGCGTTGTCTGTGGTCATGAACTTTGAGCTCCTGGGTCAGTTGGATATTGTATGGGTGTAGGCCGAAGTCCCGACCCAAAAATTAGCCACTTTGAAAGCCGGGTGCTTGGAGCAACCAACTAACTGGGGTTCTGTTGTACACTTTCAGCGATGTTCTCAACCGATCTTGTATCCCTTTGACGTACGTATGTTGGCATATGATTATCGAACCGATCGCTTCAAATTTAAACATTGAAGAGTCGGCTTTGAATGTCCTACGAGTATGTCTACCCTAAAACGCGCACACCGTTTGCACTAACGAACACTCATTTTGATAATAAAGTTTTGTCATTTGGGCGTATTATTCAATTACGTAGTTTGCCACAGTGAATTGGCATCAGTGACTGAATAATTAGCAACAGATTTGACAGATATCACCGAAACAACGTGGCCACCACAGGTCTCCGAAAAAAAAAACCTTTAGCTTTTGAAAGTCGTGCGCTTCTTAAACGTCTGATTATTATCTTTCACGTATGTTGTCGTATGCTAACGAGGCTGCCTTCCTAGGATTAAATGGAAATTGTCTGCTGTTGTGGTTAGTTTCTTAACTACTGGGTTGATGTGTAGATTTAAAGCTTTTTTGTTTTGCGATTTCACCTTTTAAATATAACAAACTGCCAACTGGAAAATGCCACATGGAGAAAGGAATTCAGAATTCAGTAACAGAAATTAAACTCAATCAAGTATGGTATACACCGTGATGACCCTCTTTAAAAAAAAGGAAAAAGCCAACAAGCCATGGAACAAAGTAATTACAAGTTTTAGGACATAATTCTTTTTAAAGTAGAATACCAGTGCACTTACAGGACATTTGGCAACTCTTTCGCTTACTTTTGGCACTATCCGTGGATCCGCGCATCATCATGGACGTCCGTAGCCATATCAACTCACTCTTGGCTTCTGCGAGATGTTAAATCTGACAAACTGGAGAAAACATAGACCAGAAGGAAAGAAATCAAGAAAAAACACCGCTAAGTAAGTGGAATTCGTAGTTCATCCACATGCCAAAGTGACAGCTGTGACTGCTCAGAGCCGAGTAAGGGCGAACGACCAAATCAGATATAAAGAAGAAAAAAAAAACCGATCCCCACGAAAGGATGCCCATCCAGCTAGTCATCTCCCCTCGAATCCCAACTTTATCATCACGCTGATGCCATTTCGATTGCATTCTGCTCTGGCACACTGTGAGTGATGGTAGTGTGTCGGTATCGTTATGACTATGACTGCAATAAAAATTATCGCAATGACGTATCCTATTAATTTTTTTCCATCTCTATCATGTGTCCTTTAGTTTTGGTGTGTGGAATCCCTTCCTCATCTTGCATGTGTATGATTGATGGCACATTTGGAATATAGCATCGTATTCGGGTTGTTCGTTTCTCCCTTGACATTGTTGGCATCTTGTTCAGTGATGTCTTCCCATGGGGGTGAGGAGCAGCATGGCAAGCAATAAGCAACGTCTGAAGAAAAGAAGATGCATTTAGATTATTATTATCACGAGCGGGAGTACTCGTACTACTACTCGAAGAGACACACTTTCTGCTTTTGCTCGACATACAGTATGCCCTCCATACTTAGTCTTTCCTGTCGGTCGGTAATTTAGTGCTCTTTGGTATTTATGATGTTTTTTTTTCCTTTTTGCTCCTTTGGCAGGAACGTTTCGCCCCTTCGCTGTTCATCCCTTTGTCGATGTACGAGTAGTATTGGAAGTGAATCTGGATGAGAGGAGATATTTGTGGCTGTGTAGCTTGAAGCCTTACAAATTTGTTTTGGTGTAGCTAATTGGATGAGGGGTGGTTGGTACTCCCTGATCCGCAACCAGTCAACCACTATTTTGGTGATATATGATGACATACGAATTAATAGGATTGGCTTGTGGATTTCTGGATTTGTGATTCTCTATTCTGGTCTCGGGATACTGCTTTTTGACTCCGACCCCGTGCTCGATAACCAGTCGGGTGTATGGGTCTATGCTTTAGTTTTTCGACAGAAGGGACGTTTTTTCTTTTTTTTAAATTTGGAGCCAACTTTGTGTTGAACTTGATATACGAGAACGATCGAACGCATCTAAAGTGTGTTTTTTTAATATCGTAAATGGATTCGATAGGATAGATGAAAAGGGAAACACCGACTGTACAAAGTGTAATCCTTTGACCTTTTTTAAACGTTATTGACTGGCTCGTTCGGGGGGAAGGCTCAGCGATGCATGTGTGTGGCGATGCATTTAGTGAATTGTAATTCTATCAAGGAGTGATGTGTTATTCCAATCACGGTTCACTTGCAGCTGGTTCGCTTGTTTAACAAATTGTATGTGGAAATTGTTTGTGAATCTGAGATATAAATTGCTGTGAAATGGATGAGTCACATGACCGGTTATAGTAAAAAAAAATATTTTTGTATGTTGCAGTTTGGAACAACTCTGTTTAGTTGAGTCTACATGGGATTTTATAGGTTTCTTTGATCAGTGATAAATACTACGTTGTTGTCATGGATGGCATACATGACTGCATACAGGGTCATCCAAATAGAAGTGCCATTTCAAATCACAAGGGAAAGGCAGTAATTTCGAGAAGAGTGATGTTGTTCTCATTTTTTACTTTTGCCCAGCTTTAGTAACTTTTTTAATGAAATTGTTCATGACATGTTAATTGGTGTAGGATTGCCGAAGTTTTTATTTGTAACACAGCTTTAAAAAGCAGAGTGAATTTCAAGAAATTAATTTGCTTCATTAGACAGTACTTCTGGCCACCTGTCGGGAAGCGATAAAATCTCCATCGTAGCACAGAGTGCGCCATCTCATATGGGTCGATGTAAACTTCGAATAACTTCAACAATTGTCAACCGATTTTCATATGTCATAGCATTTTGGAAACGTCAATTCAGTACAATTTTTGCTTTACACCAAAAGAACGCGCGGAAATAGTTTCAATGTTCATTAAAAATGAACGCTCGATTGCGCTTACTCAACGTGCGTATCGTGCAAAATATCGTGATCGTGTTGCGCCCAAAAAAGATACAATTCGTCGTTGGGCCTCGAATTTTTTTTCAATTTGGTTCTGTGGCAAGCCCTCGTGAGCAACCTAGGCCACATCCGCGGCGTTCAAACTCATATATTCAGTCTGTGAAGGCCAGTGTTCAAGAAGACCCAAGTTTGTCATATCGGCGCCGTTCGCAGCAGTTAGGCATCAGTGGGACCACTTTGCGGAGAATTTTAAAGGATGATCTTCACTTATTTCCATACAAAGTGCAGATAACTCAAAGAATTTCGCGACAAGACGAGCCACGACGCTTGGCATACGCACAAACTGTCGTTGCAATGATTAATGCTGAGCCGGAGTTTTGGCAGCAAATTTTGATGACCGATGAGGCACATTTTACGCTCTCTGGCTCAGTTAATAAACAAAATTGTCGCTTCTGGGGCACTGAAAATCCTCACATTATTCACGAAGAACCGCTGTATGACCAAAATGTTACTGTTTGGGCCGGTGTATGCGCTAAAACCATCATTGGACCGTATTTCTTCAAAGTTGGCGATACAGTGAATGGTGATCGATATCGGTGGATATTGGCCCATTATGTGGTCCCAGTAATGCGCAAAACAGGCTTATTTCACTTTTCGTTTCAATAAGACGGCGCGACATGCCATACTGGGGACAAAACAATGAACCTTTTGCGTAAGAAGTTCCCTGGAAAACTGGTGTCAAAAAAGGGCGATATTGACTGGCCTCCGAGACCGCCGAATTTGACTTCTCCAGACTTTTTTCTTTAGCGATACTTGAAAAGCGAAGTGTATGCTAACGACCCGAAGACAATAAAACAGCTCAAAAGAAACATTCGTGCGAAAATCGCAGAAATTTCGACCAAAATGCTCGAAAATGTCATGGAGAATGCACGAAAACGAGCCCATTTTTGGCGGTCATTTAATTGATATTGTTTTCAAAAATTAATCAAAATAAATTGTAAAGGTCTAAGTTGAATAAAAGTTTTTGAATTTCCAAAATCGGTTGAGAATTATTGAAGTTATTCGAAATTTACATCGACCCATATGAGAAGGCGCACGCTGTATTATGTCCGTAACATTGTGTTGGAGCTTGGCGCCTAGCATCAGTTATTCATTTAAAGAGACTCCATCGGCTGTCCTAAAGGAAGCATCGAAGGCTTGGTTGTAGAGCTGCTCTCTTTAATCACGACATGATGTGGCAGAAAATAATGTCCGGTTTTAGTAAGGCAGAATTAGGTAGGGGCCTTCCCAGTTTTACTAAAGCTTAGGTGACTCCCGTCTTTGCCGATTTGGATTGTACAGCCATACCAAATCGCTTTCCTGGAACCCCTATGCAGATGCCTTGGTGTCGTACCTGGTTTTCATTCCATCGCTCGCTTTCTTGATCTTTGCTCGAGTTCTTTAACGGATGTCGAGAATTCTTTCTCTAAGGTCCGCCCCGTAATCATCGACGATTTTCGGTTCAGTAGATGGGGAACCAAACTTTGCTTCGCTAGGCAACCGCATAGTGTTACTAAAAATTATTTCGGCTGGGGTGTGGCTGGTCGAGCTATAGACTGCATTTCGGTAGGCCATTAGGAAGAGGGAAACGTGCCGATCCCAATCCCGTTGATAGTCGTCCACTACTTTGCAAAGATGATCCTTTAGCGTCCTGTTGAAATGCTCCACCGTCCCATCCGACTGCGGGTGAAGAGGTGTCGTCCTTGTTTTGTTGATCCCGACCGACTGGCGTACCTCCTGGAATATTTTGGATTCGAAGTTTCTCCCCTGGTCCGAGCGTAGCTCCATGGGGACACCAAACCTGTTCACCCGATTGTTGACTATTTGTTCCACAACCGTCTTCGTCTCTTGGTTGGGGATGGCGAACGCTTCAGGCCACTTACTGAAGTAGTCCATGACGACTAGGATATATCGCTTGCCATTGTTAGCTTTCGGGAGCGGGTCTGCGTTGTCAACGGCTATTCGTTTGATGGGCGCACCTACATTATACTGGCGCTACATTTGCTGGCTGCACACATGTCGCATTTTCGCCACCAGTTCTCGACGTCCTCTCTTGCACCAAGCCAATAGAATCGTTCGCTTATCTTCTCTAAAGTCTTGTTTACATCTAAATGTCCACCCGATTTGCCGTCGTTCATTTTCCGAGGGACGTCCTGTACCTTTGAATGCGGTACAAAAAGCTGCATCCTGAATGTTTTCCCTTCTGGCGTTCCCCATTTTTGGTTCCAAGACGCCGTCCTCGGCATGGAGTGAGTCCCATTGTGCCCAATATGCTTTCATAGTACGGCTTTTGTCGGCTATATCTTGGCCGTCAAGTTTTTCCATGTGCTCCTTCCACGCCAGTATGGGCTCGATATCCGTGCCTTCCTTTTGGCTATTTCGGATTTTTTCTAAGTTCCAACCAGGACTTGGTTCGGCTCTTATTGCTTGGATGAAGGCGGCTTCCCTTCCCTTTGCGCGCAATGCTTGCAGTCGTCTTTGTACGGCCTTCGGGACATCGCATCGGCATTAGAATGGAACTTTCCTTTACGATGTTGTATTTCGAACTCGCACATCTGCAATCGTTCACTCCATCTTGCAATTTGTCTCTCGGGATTTTTGAACTGCAGCAACCATCTCAAAGCCGCGTGGTCCCTACGCAAATAGGAATTTCTGTCCGTAGAAGTATTTGTGGAAGTGTTTCGTTTGCCAGAATAAGCGCTAAGAGCTCCCGTCTGGCCACGCAGTAATTTCTTTTTGGTTTGGAGGGCACCTTGCCGAAGTAAGCGACCACCTTTTCTTCGCCATCATGAACCTGGCAAAGGACAGCTTTAACACCCACATTACTAGCGTCTGCGTCGATACGTTAAACCTTTTTCCCAACATAGGATAGAATAGTATCGGCACTTCACATAGTCGTTGTTTTAACTGCTGGAAGCTTCTCTCGCACTCGCTGGTCCATTTGAATATACTCCCCTTCTCCGTCAACTGGTGCAAGTTCTTCGCGATCCCGGCGAAATCCTCTATAAATCGCCTGTAGTAGGTGGCCAGACCTAGAAATCTTTTCAATTGATGCTCGTCTCTGGGAGTTGGCCAATTCTTGACAGCTTCGACTTTTTCCGGGTCCGTTCTTACTCTTCTGATGATATGACATGTTCCAAGTAGTTGACTTTCCGCTGGAAGAGAGCACACTTCATCGGATTCCTCTTCAAGTGAGCACTTCCTAATCGTTTGAAGACGTCCCTTAGGTTGTTTTGATGCTTGTCGAAGGTTTTTCCAATCATGATGATGTCATCTAAATATACCAGGCAGGTTTTCCAGGTCAGCCCATGCAAAACTCCGAATGGCATTATTGTAAATTGCCACAGGCCGCTTCCCCTAGTAAAAGTGATCTTCTCGCGGTCTTTAGGATGCATCTGTACCAGCCAATAGCCGCTTTTCAGATCGAGGGTGGAGAACTACTGAGATCAAGAGGGGGTGTCCAGCGTACTATCTATTTGAGGCAGAGGCTAGCTGTCCTTCTTGGTAACTTCATTCAGCCTTCGGTAGTCTAGACAGAACCGTGTACTGAAATCTTTCCTTTTAACTAAAACGACAGGTAATGCCTATGGGCTGTTGGGGCTCTCGATTTGTCTTTCTTTCTCCATCGCTGAGACCATGACCATCTCCGCGACTTCAGCTTGTTTTGCCAATATCAATTGTCTAGCCGGTTGCAAGACCACTTGCATCAGCGGTGTTTATGCGATGCTCCACTAGGTGTGTTCGGCCATGATCTCCGCTCTGCGTAGCAAAGATATCTGCAAATTCGATAAGCAAATGTTCTGCCAATATCAGCCGTTTCTTATCGAATTCACACAGTGCTGCAAAACGGTCTCTTTAAGCTCCGCTAGTCTAGATGCAGAATCCAGAATCACCCTCCCAACGTGAAACGTGTCCAGAGCACTGTTTCTGTATTGGGTGGCAGGTTACGTCTTTTTTTTTTTCGAACTGCATTGGAACTTTGATGTTACGATATCTCAGCACTTGCCTGCCAATATCCAAGGTTATACGTGTAAAGTGCGTCTTCATGAAATCGACTCCAATGATACACTCGTCGCAAATATCAACCACCAAAAACGCATGGAAGAAGTTCAGATCTGCCAGTTGTACCTTCAAGCGAACTTCTCCGTAAACTTTTGCCGATGTCCCAGTTGCGGTCTTCAGATAGTAGCAGCTCGTGTTATACAACCAAGATTCCTGAACTAAGTCTTTCCTTTGATGGAAGCCGTAGCTCCGGTGTCGATTGTAACCAGGATTTTATTTCTAATGATGATTGCCTCCATAGTTAAAGTTTTATTGCACCGCTTGGTTTGAGATACTTGGATGGTGGCCCTGGGGGCGTCGATTCCAGAACTCAACTTCCGCCCGGTTCTTAAGCATTTCCCGTCTACTGTGCTTGAGGAGCGTAATCGACAGGATGGATATTGCTCCTGTCGAACTCCTCGACGTTGAGCCTTCCGATTGCGCAAAGTGGGCAACTTCTGGTTCTTGGCGGTGCCCTGCATTAGCGTTGTAGATGTTCGGTCTTATTGCAGTTCCAGCAGCGTACCTATCTTTCTGCAGTATTTTGTCGGCGCTTAGCATCTATTCCTTGGCAACAATATTCTTCTATTGATATTTCCATTACGCGTTGAATACCTTGGGAAGCTTAGTCTGCTGTTTCCGTCGTCTGGGCAAAAGCCAAAACCACAGCTTGTGATTTATATTCAGCCATCCAGCCACTGCCATTTGAAGCTTACCGTCGGTAATGGCCTGAATAAAGGCTTCCGTTGCCATTTCGTTGATTATCTCCTTGTCCGCCCTGTGCCAAACGCTCCACATCCGCTTGTAACTCCTGAAGTGTCTCACCCTTCATTTACCTATTTACTTGCTGCATGTCCGCATCTCCTTTCTGCCTTTAAGAGACACTCATAGTCACACTGGTCATTGTCCGGAAGAGTAGAAGTCTCTTAATTTGTTCATCGAATTTGTCTGTGAGCAGCTTCATCAATGCCATCATGTCAGTAGGCGTACTCACATCTATGTCGCACCGCTACTCTCAAGCTCTCCGATCTGCCATAACGTTATCATGCGAGATTCCGTACGAGTTTAAGATCGCTCAATATGCTCCACCACTTACGGAAAAAAGTCTCAACTTATTCAGTATAAGTCAATATACATATGAAAAAGTGATTGTCTGACAATGTCTCACATGTCCTCCTCGATGTGTAAAATCTCTCAAAATAGCGCTCTTTTGAATCGTTTAACTCAGCTAGATCTCGCTTGTAACCAATCAGCGCCCAGAATCTCTACCAATCTTGGTTTAAATCTGCCGCCTGCGAAGAAAAAAAGGGTTTATGAGTGCGGCTAATAGATGCCGACACTGGCCGTGAAATGAAGTCGAATTGTAAATTTAATTTTTGGCCATTGAAATCCACGAAAACAGTGACTCCATACATGATTTCCAACAAATCACATAAAATCCCATCGTCGCTCTATGTGCTATGCATTGCTTCATAGTGAATTGGCAAAGTTTGGTATCAGGCGATCATAATACGTAGCAGGTATTTCTCAATTGATGTGAAAATCGGCAACGTCTCGCAGAGGCAGTTGAGTGTTTTCATTTCAATTATGTGAAAAGTGACTACATCACAAGTGGAGATGATTTCTAAATAGAAATTTTACACAAGCGCGAAAGTGATGCACGATTACCTCTTTAAGAAGTTCAACTCAATCACAGTTGCTGCAAAAAATATTGCCACACATGCGATTATTTCTTAAAACACTAAAAAATTAATATCGACGAAGAATTTGTTTTACTTGTGGAAGGAATTCTTGCAGCATAGGGGTGTTAACATTTGCAGATGAATATATTTTTGGGTGCAGCGGAGGTTGTAACGTAGATTTTTATTAATCCGGTGAATCCGAAAACAGATAGAATACCCAAATATTAAATGGCAGTCGATATAGAAGAAAAACCCAGTACCAAGGCGGATTGTAGAAAACTCTCTTCAAGGATTGCATAGTGCTATCATCCCCGAGATCCGGCATGTATGTACGTGGGTAAACTAGTTCTCTTGACTCATTCTTCACGAATCGGAAGGGGACAGGTATAGATGCCAACCGAGGCACGGGAAATACAAAAAGTTAATCGCAAATTATGCATTTGTACGATCTCCTTGATCGCGGTCGAGGCAAGGATTCTGGAGGCCCCACCACTCATTCCCAACTCTCTGGCAGAACGGAACGACACCGATTCCTGCGGCTCATTGACCGACCCATCTGGTTGGACTGAGCATGAGTGGTGCAACCAACAGAGGCGATACCGACGATGGCGCGGCACGGAAAACAGCATAGGTTGAACGAGCTCCAGGTTGTTATGATACGTTGAACGTACTGTAGATTGCACTGTGAAGTGCAAATCAAGAAGGAGAAAGAGGCGTGCCCGATAATCGTGCAAAGAGGCTGGCACAGCCGAAGGCACGAAGGATGAAGGCAAACTTCTGGGAAAAGCAGTCAGGAGGATTAGATCGGCAGAGGTAAACCCTATCGAAGCCCATCCGACCCTCTCATCTGCGGCCCCCGCACTTCTTGGCGGAGCGCAGCGCAGAAAGCAACGGCGACTAGTAAAGGCAGCTGGAGAAGGCAAAAGCATGCCAGTACTTTCGGCATGCGCCTCAAACATTCCTCCTGTTATTGGTGACGATCAAATCCCCAATAAGAGCGTGCCAGGTTCTCAAACTGACTGAGCTGGAGGTGTTCAGGGTTCTGTCATGGCCGGCGCTTCTGCCGAAGAAGGCGGTGATGCTGATAGACAGACTCTGATCGCAGAAGGCAAAGCGGTTTTGGGGCCCAACAACCCTCAAGTTGGCAGAGCTCGCAAACGGAAGACGGCCGCCGGCGACAACCTTGAGGGGGAGAGAGGACGTGATGTCTCCTCCTCCCATGTGGCGACGGGTAATCAACACAACAAAGATCAAAGCAAAACCTGAAGGAGAGGACCAAAGACTGCTCTTCGGAGGCAGACATTTTACACAACAAAACCCTTTCCTCCGGAAACGGCACTTCCGGATACAAGTGACCGTAAAGAGTCGAGACAAGTACCTCTCCTACAAAGAGGCAGCCATCTCCTCTGAAAATGTCAGGATAGGGAAGGCTGGCAGTGACAGCAGAATGACCAGCGCAGATTGCCAACACTTCGAGGATGGTCTGCTGGAGCTAGCTTCAGCAACAGGCTTCTGTATTCAGACTGAGAGGTTTGCTCTGATGAATGGTACCTTCGTGGTGAGCTGTTCCTCAGAGCAGACATCTGCCTGGATCAGCAGCATGGTGCCGCAAATTCCTCCCCTGTGAACAACTACCTATCAGGTAGTTAGTCTCCCAAAATTAATATGCGCCATCTGCTGGATTCCGGGGAAACCCGGAAACAAATCAATCCAAACTTGGTCATTTCTGTGGACAGGATCTGGTGGCTGTTAGAGTTAGCTCCAAATCGCACGGAGAAATTGAACACTTCGTCGTGGCGTCTGCTTACTTCCTTTACGACTCGGTACTACCCTCGCCACCGAAGGCGGTTTCTGAACTCGTAGAGTAATGTGAAGCCAGAAGGATTGGACTCATCATCTGTTGCGATGTTAATGCTCAAAATACTGTGTGGGGCAGCACCAAATGCAACCGGAGAGAAGACCATCTTTTAAAATTCACTCTTTCGCCTGATCTTATCATCAACAATGTGGGTGAGTAACAACTTTGGGTGTGTAATGCTACTAGATGGCATGGCGTAGCACGGGTTTTGTGGATCAAAGAAATCCTTGTGCACAGAACATTGATGGCTGATGCAGGCCTCGAACAATGTGTCAAATCTGTCGTAAACAGGGGCTGCCCGCCATTTTTGCTAAGTATCTCTGCGTGTTTTGCATCAGTGAGACGCCTACCTGTGCTGATTGTTGGGATAACACAGCTAAACATTTTTTCTGCGACTGTCGTGCCTTCGCTCGCGCCCGGTGGCGTACCCTTTTTCTTCCCGTTCTGCCAAATGCCTCGGCTTTTTATAGGGCTACGCCGATCGGCGTTGTGAACGGCGATTTTTCCGTCGTAACTGACATTTTCCCTGTTTATGGTATCTGTCGACGGTGATGACAGCCGTAGCTGTTCATCTTTGGTGTCTTTGACCTATGGTCTCAGACAATTGTTTATAGCGAAGATGTCAGAGGATGTTTCATTTTCCCCTTTCCTTGCTTTTTTATTTGTTTTGTTTTCCTTTGTTTATTTTGTGTATTTTGTTGAGTAGGTTTGTTGTGGTTGTCGTGTTCCTGACACTTGATACACAATTTGATTAACCTATGATTGAACCAGAACTAAGCAGAGCTTTGGATTTCTTAAATCACCAAAAAAGTTTACTTTGAAAGTAGATGCCATCCTGTACCAACCCTATTTATCATGCAACAATTACATGCTATCACCTGAGTCTTTGAAATCCCCTATAGAATTCAAAAATTGTTTACTCTTACGCCCTCTAAGTAGTGGTGTTTCAGCTCATAGTGAACTTGAATCTAAACTAATAAGCCATTCCAGTCGGCGCGGTCTTCAGTCAGCCGCACACCCGGTTGGTTGACTTGTCTTTCCACCTATACATATATAGGCGCCACTTTAAAAGTTAAAATTGAGGACTCTTAGGATTGGAGCAGCGGTGACAGTTAGCTCTACATGGCCGATCGTTGATGCCTGATTTAACCGATGTCGCTGCAAGGTCCCTATAGTTCGCCGTTTTTCTATTTTTTCCTTCACTCTTCCGTAACATAAACGAGCTTAACAGGATTGCATGCCCAATTTTTCTCTCATGTTGGTTGGAGCCTCTGGCATACATTTTCGCTAAGCCCAAGCATCTGCAATGAAGAGAAGGACCGGGATAATCAAGATTTTGTAAAGAGTTATCTAAGTTTTTCGAGGGAGGGCTCTACTCCTTAATTGCATCTATAGCTAAAGAAGCAAGGGCTGACAAAAGTTATTCTGACTTTGATCTCAACGCTGCGCTGGTGTGGTTGCGACCCAAGGTAACAAAATCTTTGACTACTTCAATATCATAGCTGCTAAAAGTGATCTTTCGGGCGTTACAGAGCTATGTTAACCGGCTTTTTTTTACTGAAATTGAAAACATGGATTTGATCATATCTGGTCATGCAGAATGGCGCGCCATGTCACACAGACCATGCCACAATCGATCTTCAGCACCAAATTTCCAAATCGTGTTATTAGCCGTCTTGGCGATGTCAATTGGGCGCCTAGGAGCTCCGATTGGACATTTTTTTGTAGGAAACCGTGAAGGACCGATGTTATGCCAACAATCTGGTAACGATTCAATCACTTAAGGCAAATATTATCCAAGCAATCCGTGAGCTACAGTCCGAAACCATCAACAAGGTCTTGGAAAATTGGGGTCACAGAATGCGCTACTGCGTCGCCAGCCGAGACAGCCACTTGAACGACGTTTCATTTCGTAGTTAATGGGAATGTTCGTGCTTACTAATAAATCCATAATATATGGAAAAAATTTAATTTTGTTAATTTTATTCCATCTTCAAAAAGAAACATGTACTTGGCCCACCCTTCATAACTCGTCTCACTGTCATGCCACATGTCTCATGTCGACAGAAACGCGGTGAGTGTCGACTTGAAATTCGTGAGTTTTCTCCAAGACCAGCTTTCGTGGCTATTTGGAACGTGGAAGTTCGGAGCTCCATTGAGAAACCACCGGCAAGCCTCCCTGTCATGAGTGCGTTTCTTCATTGATTCACTGTTCTATTCCATCTCTTCTAGATCGTCCATCCATTTACGTCGGAGCTTTTTGGCAGTCTATTTCCCTCAGATTTTCCACTCATTATTCTTTTGACTGTTCGTTCACTGTCCATTCCATCTACATGACCTGCGTAATTTAGTCTTAATATACTATTACTCGGACACCGTTTGGGACTGATTAAAGTACCTCGAGTTCTTGATTGTGGATCTATACCTCTTTCTTCGTCCTGTTTTCCTCCACAGATTATATTACCAACATACTCGTATATCTAAATGGCGAAATATTAAATCCAAAAATCTGACCCCTTACAATAAATACCGAATGGGAAGTCAAAAAGTCGGTGAACAATATGCGAAAACGTAATCCACCGCTAGCCCCAAAAACCGAACTGCTACTCGTTGCGACATTTTTCAGTTCAGCTAAAACAGTACGAACCTTCCAAAACATTTTGCGCGGTTTTCAGACTGTTTCTATTACTTTCTGTCTCTTGAGTGTCATTCCTCTGTTTTTGAATAAACCTGTAAAGTATCCGTTTAAGGAGCACGAAACAGAAGAAAGGTGTTCCTTTCAACCACCTTTTCTTCTCAAAATTCTTTCAAAACTTCTTCGACACAGACGACATCTGCTATTCAATCTTTTTCCGGAAAATAATTTTGAAATTCCTTCAAGTCTCCCTCGCAAGTAGTCTTCCCTACACAATTGCCCTTAGCAGAACACTTAAGCACAGGGAAATTGGCAATCGACTTTCTCTTAGCGAATCACTCATCTCTTCATCTCGACCTCCCAATATCAATCCAATTCACTTCACTTCAAGTAATCCAATAACCCATCATCCAGCGATTCAAGTACAGATTAAACAATATCGACCCTCAAACGCAACCCTGCGGCACTCCTTTCAACTTTCCTTCAAATAGCAAAAAAAAAAAAAACATTTGAAACGAATTCTCATATGCCAAGCGAAACAGCACGCCCTTTGAAGTCACAGTTCGCAGTTCTCGAATTGAAACAATATTCTCTTTAGAATCTCTTAAGCATAAATAAATACTCCGCCAGACCTATAAGCTCCCGCAAAACGATGCAATATGCCAATGTGCCTGCCTTTTCTATTCGTTTTCATTTTGGGGATCTTTTTTTGGCGTAACATAAAGCGTCAAATAAAATGGCGCAGAACACAATTTCCCTTGGGTGATTGCAGCGCTCTGTTGTACGAGCACATTTTTTCCTTCATTTTCGTCCTTTTTTTCGTGATTTCATTTCGTTACCCTTAACTACACAATAGATTAGAGGGGCTCGCTGCCGCCAAAAGCTTTTTTTGCACGACCGGTTTTCACGTTATTCGTCGAGTGTTGTATGTTCATCGCCCTTTCCGCCGCTTAAGAGTCCTTTGGATTGAAGATTTTGGTGCTTTTATTCTTTTACCCTGCATGTGGTGTAGGAGTAAGGGCATAGGTTCGTGTCGCTTCCAGCAAACCGACATTGGATTCGGCTGGTGGATTATTGTGTGCACAGCGCGAAGTGTATAAAATTCAGAATCAGTTCCTAATTCTCTACGGGCACCGGCATCGTCTGCCGAGAGTCTGTGCTTCAATAGTTCAAAGTGTGTGTCGCAACCATTCCAAAAAAAATATCGCTCTCATACCTTGAATCGGGGGAGAGCTGCGGGGTTTACTCGCCGGGAACAATCGATTTTGGCGGAACCTTGTTGTATCTGAGGACAGGTGAGGTGGGCAATGGGATGTCTAGTGTCTGCCGTGGGATCAGTTTCATTTTCAACGGTTTCGCCAAAAGGTTAGAGATTTGGAGACAGCGAAGAGAGAATGAAAAGGTGGCAGGGCAACTAGCGAACCATTTATATCACTTTACGTTCGAGTCGGGTACGCCCTTGGCAATTTTTTCAAGAAGACATTGACTACGGTCGGATGGAAAATGTCCTTTGGTGAGCGGTGAATGCATGCATGCATTGTGCATGGTATCGATGATGGTAGAGAGTGAATTCCACATGGATCGCCCGTGAAATCGAGTGCCAACTATCAATATGGGAATCAACGGGTAAGCGATGGATGTGGCATTAAATCGACAACAGGGATGCAGTACCATGGCCACTGGCGAAAGGTGAAATAGAAGTGGGCTTATGGTCCTTCGGTAGTTTTTTGGATCTGGTGATTGGATTTCATACCACGCCTTTCTGTAAGCCAGCTGCTTACGTCGTGTTTCCACTCGATTTATGTCCATCAATACACAAATTAGGAGGCCCACATAAAATTCTTCTGCTTCATCCAGGATACGAGTTCCATAGAATCTAATTAAACGACAAAGCAAGGATAAATCTCTTCGTTGAAAGAAGGCCCTTTCAATAGGTAATCCAGACGCTAAGGCGATTATGTTCCATTCCTGCAAGCGCAGTGGATTTAAAATACGTTTTTAGCAATCCTCCAAAAATGGACTTCTTTTTCCTACTTGTCTCAGTCTAATCCCCGCACATGTCATTTGGTATATGAAGATCATACTTCATTCTCCTGGTTAAGCCCAATTGACTGCCGTGATGTCCTTCGACGAGTTATACTGTACTTTTCCTCTTGTAGGGCGGCTACACATGAATAGAAAGTAGAAACAATGGCCTCAAATCAGTTTTTGAGAATGCCATAGAGAAAGTGATAAAAATTGGCGACATACGTTGTATTGTACCTGAGCCTTATCGTTATATCGTCCTGCTACTGCCAACTGACGTTTTTTCCTTCTGTTTTCACTGAGATTTAAGAGATTTCAAAAATCTGTTACAGAAATGGTGACGGGCGCGTCGTTTCCCTTTGTAGTTGTCCATTCAAGTACTCCTGCTGTTCTAAGGACTCTCTCCACAGCAGGATATCCACACGTCATCAGGTAGACGCGCACGAGTACTCTTGTAAACCGTTTCACACCATATGGACAAAGTATCGTCATTGCTATCGTTATAGGCATCGCTCGCCTCGTCGTTGACATGGACGCAGTCATTCTATGCTTGTCCTGTCAGCAGGAGTACCTGCTTCGCCGCACCCTGTTTTGCTTTCTTATTTTCCTTTTTCCATTTTTTTTTTTGTTTTTTAGTCGGCCTCACTGGCTGTCGCCATATGTCAACAATTAAAGGAAAACGAAGAAAATCAAATTAAAAAAAAACGAAACAAAATCCTGTAAATGAATTTAGTCTTGGCCCCCCGTCTGTTATTGCTTCGTTTTACTTGACTGGCAGTGATTTATCACCGCCACACATTGCGCCTCCTCAACCACTGTTTTGAGCCAGTCCGGGGCCAATTTGATTTATCGCCAATCTTCTAGTCGCTCTCCGGTGCGTCCTTCATTGCCGCGCCATAGACATTTTCAATTTAAATTAATTGGATTAACAAATCACATTACAAATATTGATTACCCAATTTTCACTTCCCGTCCACTTGATCTGCCATTAGTATTATTGTCGGATACATACAGACAGATGCACCTTAATGCGCCCTCTAATATTCAATTCCATTCGAAAGTCCTAACGCCATTGAAGCCTCTTTAACCCGAGCTCTCGTCACCCCAAACAGACCAAGACCAAAATGCGGTAGATGACCAGGCGTATGGTGATACTAAAATTACCCTCCAGCTTGCTCGAACTCCCATCAGGACCTGTTTATTAGAATTGATCATTTGTGTACCGAGTCGGGGCAAGGGGTCGACGAATGTGAAATCAAATTGAAAGCTGCCATTATGATTGCATAATGTTTACTTAGCTGCAGGGGTTTGTCCTGTTTTTTTTCACTTGTGTTCAAATCCTTTGTGTTTTGGGTTCAATTTCAATAAATTTAAATTTTTTAACAGCACGTCAGTGATACCCCTAATGCAGTGTGTGTGCGCTCTCATTGGATTGAAATAAAAAAAAACTGCCGCCAACACTTAGGACATCATTAATTTAAAATCGATTTTAAATAATACTAGAATGTCTGATGAGTTCAGTGTTTTATTCCTCGCACTCCTTTTGGTATGTCTGTTCGGCAAGGTAAGCTTTTGGGCTGTTTTTTAGAAGATTGGGGATTAAATTTGCTTACAATTCAGTAAGCGGATTTAATTTATTGCTGTCGGTGGTATTACTTTTGTTCTTATTGCAGCTTTTGTGATGCTATTCGGTTCAAAACTGAATGATCCAAAACCAAATGCTCTAAAAATTAAAAAATTAAATTTATTTTCAACAACGTGGATCACAGCGATTTTTTTTTTAAGTATGGTGATTCCTCTTTTTTGGGTCATATTTCTGTTAAAATATGAAATTCTCAAAGCGATTGAAAAATTGAAGCAGCTGCAATTGAGGTTATTTTTTAATTGAATTATAATCGATATTGGCAATTTCTTTCCCCTCTGCAGGATAGACCCACAGCTCGGTATATTAGCGCAAGAGGCGACAGAATTCCCAAAGGATAACTACCCCATGAAAAATATGGCTGAGGTAGGCGCGATTTTTTTCTTGTCTTGACCAGACCTACACGTTCTAGCTTTTTGGCACACTGCTCGTGGGGCACCCTGTATATGATACAAGCTCCTCACAAAAGACCGAGAATATAACCATGATAACGTTGAAGCAGTGAAGAAAATTGTTTTGGAGAAACATCGAATCACTATCAGTGGAATTGCTGAGGATATTGGCATATCACTTGGTTCATGCCGGATATTTTGGGAGTGAGACGTGCGTCAAAAAGGTATGTTCCGAAATTATTTAATTCATAATTAAAAGAACCGTCGCATGAACTCCGTGCAGAAGCTATTGTATGATCTGAATGACGATCCTGATGTACTGAAAAGGGTCATCATTGCTAACGAAACATGACTATATAGTCATGACGTCGAAACCAAGGTCCCAACGGGAACGACCAGTAGAGCCAAGACCGAAAAAGCACGCCCAGTTCGTGGAGATGTGAAAGTTATGCTCACTGTTTTCTTCGATTACAATGGCTTGGTTCGTCATGAGTTATGAGCCAAGGAAAGCTATGCGCCGTTTACGTGAAGTAACACGAAAAAAACGTCCGGATTCGTGGGGGAAAAAAAATGCATGGCTACTTCAGAACGATTATGCGTAGTCGTTCGTTCGTGCGTAATTTTTTCGCCAAAAACAATACCGTAATGAAGCGTCAATCGCCGTATTCACCGGACTTGTGCACCTGCGATTTTTTTCTCTAACCATGATTGAGGAGAAAAAGATCACATCGCTGGAAGGCCTAAGGAAAAAACGCTGGCGCAGGTGTGTAATATCTGAGGAGAATTATTTTGAAGAGGACAAAATAGATTTTGATGAATAAATGAATATTTTTCGAAAAAAATAAAAGTCACCTTATTTTTTGAACGGATGACCAAAACTACAAACAAAATGTTTTACAACGACTGAATGTCGAATGCCAAAGTTCGGAGTCCCCGCGATACCTACATACATATGTAGGTAGAAATATGTAATATAGAAATATTTGACAATTTCTCATCATTCGACGTGAAAATAGTACTCGAAAACTTATACGCGAAAATAGGAACAGGAGCGATATATAGGTCGAAAATAGAAGAAGAAAGGCTCCATACATTATCAAAGGAGTATTGTCTTAGGACACAAAGTTTCGCTGGCTCAAAATATATGATCATGAAATCTACAACATTCAAACACAAGAGAATACACAGGGCTACATGCACATCACCAGATGGTGTAACCAATGTGATAATTTTCTGATAAATAGCAGACACCATACCAGCGTTCTAGATATAAGACGAATCTGTATCCGATTTTTCCTACTTTTTTTTTTGTTTTTTTTTAATTCATTTTTAATATTCATTTCTTACAACTATGTATCTTACACGCTAGACAAAAATGATTAAACTAGCTTAACTAACTCATAAATACCTTACTGGCCTTATACGGACACTCAAAAGTAAGAAGAACGGATTAAATTATACCTTTCGGTCTTATGAAAAAAAAAATTATAACAATTAAAATAATTTAAAACTTAAGCTAAGAAAATATTTGTTAAGAAAAGCTTAGCACCCAAACTCTTTTTTTTTTATATTTAAAACTTACTCCTAAACTAGCTTCACCTACCTTAACTAAAATATATATACAAAAATATATACATGATATATATTATATATGTATACATCTTTTTATTTTTTTAAATGTTTTTTTAATTTTTTTTTATTTATTATTTTTTTTATTTTTTTGTTATTTTTTTGTTTTAATTTTAGTATTATATATACATATATGTATATATATATGTATATATATATTATTTTTGTTTTTGAACTAAAAATAACTAAATCTACCCACCACCCTAGCCTACCTTAGCTTACTCTAACCTTACCTAACCTACCCTAAACTACAATAATCTGTGTAAGCCTGCCATTGGTGTTTGGCGGGCTTTGCCTTAAAGAGGCTGCCTATTAAAATTTACCACTGACGTAGTCCGCTCCAACCACCAAAAACGTTGATGCTGTCGGACGACGTCTTTTCGATCTCGGCGTGAATTCGACTTAATGAACCTGAGGCGCTCGGGCTCGCGGAACCTGAGGCGCTCGGGCTCGCGGAGGTCAAGTTCGTAGAGGAACCGTCGTTCCACGGAATTGCGGGCTACGTGGAAGATTAGCGGCACCGCCAATCTATCTTGGATCAGCCCACATTGGTCTAAGTAGAGGAATGCCCCTGGTGGGACAAAGTCGTTAAAGCGTACCCTCTCGTGGTACAGGTAGTTGGGGTAGTAAGCCCCGGAGATCAAGTTATTGACCGAAATCATTGCTCTTGCAACGTAGCTTCGAATCAGTTTTATCAGAAAGTTATCCACCCGTACAATCCTGGCCCTATTGTATAGGACCTCGTTCGAGCAAAATTTCGTGAACTCAGATTCAAGTGTCCTATGTAACCCGAGGCAAGTACTGAGACATAGTCTCTCCGAATCCTTTCCATTAAGCTGGCTCTCACATTGAACCAGACGGGACCTCCATAGGCAACCATGGGCCTGATTAAGGCCATGTAGCAGATTACCCTCACTCTAAAATCAAGTTGGCTGCTATGAAACAACCATCATGTCGGAGCAAAAGCGTCCCCGGCCTGTCAAAATATAGATACTGACCTAGCACGATCCCAAGGTATCTGACTACACTTTGTCTCGCCAGTAGACGCCCGTCCGGCCCAAAGATAGAGAACCTGCGCCATTTTTTTCTCGTGTCCCGAGAGGCCCTAGACAAAGGCGTTACAGAAGAGTAACAATGACGTCGATCGTCGGACCTGATCTGTAGGCAATTAGATCGTCTGCGTACGCTATTGAATGGCGAAGAGAAGCTATCAGATCACTGAAGTAAATGCTGAAAAGAATCGGCGAGTTCACCGTACCCTGTTGCAGTCCATTGTTAATATTAAATGTTTGACTATAAGTCACGTTGGCAATTTTCACAACGAACTTTCTAGCGGTTAACATGTCAAAAATCATATATAGCAGTGGTTTACTTATGCCCAGCCGACTGAGCTTGTAATACAGACTTTTTAACCATACGGTGTCGAAGGCTTTTTCCAAGTCAATCAGACAGGCACCCGTGCATTAGTTCTTGCATTTGTTCCATTGGATATACGATACGAGATTCGACGCCGCATGAATAGCGTCATGCCCCGCTCTGAAACTGAATTGGTTATCCGGGATGATTTTATTGCCCTCAACCCATTTAGACAGGGCTCTATTGACCACCTTCTCGATAACCTTTCTGATACTCGGAAGGAGACTTATCGACCGGAGATTTGCCGGGTTAGAGGTGTCTTTACCCCTCTTGGGGGCTGCATCACAGCTGTTTTCCCGTGCACTGGATAATATGTATTGTTCAGTGCATTGTTGAACAGGATGGTGTACCTCTCTACGGCCACTAGCAGAAGGTGCCTAAGCACTGCATTGGATATACCGTCGACTCCCGCGGATTTTTTCCTCTTCAATGACTCGAAGATCATCCGAAGATCTTCTGTCGAAATGAACAGGGTATTAGCTCCCTCACTGGCGATGGCATTGTTTGCCATGAAATCTTCATTGAACCTGGTAAAACCAAGGTTCTCTGATCGCCAATGCTCGATATCATTTCGAAGATAGAAGTGATGAAGCAGGGCTCTGTTCTCCAGGTCGTGGTTCGGACGAATACCATCATTCACCTTGCACACTTCCTGGAAGACAGCTTCTACTGTCGCCACCTTCTCCTGAGGATCCTCGATCACGTAGAAGACGTCATCCAGGATAGCGTTTTCTGGATCGATGCTGACTGTTCGTAGTAAACGTTCATTGTCTGACGTTCTCGGAAGCTTTAGATCCTGAATGTCATTCTGATTGTTTCTCCTAAATATTTTATTTATTTGCGGGAACATACTCGCGTTGTTGGATTTTACTGCTCGAATTCTGGTGTTCCATACAAACTTACAGATATTCTGTAATTCTCTCTGACCAACTGTTTTTCAATCAGTGACTTCAGTGTCCTGACCTCCGAGTTTTGTCTGTCAGTAAACCGCCTGTACAAGAGTTTGAGTCGTGTCAAGAGTCTACTTTTTTGTCTGTGCAGTGCGTCGATTGTCGCGTTTCGGTATAAGTTTGTGGTATCGTGTTGTCGGTGGCGTGGTATTGTTTTGTCCATTGTCTGCTTAATTATATCGTCCATCTGTTTAAGGTACTTATCAATCTCGTAGTTTAAAAGGTTCCTATTGGACGGTGGGAAGGAGTCGCTCGAAGTGAGCGCTCTCGTTTGGGAATTGGCAAAGCGTGGCCATACTTCTTCTTGATTCTCACAGTTTGATGCACCATGAATAAAAATATTCAAAATACACCGGTTTGTTAAATTAAATTGCTTACCTTCCGTGATCTTGATAATATTTTTAATTTGCCCAGTAAAAAATAATTTTTTTATTATCATTTTCCCCAGTATCCTGTCGACATTCAATGGAAATATGAGACTCATGTGTTGATAAATAAAATGAGTAATCCCCTTTAAATCCACTTTAAAATTCTAAATATGTCTCGTTTTACATCGAAGTACCACTGATCTAATTCCTACTTTAAGGATATATCCTTTTTCATATCGAATTTCGGATCCCATTAAATACCGGTCACAACATTCCTCCTTGCTGGTATTATTCCACCTCATAGAATCATACAAAAGATCATAATCGCACTTGAATTCCGCAACAGATATTATGAATATGCACATACGTGTTTCCCATTCAAAATAAAAAAAGGACACTTCAACATCAATTGATCCTGGCAACCGATAGTTTTCTAACCTACATCCTTAAATTTCTTCACCACAACGGCTCTGGCAAATTAGATTTGTACCATAACGCAGAACGTATTATCTTCCAATGAAAAAAAAAATTGTCCTACCTGAATACACAGGATGAACGTTTAATTCAATCAACATTTTTCTGTTTCTTTTTTGCAAAAACCCATTTCGTCAAGTGCGTTTGGTTTTTCCTGATGCCTAGTAGTACCATATGCCACATGAAAGGGCGGGCTAAAATGAAAAATAAATAATACCAAGTGAAATGTCCTTACTTGGTTCAATGAATGCAAAACATTTCCATGTTGTCGTATTGGAAAGGACACAGGCTATTTCTGACTCATTGTTCCCCACTTTGAATGAAATCAATTCGTTTTCAATAATTTTCGTCCTTTTTCAAACTGGTTTTCTGTTGGTTAACTGCAAACTCGGAAATTCACTCGACAAGTTTAAGTGGAAAATGAGAGTGAAACAAGCCGAATACAATCGCAGAACATAGTAGGACCTTTGACAACAATACACACATCCACGGTTGGGAAATGATTTTTTTTTTTCATGCCCTTTAGATCCTTTTTTTTCGAGTTCTGGCAACTTTTATTGGATCGTCTTGGATATAAAGAACGAGAAGTAAAACAGCGTTATAATAAAGGATATGCACTCGTGTGTAAAATTTGTAAAATAGAAACTCCTTCTACGCCCCATTGTCCTGGTTGATCCTTTATGATGTTGCCCTTTATTCTCCTCTTCGGGGTAATCATTTTGTAAATTCAATTAAATTTTATTTAAAAAGTCATCGAAGGGGAATGAAAAGTAGGGAAAAAAATGTTTTATTAGTATCGAGTGGCGAGGTCCTTTTTTATTGTTGCTTTGCTGGCATTTCTCCGTTTGGCTGGGCTAGTCCTGTTGTTCTTTATTTATTTTTGAGATTTATTTGTCCTAAGCAATGAGCTCAATGGTTTTATGACTGGGACTATAGTCAATGGAAATGGACGAAAGAGATCAATAGTGCACGTCTTCGCGACATCCATTGAATCCACTTGAGCTAATGGTAAGTCCATGTTAAGGAGCACGGAATTTCACTTTTTTTTTTTACCAGCATATTTAAGAGGTCGACCTTGCATTCAAGTCATAGACACAAAGGACCGCAGCCATCTGCATGTCATGATTCAAGCCAATAAAATTAAGGATAGCTAGAGCTTCGGGGGTGTCCTGCTGCCGGTATGGAAACCGCACAAAAAGCATAATGTTTCCTAAGTAATGGTCATAAGGAGGAGCTTAAAATCACGAACCAGAAGAAGAGAGGAAAAAAGTAAATTTACCGTGAAGCAAATAAATTACAATTATCCTTGTGAGATATAAAAATATTTATTTTCCTTTCTTTGAAAATGCTTTCGTTTCCTTTACCACGATGTTGAGATCTTCTTTTGACTTTTTCTTGCTTGTGCTTTGTGGCTTTGCGGTCCTTAATGGCTCCCCACTGTTGAATTCACTCCATTTGAGCGCTTCATGCGAGAAACAACTGAATGGATTTTTCATTCCTACACTGCTATATCGCAACAGTGATGTACCGCAGGGAAGTCATTGAACCCGGTGACTCCCTCTAGTGGCTGAGTGAAATGATGGTTCATTCAGGTGAAATTATTATTGGGCGACGGTAACGGCGCGGCGGTGGCGGCAAGCAGGTTCTAGAGCATATCATCAAGGGTGAATGCTCGGAAGTGGCATGGTATATGGGAGAAGATGAAGGGATAGGTTCGAGTATTTTGAATGTGCCAAAGGTACATGGATAGATCATAGGTTAGCTGGGGTTCTTACATATATGTTATTTTTTTTTTCTCTGCTCCATTGCCGCAGTTCAACTTTCCTCCTGATGAGAAGTGGATTCGGATTCATTGGAACGAAGAGGTGCTCATAGTATATGGGGTAGTTGTCCTTTTCTGTGACTAATGAAGGCACTCAGCTGAACTGCTTGTATGGATATGGCTGAGTCGGGTGATGGTGTACTTTTGGCAGACGATGATGGGATCAATGTGTTTTTTTTACTTCCTTTCTGCCCTTTATGCTGTTGCTTCGTGTCAGGATGTGTGGAAAGTTCAGTGCTCCGGCGGAAGTCTAAGTTTAGCTATTAAGCTTAAGGAGGGAAGTTGCTTAAGCGGAGATAAAGAAACTTTCCATTGCTTGATTGGGAAGTGTTTATCAAGTTTGGCCTTTCGGTGTCTCTTGGTTTTTTGCTGATGGTTGGTTTAGATTATGTTGGTTAATTGGTAGACCTTATCTGGGATGGCAGTGGCGTGGGTGTTCTACCATGAAGTTCCTCATTCATCCTTTGCTTAGCGACTGAGCATAAAAGGATGCATCTCATTGGTTTGGTCACTGGGTAGACGTGCAAATGATTTTTTTTCTCTTTCATGACTCTCGAGGAAGGCTAGTGGGTAAGTTAACTTCTCCCATTGAGATCCATAACGAAGTTCAAATTCCTTCACCTTTAACATAGTTTCAAACCACTGCATGAATTTTAGTGTACACAAAACATCCTTCTAAGAATCAATTAAGCCTTCGAGCATTCTACCCGCCGGTGGCTAAGAATCGTGTTTTACGAGTAACGATCCGATAATGCTTCCAGCATTTGCAGGACACACCAGACTGCAGGAATGTTAACGAGATATAAATGTTTCATGTCATCAACAGCTGCCATCTGTGCACTACAAATCCGCACACGCCTATCCTTTTTCTTTCCTCTTCACTTCCTTGCAGCAATGTCTCCTTTGCTAAGGATTCGAGCCAATGTCGTCATACACCTAACAGCGGTGCAAGGTGACAACAAGCAGCACTAAAAATCTCCAAACCCAAACCACTTATGATGCACTGAGAGGGATCAAACAGGATATGCTATTGCGGCTCGTCTGCCTCGAAGCATGCAAACATGACATGTCCGAGTGGGCGCCGAAATGAATCAAAACAATATATAATCCTATTGACACCTCGAGGCATTTGAATATCAAACGACTCGTTGAATTAGGTGAAAAAGGACATTCCACCATTGTGTCAGTGACAACGAGGATTACCTAGCTCCAATTGCTGTTCCCATTTTTTTCACCCCCCGACATTTTGGCTTAGCCTCGAAAAAGTGTTTTTAATTACGGTCGCCGTGTCCTTCTGCGCCGCGTCACACCCAGCGGGTGGGAAATT
Source organism: Merodon equestris (assembly GCA_958301585.1). Lineage (NCBI taxonomy): Eukaryota > Metazoa > Arthropoda > Insecta > Diptera > Syrphidae > Merodon > Merodon equestris. The sequence continues at coordinate 20,162,840 of OY284414.1, forward strand.
AATAAAAATTCGCCTTCATTCGCTCACTCTGTTTCAATTAGGATCAAAAAAAGGCCTGCAGTGTGTCGAGGGTGAAGGAAGGTCTACTCCAAATATGTTTGTCACTTTTGTCGTCTATCTTTTGCGACTAGTTTGAATTTGGAAAAGGACAAGAGACCTCTCCTGAGGCGCAAATAAGTAAATGTTCTGAGAAATTGACGCGATAAATAGGAAAATCCTTTATTTTTTTCGCTTAGAACCACAGGACCCGGGCCAAGCCGTGGGGAGAAAGTAAATTTCTCGAATGTCTTTGAGATCATTAATCCTAATCGTTGTCGGTTGCCCTTTTTTTTTTTTACTCTCTTTTCCTTTGACTTTTGGTTTTTTTTTTATTTATGACTCTGGTGTCGCCTTCAATTTGACTTTGGAGTTTTGGGAAAATGAAGAGGAACAGCAATAAAACAAAACAAAAATGCCCAAGGATAGCTTTTGAATGGAGGGAAAAGACGCCGAGTGGGTTGCTTAGTGCCTTCCGTTTCGCCTTGATCCCCAGCTTGCCTTGGATATGGGTCAATATTTTGAACTTCCGAGCCTTCCTAAATAGCCTATCATCGGCTCATTTAGACGAAGAGATCCCTTGTCTATAGTGTATCAATTTATTTTTGCTCATCTCCGTCCTGGCGGGTGAAATTTAAAATTAATCTTAATTACCGAAAGGTTGAGCCCTGGTTTGAGTCCTGTAGACTTTCCTTGTTTTTCTCATTTCTTGCCTTTACGTCCATTTTTGCATTGAATGTATGTGGAGGGTTCAGGCGGCTTAAGAGTGTAGTGAAGTGATGGATTGCCTTGTTTATAAAATTTGAACTTTCGGCAGAGCCTGGTGTGGGATATCCTTGTTTTGTTTTCTTCGTTTTTTGCTCTTACTTTATGTCGGGTTTATTTTGAGGGGGGGAACATTCATCCTGGTATAGTGGAGAGAAAGAACAAATTGAAAACGGAAAGATCCGCTACAGGCACGACGAAACATTCGGAAAGGGGTTTCGTCCTTTTATTTCCCCCCCTTTTGGGGTATAAAAGTGAAAAGTTTTATACTGAAGTTAAGGAAACATTTTCAGATTCTTAGATCAGATTTCTGGAAGAAATGAAAACCGGATAAAGTTGAGAGTTTTCTTAGTTCCGTTTTTTTTTTTTATTTACTCAACTTGCATTCTTCGTTTTTCTCGGTTTTGACGTTGTTGTTGGAGTTCCATACCTCATTAAGGCCGATAGAAGGAAGAAATTATTTTCGTCGTGCGGTGCGGCGTGTAAGAAGGATGAAGTTTTTCAAGAAGTCGACCACGTGGGGTCGGAATTTGTTGCAATTTTTTTTTTTTATTGCTTGGATATGAATTTCGAATGGATCAGATCCTTCAGTAGTTTTCGCTTTTAACCTAATGGCGACTTAATTTTTTTGCAACTGGTACAATAAAGTGATGCTTCAATGATCCCCAAGGACTCGAACTGTTCTGAATAGCTAAAAATGCTTGGCATGAGCACGAGAACTAGTTTTGATGAGTGCCTTCCTAGCCGAAAATTACAATTTTTTTTGGGACACGATTGTGGCAAGGATTCGTCCACGAAAGACTATGATCTCACATTCGTTCGTGCTTGTCGAGTTTGGAAATGCAAAACAGTTCCATTTGGACGCTTGAACTTTGTCTTTGACGACATACCCGTAAACCTGTTCATCATTTGTTATGTCGTATTTCAATAGGCCTGCATCGTTACTGACTGAATTCTGGCCTGCATCGTTACTTACGCTACTCGTAAGCGATATCTATTTGCCGTTGTTTTTGCTCAGAGCAAACAAATTTGCTGCCATACCAAACGTCCAGAAACCTGATGATTCGTTAACACGGCCCTTCACCTCTATCGCCACCAGTTCACCAGTTCAGAAACAATAGTCGCATGAAGCTTTTTGTTTTTAGTCAAGTCTTGTTTCTTGTCACAAAAGTCAAAAGGCAAAGTCAAAATTAACACAAAACTCATTCATAGTAATTTTGTACATAGATATGCTCTTACGTTTGTCCTCGTGGTAATCTGTTACATGGCCTTTATCAGGCCCATGATTTCCTATGGATGTCCCGTGTGGTTCAATGTGAGAGCCAGCTTAATGGAAAGAATTAGGGTGTTTGAGAGACAATGTCTCCGAACTTGTTTCGGATTACATAGAACACCCGAATCTGAGTACCCGAAATTTTACCCGAACGAGGTCCTATACAATAGAGCCAGGATTGTACGGATAGATAATTTTCTGATTAAGCTGATCCGAGGTCACGTTGCGGGAACAATGACTTCGGTCAATAAGCTGATCTCCGGGGCTTACTACCCCAACTACATGTACCACGGGAAAGTGCGCCTTAGCGGCTTTGTCCCCCCGGAGGCATTCCTCTATTTTGATCACAGTGGGCTGATCCAGGATGAATTGGCGGTTCCGCTAATCTTCCACGTGATCCGTAAGTCCGTGGAGTGACGGCCCCTCTACGAACGTGATGTTGCGCTTCGCGAGCCCGAGCGCCTCGGGTTTAGTAGATCGGTGTCGCATCAAGATCGGGGAAACGTCGCCCGACAGCATCAACGCTTTTGGTGGCTGGAAGGGACTACGTCAGTGGTTCATTTTAATAGGACAGCCTCTTTAAGGCGAAGTCTGCCACATGCCAATGGCAGGTTTGCATAGACTAGGGTAGGTTAGGATAGGTTAGAGTAAGTTAGGGTAGGTTAGGTCAGGCTGAGGCATGCAAGGGTGGCGCGTAGGTTTAGTGTAGGTTAGTGTCAAATTTCATTAAAATAAAAAATAAAAAACAAACAAAAAATTACAAAACAATAACAAATAAAAAAGATATATGTATATTAGGGTGGTCCTTATTACTAAGAAAATTTTTTTTTTCTTTAATTTCGCGGGGCACCACGTAGTTTGGTTATATACCATAAGAAAGTATTTCAGTATTTTTTTTTGAATTTATTAAATGACATTTAGAGGTCGCTACCAAGGTTTGAATTTTTAATAAAAACTCAAAATCTGTATTTGTTAGATTCTTTTATTTTTATAGCCAGGACATAAAAAATATTACAAAATTGTTGTTGTATTTATGAATTAAGAATATTTGAATCATTTATTTTTAAGATACAAGGGTTGATTTGTTAATATTAGGATACTTTTTCCTATACTCTTTTACCAATAGAAGCAAATATTGCTTTTGTTCTTCATTGGTTGTAATTAATTTATTATATTCTTCCATTAAGGCAACACCGCGCTCAGCTATGTCATTCACTACTCGCAAAGAATGAACGATATTTTTGGCAGCTACATAATCAGTGTCATCGTTCCAAGTTTCCACGTCTTTTTGCAAAAAATTACTACTCACGAAGTTTTCTATATTTTTTTCGTGAATATGTGTGATATCAAGGTTTATTATTTTTAAGCAATCTTCTGTGCCTTCAATTTTCAGTGCTTCTACCATTTTTTTCTTCTCTTGAACTGAAAGTTCGTCATCGAAAAAGGCAAGCGAAACTAGCTCTTCCGACAAATACCACAAATGATTTAGGATCTTTTTCAGCGCAACAGTAGCTATATTTTTATTAAAACTTTCAAAGGCTTTAAGGTCTTTCAATAATTGCAAGTCGTTTCTTAGTGCTGACCATGCGGTAGAGGCTTGAAACCAATATTTAACATAAATCATCACCGTGAAAATGCATATTTCTCTCACAGCCTTTTCGTCCTTCTTCGTTAGCTTAAACTGATGCTTAAATAAATAGATTTTCAAACAGTACAAGCTTCTTGCCATCCATCTAGCTCGATGTAGACCACCAGGTCTTCTAAATAAAACGCCTTTTTCAGGAACACCTCCTAAGAAAATGATAGTCCAAAAGAACGCATACTCCACTTCTTAAGCCGGTATTTACAGCAGTAGTGTCAAAACACAAACATTTTACCTTATCGCTCAAATTCCATGAATTTATAGCTTCGTAGACAGCTGACGCACATGCTTCGCTCGTCCCACGTTCCAATTTTGGAACTGCGAGTAGTTGATCAACTCCATGTCCTGATACCAAAATTGGCAGCCGATCTACAGTTTCGTGTCCAGTAATATCTTCTATAAGTTTACCGTCCCAATGGATTGTTAATGACGAATTAGGTTTAAACTCGGTTTTGAGAGACTCTGCAATAGCTTTGCGATTTTTCACACGCTGCCGACGAATAGAAGATCTATTGACATTAAATTCTGATGGATCACAACCTGCACTTTTCAAAGTAGATGTCACGAACATAGTTGCTTTTCTGTCACTCAATTTAGAGACATCAAGACTGGTGGCTAATTGGCTGTTAATAATGTCTTTTCGAGCTCGTTTCTGAGGTGGTTGCATTTCGGACAATTCTGATATGCATTCGGAGCTAGATGAAGTTGTTTCTTTACTGGACGACGAAAGAAATGATAATGAAGAAAAAGAGCACTTTTCTGTTAAAGCCGAGATTTCTTTGTTTTCACGCTCACGCAATTTTTCAAGGCGTTCTTCTTTCTCTTTCATTTTTTTACATTTGTTTAAACTTTTTCTGTCCACTGAACCAATTAAAAGTTGGCGCCGATTTTGTCGCACTGCTAATAAAAACTGCTTGTCTTCTTCTAAAGTCATAATATTTAAAGCATCACGATGAGCAATACCAAATAAATCTTCTAATTTTTGTTGCCAGTTTTGTTCTTTTTTCTTTAATGTTTCTGAACGTTTTTTCTTGTTTTCTTTATTTTTTTTTAGATTCTGCCATTCTTTGAATAGTTTTTCAATTTTACTGATGACATGTTTTTTAATTGAATTGGTATACTAGTTTTTTTCCCACAAATTTATAACTCCGCAAGCCGTCAAAGTCGCAGATTCACGTATGGTTTTCTTTTCTTGATTTTTGTAGTAAAAAAAAAAACGCAAAACTTCACCGATGGATGGCAACGTTGATTGGTTTAATTCGGATAATAATTGACCGATAAGCCAAACTTTACTTTGATTTCTAGTACTTTTACTGAGTCCGCTACTTGTGGACGCCATTGCAAGTTGAAACGCGTAACTATGACTTTTAAAAATAAAACACGTCCGCTCTCGTTAATACTAGAACTGAAGTGCGTGGCGAGCTAAGGGTGTCTGTACGCCTACGCATGCGCACAAATCAATTTTTACTTATTATGATGTTAGTGCGCACGCGTACGTCTTAAATTGTACACTGGTCAATGTGTATAGATATGAATAATTTTTATTATTATTTTTATTATTTGTGTTTTATGATGTTTTTAATACCCACATTCTTTCCCTCATTCTATTCCCTTTAATCTAGTAATAAAATATGGTGCAGTCCAAATGACACAATTCATCGTACGGAGGCTGATCTTCCGGTTTTGTTTTGTTTACGATTATAATTTTAGCAAAAAGGATACGAATACGATAAGAAAAAACCCAAAAACGAATTGCACAACCATTAAAAAAATAGTCAGGGATACATGCAACATAGACGTCAGCACGCGTACAATACAAAGAATCCTCAACCACGTACGGACGAATTCTATGTGACGAGCCCTTAAATTTTGACGCGTCCGTATAGATGAGAGGTCGACGGGAGGAAGGGATAAGGAGCGATTGTCTATGCCAGTTTCACTTACACGTAAAATGTGATATAAACATCTAAATGAAACAATAATAAAACCATCATTTAAGCTGTTCTTCAACGCTTTTTGTAAAAATTTCGACAGCTGGTAGCGACCTCTAAATCTTAACTAAAAAAAAAAAAAAAAAACTTATTTCATATTTAGAGGTATATAAACAAATGAGAAAGTGCCCCGGGGATAATTCAAAAGTCGAAAAATAAGGACCACCCTAATGTATATACAAAATATACATCATGTACATTTGTATTTTTGTATATATATTTTAGTTAAGGTAGGGTTAAGTTAGATTTAGTTAGCTATACCATTTTTAATATTAAAAAAATGTTCTGATTCTAAGTTTTTTAGAATATTATTTTTCTTAGCCTTAGTTGCTCATGTTTATTTACCTCTAATTATTATAAGCTACTCATAAGGCCGAAAGGCATAGTCTTAAGTTTTACTGTTTGCTTTAGAGTGTCCATATACATGGGACCAGTAAGGTATTTTATGTTAGCTATTATTGAAGCTAGTTTTAAGCGTTTTTTTTTTAGGGTAAGTTTGTCTTAAAAAATATAAAAAATGAATTTAGAAAAAAATAAGAATCATTTGTCCTGGATGTCGAGACTCCTTTTGACTTGAATATTTTCACGGTCTTCTTTAGGACGCTTATATCACTTGTAGGCCTGGTTGTAGTTATATTTATTATTTTTTAGACTCCTACCTCATTTCCCATTTCTACTATAAAGTTATTCAATCATTTTAAATCATTCAAAAAATTAAATACGAAAAGTGACGAATTCTTCAACTCCGACAATGTTAAATGGGCAATTGGTTCATTTAAACCCTGCAAAGCTCCGGGTAAAGACAGTGCCTTTCCTGTTGTTCTTCAGAAAGGCCTAAACTTCATCCTAGCAACACTTATTAGCTCTGTTTTAACTTGGGATACATTCCTCAAATTTGGAGAGAAGTCAACCTTCATCCCCAAGATTGGGAAATTAAGTGAACAACGTAAATCCAATCGCCGCATCAGCCTAATATCTTTCCTACTAAAACCACTCAAAAACTGATAGAGCTTCATTATAGGGGTATACTAGAGAATCAAATACCTCTGCATCCAAATGAATATGCATACCAGAAAGAACGATCTACTGAGAATGCGCCCCATCACTTGGTAGAAAAATAGTTTCACACACAAGAAGATCCCAATTTGCGTGTTCCTCGATATTGTGGGGCTTTTGATAATGCTGGCTACAATTCCATCACCACTGCAGTATCCCGTAGAGGTGTAAACCACCCCACTTATCATTGGGTTAGGGCGATACTTGAGAGCCGTATTATATCAATTACATCTAGTGAGGTCTCTGTGACAGTATCGGCAAGGGTGTCAAGAAGGTAGAGTCTCTTCACCTGTTCTCTGGACGATAGTCATCAACGACCTACTCAGCAGAGAGGATTTATCGACAAACTCAAATAAGACAACCTTAGTTCCGTTAGCAATAAAGAGGAAAATACAACCTTGCTCCGTCTCTCTAAATGGTAAACTCAGAAAGGCGACTAAGGCACTACGGGCCTGTCGGAGCCTTACGGTAAAACTTGGGGATTGAAACATAAGGTAATCTACTGCTTACCTACCGCGATAGTAAGACGTATCATCACTTATGCGTTTGATGTATGGTGGACGAAAGTTGAACAGAAATAATTAGCTAGCATGTCTCGAAATTACAGGTGCCATGCCAATCTGCCCAACGGCAGCCCAAGAGGCACTGATCGGAATTACTTCACTGCACCTTTTTATTGAAAATTTGCAACACGCTGTGCAATCAAAATCCTTCGCTCAGGAACAGACCAGCCATGTAGACTAGTGGATCTCATCGTCATTCTACAACATCTTTCTTAGTTGGATGTGATTACCACAGTTTCGGACGCATTACCACACACATTCACTTTTGACAACAGATTTGAGATACTGATCCCAAACCGCACAGCTTGGGAATGCGGTGATTTCTTGCTAAATGTCAAGGATATCAGGTGGTACACAGGCGGCTCCAAGATGAATTCCGGTGGAAAAAATCGCAGCACCCGCACTATTGAAACAGCGTTCAAGGACTCCGACAATCGAAGAGATTCACATGGCCCCTGAACAAACCCTCTAAAATATCCTCAAATGTAATAGAGTCGATATCAGAAGACTGGTCAGCTACCTTTCGGGACACTGTAGTCTGAGATATCATCTTAACAATAATAACCTCTAGTCTGAAGCCGAGTGTCGACTCTGTCTAGAGGACGAGGAAACTGCAGATTACATACTATGTGAGTGTGCTACCCTCTGCCATCTTAGGAAGCATATTCTTCGTAGAGAAATCATGACTCCTGAAAGGATCAGCTCGTCTAATTGGTTAGCAGATACAAAAGACTTTCACTGGTCACAGTGTCTCATGCTATTAAGGGGATATTAGCTCTCGCCCCCTATCAGAAAAAAAGAACGGACATGTCACTAGAAATATTTCTAACTGGATATCCCCTACGAATTCCGACGAATTGGTCATCCGGATGGATTTTATTTTATATTTCGAAGAGTTGGCTTATACTTGGAAGGAGACTTATCGATCGGAGATTTTCCGGGTTGGAGCAAGTACTAAAGTTTCGTTCCTTAAACTTTATTATACTGATACTGCAACAGCCACTCACCTGTAGTTTTGCTCTAGCCGCTCGGTTTCGGCAATTTCGATGTCGAAGATGTATGGCGCTTTGGATTGAGTCTGTTGGTCATCTAAGCACTTTTTTTTATTGTCCAGGGGCTAAACATTGCACAAAAAACCATTTGGAACCGTTTACATACAGCTAGAAATAAAAAGGAAATCGACACGAGTTGCTGCTGAGGCCCCGGAAAAAAATGACTTTCTGAAGCTGATGGTGGCTGGTGAAATCACGTTGAACTGGCTCAAAGCCAGAATTGACGGCCGAGATGGTTTTGCTGTGGGTTTGGTGGAATTGGTATTGAATCATCTACTATGAGCTGCTCCCCTAATTCCGGTTTGTCTGAAAAAAGCAATCGCCCAAAACCTGCAGATTTGATTAATAGAAGATAATAGAAGAGAAATTATCTTCCATCTTGACAACGCCTGTAATTGAAAAATTTTGCTGGTGACATATTCGCCTCAAGAAAAGCTGTTATTCCCTATTATTTCACATTTTTGCTAATAGATTGTCAGACCGGCTGTTCGTATTATAATAGATACAGTCGAGTCAACATATTCACTATTAAATGAGATAAAGAACCAATTGAAGTCCTAAAAAAATATCGTAGCTGCTAGCTCTCCAGTACAAAATGATCCAAATCAGGCGATTTGTCGTTTCACAGGATTTTTTTCTCAATCTTCATATTGGCATTTTATGCCTGAACCCATACCCTTACGAGATCACGTTAACTCACGAACTTTTGGGCCCTCAAAAAATGTACCGTCTGGTGTGGATTTCATGCCGGAGGTTGAACCATATTTTTTCGTCGTTGAAAGTTATCGTCATATTATAGTCAATATAATACAAAGAATTGATTACTTCAATCTTCTTCTTCTTCTTCTTTTCCTTTTTCCGGCGTTGTTATGGTCAGAAGTGTAGGACCATAACCTTCTCACTTAACTGCATTCCTACTGGTCCGCTTGTGGGGTCCGCCGGTTTGACCTCAGAAAGTAGCGGCAGGCTTGCCGGTTTGGGATTACTTCGTCGCTGAGGCCAATCAAATGCTGGTGTTTTTGCATGTGACACGGGCATGCTCCAGATTTTTTTGTTTGATCTTACTCTTACAACACCGGTGATCTCCAGTCGTGTCAACCCACTGATTTGCATGTACACTTGTGGGGCAGTGGTATATGTGTCCCTATGCTCACCTTGGTGTTTTGTCTATTGCCTAGATGTGATTTTTGATTACCTTTGTTTTAGTCGCCTTTTACGACAAGCGAGAGGTATCGCTGCAGGGATATTCTTAACCCGTCCCTGCGCGGATAATTGATTGCTTCAATGGAGATCAAATTCCATATTTGTGCACTATCAGGCTTCAGCGACGATCCCCAAGCTTGTAAAGTGGAAACCAAACTTTCTAACACTTTATAAAAGAAGGTGGGTATCAACCACGTAAATATGTATGTATCGATGTGGCTTATAAATCTGCGTGGTATGAAAGTGCAAAAATTGTAGGAAAATTTCATTTATTTATGCTCTTAAGCCTATGCTGATGTGTTTAGGCTGCTCAATGCATAAACGAATAAGACTATGTACAAGCAGCTATGTAAAACCAAACAAGCGGAATATTACAAGTCTTCCTTTAAGCCGTTTGCATTCTGCTCTATTAACTCAGGGGGTGGTCGTGGTGCAATGGTAATCATCACCGACTGTTTAGTGGAAGGTCTGTAGTTCAAGCCTGTCCATAGCCAAGAACAATTCTTATACGGAAGAATTGTGCAATAACATCAGTTGTGAATGAACTAAGGCAAATTCAGTCGAATCTCTCAAAAATCCTATCTAGGGCAACCACCCCCGGAGAGTAGTGAACGAACATTTTCGACACAAACCATGTACCCCGTCCAGGTTGTGTGACAAACACCATAAGAGCGTACACTCTTGAACCTGCACGAATTATAAAAAAAAAAAAAAAAAGAAATATTGGCAAATCATTCTACTAAGCTCAACAGCATATCAATTAGACTTTCGGTTTGTTCGGCCTCAAGTCATCGTTTCTGAGCTTGATGCCCCGATGACAATGGATGAACTGAAATCGCATTGAAAAAAATTAAAAGTAATAAAACCGCGGCGCAGCCAAATTTTATGCTAAAGTTTGACAAGTTAGGTGGAGACGAACAATCACACAAGGGTTTTTTTCACGCAGGTTTTCGTTCAGAATTTTCGATAGTTGACTAGACTTTTGCACTGCAAGTGGTGCTAGAAAGTTCAAAGTAAGAGGGAAAAGGTAGAATGCCTTATTTGAAGGCTTTCTGTCTTCGATACGGTTAATAGGAATTTCTTACTTTCCAATTATCGACTATGGGTCCATTCATTAAGCCAATCACACCGCGATATGGAATGGTAATGTCCTATCAAACTATTTTGTTCTTTAACTCGATGACATAGTACATTCTTCGCCACAGCGGTCTGAGGATTTGTGTCGTTGAGATCGGGGTTCTTGTGTATGCGAACGATTTAGTTATTTTGGCTGCCAGTCAACCTACTCTCTAATAGCAAATAAACAAATTGAAATGCTACTGTGACTTCTGGAAACTGGACACGGCCCGCGCTAAAGCGGTCATTAGAGGGCGAGCCAATCAAAGTTGTTAAGAAATTGAGCAATCTGGGTCGTCACGTATCGTGACAAAGATACATGAGAAAGCTAAAGGCTAAAACAACTACTTTTCTCATTTGCCAATGAATCGGTAGCGTTTCGAAGTTTACGGTGTTTAATGCTACCATCAACTCATGCTTTACTACGTAAACCAAGGTTTTAGTCATAGATAGTTTGAGGAGTGTGAAATAGTTCAACACTATTTCTTTAAGTGCTCATCTTCAACCTTCAACATACCTCACCAAATGTGCCATGAATTTCGAATCAGTTCTCCCACAAATCTACTTGGAAAATTTGGAGAAAAAATAACTGAGTACATAATCATGCTGGTGCCATGCCAATGCTAAATAGGAAAGTAAACTTTATGAGTGCATAAGTAGATACGACGATGCAGCTCTAACAAGAGGACAATCTTCCTCACCGAGGCTGATCTATATACTTTCTTACTTACTGGAGCTCAATAACTTCTTTAACACTGGGCTATCAAATAATCAAATTAGTTTAATATTTAGAGCTTGGACTAAACTTCTTAATAACATCCTGCGTAGACAGGATCGTACTTCTATTCAATCGTAATGAGATTGAAAATATTTACTAAAGGGTCCGCCATCTAACTTTTTTTTTTCAAGTAGTGCTTATTTCGTGAATGGTAACACCTAGCTCATGTCTGATTTCACAGATAATTAGTTTTATCCTTCCACTGAACGAATATGGTTGTGTATACGCTTGAACAACGCTTCGCTAAGTGGGCCTGCGATCGACTTACAGAAGATGCCGATTTTGCCAAAAAAATCATCTTTTCAGATGAAGCTCATTTTGATCTCGCCGGGTATGTAACAAGCAAAATTGTCGCATTTGGGGCACAGAAAACCCGCACGCATACATTGAAAAGCCGGTGCACCCAAAACGAGCCACTGTTTGGTGCGGATTTTGGTCCAGAGGCATAATTGGGCCATTTTTCTTCGAAAATGAGCAAGGAGTGGCCGTTACAGTCAATGGCGATCGTTATCGGGCCATGTTGAACGAATTTTTGTTCATAAAAATTGAAGAGGAGGATATTGGCAACATTTGGCTTCAACAGGAAGGCGCTACGTGCTACACAGCCGAAGCTACACTCGATGTTTTGCGCCCTGTTTTTGAAGATGGCATTATCAGCCGCAGAGCTGATGTCGTTTGGCCACCTCGGAGCTGCGATTTGACACCGTTGGACTATTATTTGTGGGGTGCCGTCAAAGATAAGTGTTACGCCGACAAGGCAGAGACAATTGACGCCCTAAAGGACAATATTCGTGAAGCCATTGGTGAAATACAGCTGCACACAATCGATAATGTGCTTAAAAATTGGACCGATCGTGTAGGCTACTGCATGGCCAACCGAGGCAGCCATTTGAATGAAGTTATTTTCCATTATTAACCGGAAGGATTGTACTTTCAAATAAAAAAAAGAAATTTGAGAAAATATTCAGTAGTTTTTTTTATAGCATTTTCAAAAAAAAAAAAAGTTATTTGGCGGACCCTATATCTTGCCGTGGTCTGCCTCTGCCAGAACTGTGTTTACTTTAAACTTCCAAGGAATCTTATTAAGGATACCAAAGATGTCCTAAATGGGATGGGAGCTAAGCTGTGTTCAGCATACTTTACTACATATGCGAGGTATGTTCAAAAAACAAGGTGACTTTCAATTTTTGTCGCAAAATATTTATTTATTCATCAGTATCTATTTTCCCACTCAGATATAAGGGCCAAGTCTTGTGAATACGTTAGTTGAGGCATGGCAACTCGGCACAAGCAACGATGAGTGAGTAGGTGCTTTATCGTCATGCAACAACCATGCATTTTTTTCCCACAACGTTTTCCCGAAGGTTTGCTTCACGCAAACGGCGCATAAGTTCAAGATAATATTTTTTATTGACAGTACGACCTTGCGATAAAAACTCCAACCACGCCATTGTAATTAAAGAAAACACTGAACAAAACGTCCACATTTGCCCGAATTCGCCGTCTTTTTATGGTCTTGGCTCTTTTGGTCTCTTCCATAGGAATGATTGGGCTATGGTTTCGATATCATACAACAAATCTGGATCGTTATTCACGCCATTCGAGAGTTCCGGAGCGATGCTCATGCGATGGTCCTTTTGGTCAAAACATTTCAGATACGTTGGAGCACCTAATTTTATTTTTCACACTAATATAAAACAGATTCTTTGATCGAGTATTTTTCAATAGCAAAAAATCGCTAAGCACATCGCAACTTTATATCTGTGAAAAACAAACTAAATACCCCAAATGGCTAACAGTATCGACATATGTTAGGAAATATGTGTACCAACATAATAAAACAAAAAAATCGAAAATAAATTTTGTTAGCAAGCGAATTTCAAAAAGTCACCTTTTTATTTGAACAAACCTAGTATATACCCATATTAACAGTAGTAACAGTGTGTGTGATTGCGCGCATATACATAATTAATAACCTCATAGCTTGTACTAATCAAAGGTCATCCCTTGGTAATAAAATGTTGTCAGTTAAGCGAAGATGTAAAATATAAAATGACACCCCTTGTTGGATATGCCTTTATGAATAAAAGGACTTACAAAAAAAAACATGTATGCAACTGAATAGCCTTTTAGTCCAATGGTAGTTGGGTACTTTCGAAGCATTCAATCACTTCCGAATATTACTCAAAGTCCCTTAGATCCTACCCCTTCAGCGTCTTCGTATTTCGCGAGTAGGTTCATCGCTCAATTTCTAATTACATTTATGACCTGATTTCGGAAACCCACATCATTCAAGGATTAGAATCCGTACGCGAGCATCCTCTGTGAAATGGATTTGAGCCCCCCGTGGAAAATTGGAGAATTTAACATAACGCATCCTGTGGTTTACACATGTAACATTCCATCAGTAATCTTATCACTACCACCAGGAGGTGAATCCTTCCTTCATCCTGACACTCATGTAGTCATCTACCCGCCCGACGAAAGGTGTCAACACAATTTCCATTCAATTACTTCACCCAACACCGTCATGATAAACATACAGTCAACACACAAACACTCGAACGCGTACTCCCTTTCAGTTGCAACACACATCCTGCAAGTGTGCTAAGACTTCTATTATATCCTTCATCAGCGAGTAGTAACCGGGAGCACAACCCAATTGGAAACTCGTTCCGCTATCTCACTCGTTCGCTTGTTCTGTAAAACTAATCACACAATCATTTGATTAATTTAAATGAGGTTTAGTGCGAGTGCTTCATGCGAAGGATACACGGGATGGATCACAATGATAGAGTAATAGTGCGAGTGAGGGTGTTTTTAGCGCGAAGTCACCACTCAGCATGCGAATAAATATTCAATCAGGACACGGGCACAGATAGAATGTGAGATTTTCGAACAACTGACGATGAAGCAGGGATACTAGTGTTAGTATGCAATCGAGGTCCTTGTTGTTTGCACCCTCATGCGCACATCAGCACACCACCGCATCATCAACGTGTCGTCTATCGAATTCAATTAATTTCGGAGAGAATCCTTTTTACTTTCTTTTTTTTTTCCACTTTTCGCCTCTTGTTCTTTAGCTTTGTACAACCGTTTTGTTGGTTTCCATCGCTTCGGGTACTAGATCCTTTTTCTCTGTTGTTTTTCATAAAATTTTAAAAGCGCACTGGTTTGCAAGTAACACTCTAATTAAACGTACATTGTCTAGAGACAGACAAACAAATAACCAGCAGTAGGAATGTGATTTACATGCGGAGCTAACCAACGAGCGCATATCCTGGATACCAGGACCCAATATGATCAAACTGATACATATGGATACGTTTTGTTGCTATTGCTATTCTTCCCAATGATCTTTGCGATGGGGGAATGGTTATCCTTGTCGTTTTTCGTTTTCGTTTTCGTTTTAACTATTCAGACAGACATGGGGGCGACGTTTCTTCCTCCCGAATTTGTAGATCCTTATTGATTCTGATTTAATCAATGTACCCCACTACCTATGCTTGAATTTCGACTTTGTTTACTTTCTCTTCCTTTGTCGATTTGTCGTTTTTGTTACGAGCTTCTGATTTTTTTATATTCACAATCCTTCGAGTATGATTTGAAAGGTTGGTTTTTCACTTTACTTTTGACTGGTTATCCTTCCAACTGGGATTTAATTCCAGCACACCTCCACACATATACAAATGAATATTCTATATGCATGTCTAAAGATTAAAAGGGAAACTTTTCATTGATTATCTCCAACTGCGATTATTTCCGGAATTAAAGAAAACATTAAAAAATCGAATGACACAAAAACACCTCTTGAAGCATGATGACAGCTGCAGTTCGCCTTTTCTTCTTGATCTTGATCCTCTTCTTTCGTTCCCCTTCGTCCTTACAATATTAGCCGGTTCTAGTGTTGGTTTTGTTTTCTTTTTTTTATTTAACTTTTATCTTCTTGATTCATTGTTAAGGATAATGAAAAGAGATGAGGTCCTTTTGGTTGAACAAAAGATGAGATAATGGTGCACAAATTGCAAAAGCGGACGACAACGACACGAATTTGATGGAATGAGTGATGAAAGAGACTTTTATGCATCTATATAGAGAGGGTATTGTGTGTGCGTTTTTTTAGTCCTTGCACAGCAGGAGAATGGACGTATCCTTTTAACGAGAAAATTAAAATAATAACAGTAATTCGCCGTTGAAAGGAATCGGTAAGTAGAGGAGTGTCTGATGTAAAGCGACGACATTATGATGATGGAAGGGAACGTGCATGGGTCGCTAAGATACTTAAGCTGGTTTTAACCGGGAGACTTGACCTATTGTTAGATGCGACTTTATGCAGTGTGTGCAGTTCTTAAGAGGCTTGCAATACAACTAAACTGAATACTTTTGTATGAGGGGTTTTTGGATGGAACTATCTTAGGACTCATAGTGACACAGGGAACACTCGACTAAAAAAAGGAATAAACGCAGCAGGTTACCTAACTTCATTCCTTTTGCAACTTATCTAACGGCCGCAATGAGAACAGTGGGTTGCTCTTCCTTTCTAAAACACCAAGAGTCCTTACCCCTAATGGTCCTTCGATGAACAGCTTCCCCACCATGGGAAAAAATAATCAAGACCGACATAGCTGTGACGAAATTCGCAGAAATACTTGTCTCAAAATTATGGTTCTGTGCGTAAAACCTGTAATGGCTACATATTACATCGGACGTAATTGTCTTAACCATTTTCATAAAATATTTCTTTGCAAAATGCAATGGCTCAAAGACGTACGAGTTTTGTTCAAAAAGTAAGGTGATTTTTGGAATTTCGCCAGCTAAGCACATTCGATTTTCACATTTTGTACTTTGTTATGTCGTAGGCCCGTGGAATATGCTGATATTGTCAGTCATTTCAGATATTTTGTTTGTTTTTTACAGATATGTATACAGGTTACCCGCCTTTTACTGTGATTGGTGCATTTTTGGTATTGAAAAAAAAAATCAAACGAAAAAAAACTACATACCTATTATGTGTATCAATATCAGAGAAGTCACTGAGTTAGCTCATGCCATAACTTTTTTTTCAGATATTTAGGCCATGAAACGTGTGTCGGCGAAGTTTTTTTCCGAAATTACTAAATTTTGACAAAAAGAACCGTCACATAAGCATTGCTTAGAAGCTCTCGAGTGACGTGGATGACGATCCAGATTTGCTGAAGAGGGTCATCACTGGTTTCGGAACAGGGGTTTATGGTTATGATGTAGAAAGCAAATCCCAATCATCCCAATTGAAGTCATCAGAAGACTCAACACAGAAAAATCACTAGAAATTTCGTCAAATTTGAAAGTTTTCAATGGTCAGTGCGTGAAGAGGAAACGCCAAGATTTTTGAGGAAAACAAATGCTCACTCATCGTTGCTTGTGCGTAATTTTTTTCCAAAAATTAAACCGTGATTATGTCTCAGCCACCGTATTCACTGGACGGTAAAGTTGCCTCCTGCCACTCTCTTATAAAACTGAAAAGGCCAGTGAAAGGACGGAGATTTTCCACGGTTAAAGACCACACAAATCGCGATAGTGAAACCTATCATCACTTATGCGTCTTCCGTATGGTGGACAAAAATTTAACAGAAAAACGACAATAGTTAAACTTCAACGCATTCAGAGGCTAGACTGTCTCGGCCAAGAGGCACTGATTTGAATTACTCCACTGCACCCTTTTATTAAAAAGGTTGCTATACGAAGTGCACTCATCCTGCCATCCTGACGTACGTCAACCTAAACTTTTCGTTATGGACTTAAATATATAGTTTTACTGTTTATTTGTTATTGTGAAAGAGCAAAATCCCCAAATAGAGCTATCCAACAAGAGGTGTCATTTTAAATTTCCCGCCGTTGTTGAACCGTCTATATTCAACTATCGTTGTAATGACTATTAGAGCTAGAATAAACGTCTCGGACAGATTAGTGATGAAAAGGCTACAGTAGGCCATGCGCAACGCTCTTCTTACTGGACCCAGGAATTGAATGAAAAAAAATCATGATTTTTTATATAAATTTATTTTGAGTGAAAGGACTCATTTTCGTTAACGAAATAAAACCGTAAACTGGTATCAATATACTTTCAGACAATCAGGCAGCGCTCAAAGCGTTGAGATCGTATAGTACGAACTCAAAATACGTTAAAAAAATACTACCATGCCCTATAAGACCTAGGCAAAAAAAAAGGTCAAGCTCTGATGGGTGCCACAAGGGCGGGCACAAGGCATCGAAATCGCCGACCTGGTCGCTAGGAAAGGTTCGAGCGAAAAGTACATACCGCACCTTTCTGCGGAGTCAAGGATTAATTTTCTCTTAGACAAATTAGAAATGGCCACACTTGCACTTTTTGAACAGCGTTCAAGGACTCCGATAATCGAAGAGATTCATACGGCCCCTGAACAAACATTCTATATTCTCAAATATAATAGAGTTGATATCAAAAGACTGGTCAGCTACCTTTCGGGACACTGTAGTCGGAGATATCATCTTAACAAAATTAACCTTTCGTCTGAAATCGAGTGTCGACTCTGTCTATAGGGTGAGGAGGGCGAGGTGTTGCCCTCTCCCATCTTAGGAAGCGTACCCTCCTCAGAGAAATCATGAATCCTGAGGAATTCAGTTTAGCTCCTACGAGGAAAATCCTCAACTTTATTAAGAAGGTAGAATAACTTCTCGTCTAATTGGCTAGCAGGCACAATAGACCCATACTGGTCGCAATGCTCAATGCTATCTTTTAGCATTAACTCCAATTAAAAAGAAAAACAAAACACAATGCTGGAAGAGCTAATGGCTATGCCAAAAAGCGTACATCAAAAGTGCTTCGAGAATTGGATAAAGCGCTTACGCAAGTGTATTACATCTGAGAAGGGTTACTGGAGGGAGACAAAATTGATCTTGACGAACAAATAAATATTTTGCGAGAAAATTAAAAAGTCACCTTATTTTTTGAAAATCTCCTATAAGAATAGCTTTTACTGAAGAGAATATCGTATTTATTTAGGAGGGTGTTGAAGAATATCCAAATCTATCGATTCGGCGTTGTTCACAAGAGTCATTCCAAAAATTTGTAGCGTCCTTAAAAGAGCCGGCTTTTCTGGAGGCGAATGACCAAAATTTGAGACGAAATTTCACTAAATGGCTCCAAATTGATTGGCATTGGATCTGATATTTCATTGAAATATTGTGTTCAGCGATGAAGCTCATTTTTGGCTCAATGGGTATGTCAATCAGCATTTCGAGCAAAGGTAATCGTACATGAGATTATCAAAACGCCCTCTGGTGGGTGGGCTGGTGGATTCATCGGGCCAATCTCTTTGTTTAAAATTAGGCTAACCACCGTATCATGGTCAGCGGTAGTCGCTATAGAGCTATGATCAATTGCTTTCTCCAATTGAATGGCATAAATGTGGAAGAATTGTGGTTCGAGCGGGATGGGACTATGGGCCATTCAGCAAATGAAACAATTATTTTATTAAAGGAAGCATTCGATGAACGCAGAATTCTATGCAGATAGTGGTCGACATAGGCATGCTTTTGACCGTATTAGAGGCAAACCTATATAAAAATGTGAAGATACTGGCTCTGTTTCAGAAGTTTTAAGGCCTATTCATCATCATAATGCATGATCTGCAAAAAATATTACTTAGTCGGAGGTTCGGCTACCTCTTTCTTCTCGAACTTGGCGCCTCGGATTCGAAGACTCTCTTAGTTGGAGCGTTGTTGTCCATACGCTCGATGTGGCCAAGCCATTGTTGTCGACAGATTTTAGCTTTCCAGACTATATCCATATATTTGTACAGCTCACAAAGTTCGCGGTTATGTCTTCTCCTCAATTCGTCCTCTTCGCAGATAGGACCCACTATCCGTGGCAAGATTCTTCTGTCGAATGAGCCAGGGGTCACCTTTGCTATCCTGTTCATAGTCCAGCTTTCGGCTATATATACCTATAGCTGAACTGGCAGGATAAGAATCTTTTAGAGCATAACTTTGCTTCTTCGGGACAGGAGTTTGGACCCTAGCTGTTTTGACAAGCCGAAGTAGCAGCAGTTGATGAGGGTGATTCTGCGCCGGTTTATGTTTGCCCCGATATTTGTGAACTCCTGCATCACTTCGAAATTATAGTTGTCGATTTATATTTTGTCCTAGGTGATGGGTGACGGACTGTTTTTTTGTGGACAGCATATATTTCATCTTCTCCTCATTGATGTAAAAACCATCTCGTTTCGCCTGATCTTGAATTGCCGTGAGCGCTTCCACAATTGTGCGCTGGAAACTTGCAGCAACATCAATATCGGCCCAGCGACTGGACCGATTTGTGGAAGATGCATTTCGTATTGACGTTGGCCCGCTGAACTATTTGTTTCAAGCGAGATTGAGGAAATCGCATGACGCACCACGTTTCAAAAGGCTCGGAAATTTCGGGCCGAACTCCACGGTGCATCGAGTGTTTGTTAGCGTGGTCCGCAACAGCCGGGTTCATTTTTCCGGGATGCCGAATTCGGCCGTTGCGTTAAATAAGACTTTGCGATGAATGCTGTTATATACAGCTTAAGAGGTGGTGGGTATCGATTTGATTTGAAACTGGCTGGTCTTCTCCAGAATTTGTCGCAGCGTAAATATCTGGTCTATAGTCAATCTACCGGGCCAGAAGCCGCACTGGTATCTGCCTATTAGTGCCGTGCAAAACGGTTTAAGACGTTCATACAATACACTGGATATGATCTTGTAAACAATGATATATGTACCTTTGTAGTTTCTGCAAGTGGTAGGGTCGCATTTTTTGTGAATGGGGCATATAGATCTAATATTCCAGTTGTCGGGTATGCATTCGCTCTCCCAAATTCTACAGATGGTCTGGTGCATGCTCCCTACCAGAACAGCGGTTCCAGCTTTGAAGAGCTATGATGGCAATCCATCCGAGCCTGCGGCCTTATTGCGGCCTATATGAAGCTGGGAAGGGGGACACCTTCGTCGACTGGAGCTGAGATCTCTTCGTCTACTACCACTCTCTCCTCTTCATGCTAATCCGTACGCGGATCGGTAACAAGATTGTTTTCGCAATTTCGAAGAGCCTGGGTGCCGTTTCTAAAGCCCGCTGCGAGGCTTTTGGCGTTTTTATAAAAGGCTTTTATCGTGCTTTTGTACCTGCACTCTTCGATATCTTTGAGCTGGGAAGCTGCGAAAATTCTCTTCATTCGCCGCAGTGTATTTTATTCCTCCACCCTTCTATTTCGATATTCCTCGCGCGCTGCTCGTGTTTTCCTTTGCAACACCTTTTCGTACGCTTCGTCAATCGCTCGCTTTTTCTGCTGACACTTACCATCATACCACGGGCTTCTTGTTGGTGGCGGCGCGTGGCCTATTGTAGTCTCAGCTGCTTCCTTGATGGCTAAGCGTAGGTATACTTGCGAGTCGTCTGATCAGTTGCTCTCTGCAGTCTCTGGTGATATCTGTGGTGCTCAGACCTCCAATGTTGAACCTCCTTTTGATACAGCTTTCTAACATTGGAAAGCCGGGCTCTGAGTCTTGTTGCCACCAGGAAATGGTCAGGGCCGACGTTTGTCCCTCTGAACGTTCTAATATCCAGGATGTTTGACACGTGTCTTAGGTTTATGAGCACATGGTCGATTTGGTTGGCAGTTCAATCATCTGGAGACTGCCAGATTGCTGTGTGGATCTTCTCCTTACCGATTTGTTCTCCTTACCGATTTTGGCCTCGAAGTTTCCGAGTACAATTTCGAGGTCAAATAAATCCTCTTTGATGGGTTCTTCAGTCTCGTCGGTAGGAGTATGTGCACAGATGAGGCTGATCGTTAAGCAGCTTTGCCCAACATGCTCAGGCACTACCCTCTATGTGGCTTAAACAGGACGGTACCACACCTCATACAACATGACCCGTTTTGGTTTTATGGCAATAGAGAATTCCTGGGCGAATTATTTTGCCTGTTGAGCATCAGGATCATGTAACTTGTTGCCGATGGATTTCTTTATATGGGAGTATGGAAAAGTCGTGTTAATGCACACAATCTGCAAAGGAGTGGCGACGTAAAAATGAAAATTAATCAACATATGACCAAGTTATTTCCCCATATGAATCAAAAATCATTGAAAATTGCCTTGTTTGTATTGAGTCCTACGTCCCCTTCCGTGGATTTAAATGATATTATAAATTTCTGTGAAATGGTCATATCTACACAAAGTGTCGAAGTAAAAATTTCATCAAAATCTCAATCAGAAATGCATTTTGTTTAAACTTACTTTTAAGACCACGTCTTGGATCATCTTATATGTGGATTAAATTGTACTCACACAATGTGCTTGGATAGTATTGTAAAAAATTCACTACAAGAACAGTCGAACATTCGTACTGCTTTTGGTCATAACTGAGCGTTTTCTCGCACAGACATCGTGAATTTAATCGATAAATTACAAACTCTTGGATAGGTCAGTGATGAGAAAACTCCAACATTTACAATATTGGTCCGGAAATGTTTTTTGTTTTTTTTATAATTCGTGCAGGTTCAACAGTCAACGCGCTTATGGTGTTTGTCCCACAATTTGGACGGGGTGCAGATGGTTTGTGTCGAAGATGTTCGTTCACTACTCTCCGGGGATGGTTGTCCTAGATAGGATTTGAGAGATTCGACTGAATTTACGTTGGCTGTAGTTCACAGTAGCTCTTTTGTTTCCATGTCATTAATGTGTTGAACCTCTTTTTGATAAAGCACTTCGTCAGCACTTTTTGATAATTTCTCATTCACAATTGATGTTATTGCACAGTTTTTCCGTACAGGAATTGTTCTTGACTATGGGCGGACTTGAACTACAGACCTTCGGCTCAACAGTCGGTGATGATTACCATTGCACCACGACCACCCCGTAATCTGAAAATATCGCCACCTTCGCTGAATAGGTAACTGAAAATTCTGTTCGTTTCTTAACAGTCGTAGGAATAAGACCCATCTGGAACCACTTTGAACAGCATTTGGTTAACAAGTGGTAAAGCCAGTAGACCGAGCATGAAACCGTTCTTTCGCTAGTTGGATGCTGGAAATTAATGAACAAGATTATGAATTTACGCATATAATTATTCTATATGAGGAAGAATGGTGGAGAATCCTCTCCATCCACAACTAGTGACATTGGTTTTATGGACAGATTGGTTTTATTTACAGCAAGACGGCGTTATGTGCCAAACATCTAGTTAAACAATAGCTTTATGATCCAATACATTGCCCACACGACGATCTTCACGATCACAATGGGCCATCATTTAAGATCATTGACTTTTTCTTTGCAGTTATATTCAAGAAAAGGTGTATCTAAATGCTCC
Organism: Merodon equestris; assembly: GCA_958301585.1. Lineage (NCBI taxonomy): Eukaryota > Metazoa > Arthropoda > Insecta > Diptera > Syrphidae > Merodon > Merodon equestris. The sequence continues at coordinate 20,185,668 of OY284414.1, forward strand.
ACCAACAATGCATGCAGCAAGATAAAATATAAAAGCTGCCATTGACTCCAGTCGTAATCATGTGATATTGAGCTGGTCATAAAACGAATGACAATTTGAAAGTAAAGTTGAGCAGACATTAAGCAGATGTTGTATCCCATTAGCTTAGAATAAAATTCAAAAATGTTGTGTGTTTCCATTGATCTAAAACGACGTCATTTGTAGGATCACCTCCTATCTGGTCGGTTTATTTCATGAATATCGGTGTCCCACAAGGTTTTAAGTTTGGTCCGATTATATGTATGTATTATATTTGCACTATATGCGGTTGAATTACTTAAGTCTCTCAGTCTTGATGGCTATTTCGCCCTTGAAACCCCCTTTGAGGAAATTAAAAATTGCCCACCGAATGCCAACATTCTTAAAGCTCACCCTTAGATGCGACTCTAGCACGCCATTTGCCCTTCGTTTTCTAAAGCACTTTGAAGCCAAAAGGATACTCCCACCTCGAAAAAAAACATCTAATCCCTCGAAGCCATCGTATCCGCTTTAATTTTCCCACTGATTAGCGGGGCACTTGCAACCCAAATTACCGTCAAATCCCTAATTAAAAGGATTTTCCTCCATCTTTCCCCTCCATTACTTCGCACCGCCTCGATTCCACCTTATTTTCGCATTTCACAAGAATTACGATTTTATCTCCTGAATTCCTAAACCCTTTACCTCCACCATACACCTTTCGACGCGTTTAATTGAAAATTAAGTTATTCATTGCATCAGCCTTAAGCTAACCCTTTTAGCCCGGCCAAATCGTATCCGAACCCATCCAAATCGTTCTCGATTAATCCACTTAATATTAATTTACGACAATCGAAGTCAATCGTATGCTGTTTCAACTGCCGCACGATTGCAAAAAAAAAAATAGAAAGGATCCAGGATACTTGTACCTAACGGTAGGTGGTGTGTGCCTCTTAGGCTCGCTCGGTGGGTACGGATAACGATTCGCCGAACCGATTTCCGGTTAAAATCGAAAAAGAAATAACACGCAAAAATCGAATGAATCGCATAACCAACGGAGTAATAGGGGAAAAGGATAAAGAATCCTTCGATTTTTATTTTCAGCTCGTCGAGAAAGCCATTTAAAAACTGTTTACGTGTTTATGGTTTTCGGGATAAGGAGCGATGGATGTTCACCAAGACGCAAGGAGGATGAGTGGAAAATTAATTTTTCGCAAATAAACCGAACTTCAGTCCGAAAAGAAAGGACAAAGGAAAAACGGATAAGGCAAGGATATCGGAGCAGAGAAGCTGACGTTGGCAGGGTATGGTATGTAAACGTAAACACAGTCAGCTACTGAGATTAAGGCTTAGGGCTTAAAGACTTCTTGATGCGATTCCGATTCGATTCACGCGGATTCTCCTTATGGATCGGAAGCGAAAGAAGAAAAGATACACCAAAGAGATTTTCGTGTTCTGTTTAAGGGGGAACGCCTGTCGGTCGATTAACAGGAATGGAAATGAAAATATGAATGATTAAAGCGCGCACTTGTCGATGGCATGCCTTGGAATATGGTTTTTTAATTGATTTTTGATATCCGAGGAAGGAATGGGAGTGGGGGATCGAGATGCCACGAGATGTAGTAGTCAAAGAACTGAGAAAATTGGGCTGGCTCAGCGGGTAACTTCTGCAGACGGATTGGAGGACGGGGCTTGATGGATTGATGGGGTGATTTGTTAGTAATACAATAGCGTGTCCCCGGTGCACTCTTATGCCAGCCGATGGGATCGGCATGATGAGTGATTGAAATATTAAAATGCCAAGGGTTCAGTGTTGAGTGGGAATTGAGAGAACATGTTCAAAAAATAAAAGGAAAATGTTGTGAGCAACCCTACTGCGGACTGCAGACAAATCAATCAAATGCCGCTGGACTTGCAGGACATGTGTGCATGCTCGTAGAATTGATGCCCGTGTTTTTCAGCCCGCGAGTTGGTGTGTTCATTTATTTTTGTTTTTAATTCATCAAACAAATTGTCAAATAATAAAGAGAAGTGCCCGGCGCGAGTGCCTATTGGAGTGATAGGTCGTCCGCCGGGTTTATGGGCTGATGCGATGCCTGCTTGCATTATTGATTTGCAAAAGCAACTGGATGAGAGACGGATGAATAGATGAATGCATCCGCTGGGACCGTAATTTATATGTGATTCAGTGTTGTCCTTCGGGTGGCATGGGCGGAATGGGACTCACAGTGTTGATGATGATTACTATAGTGCTTTCGTTTTTCTGTTCTTTTTTCTGCTGTACAACTGAGCGCCAAGGGAAGGTCAATCGATTGTCGGATGACAAACGTCCCGGGAGTGATACAAAACAATAATGGAATGAGAGGCAAGGATCCAACTGAGGCAGGAGGTATTTAATTTGAAACGAACGAGCTTGCAGTACGACGCTGTGGAGGAAATGAGAATTCCAAAATGAAATCTTAGCTCGTCGCCCTACAAGGTAAAACTAGTTGGCGATTTATACCTTGCATTGCAACGCAAATCTAGGTCATGATGCGGTATCGTTATGACAGTCCGACGGTTGAAGTCGAAGAATAACACCAAAGGCAATAAGCAAAAAGACTGAAAATAGAGAAACAATCCTTATTGGCAACTGCCAGAGCCAGGACGATGGTGCCATTGAAAGTTGAGTGGCAAAGCGAATCGTTATGAAGGGACACAATTGTGTTTGCGGGATGAAATCCATCTTCCTATCCTGAAGCTACTGAAAAGTTCGACGATCGATCTGGTTCTGGCGTTCAACAATATGGCGACTTTGGTTGGCTTTTTTCCCTTTGCTATTCGGGCGGGTGAATATCCTGCCGTGAAAGAGGTTAAAATTGATGGGGTTGCAATCGGGATGCAATGAATGCAGTTCCTAGAATTGTCTGCTGTGTCTGCTAAATGATTGCTTATGGTTATGGGATGCCTGGGAAGCTTTCGATGTAGGCTCGTAGACAATGAGGCAATGGATTTATTTTCGAATCCTTGTTTCTGTTGGTTTTTTGTTTTGCACTATTGCTGGTAACAAGGACGATTGTTGAAATCCGCGAATGAGAGCATGACGAGGATTAGGAATTGATGCGGCAGACATGGTACTTGTATGAGCAGTTATTGAATGTGGATTTGTTGGTTTGTTTTTCATGTGTGACTGAGAAGTTCAGTGGTTTCGGGGCGGCTGAATGAAGTGATAGTGGTCCGTGAAGCAATGGTAATGCACCGTAAAACTGAAGCTTGAATATGGCAAGGAATATCGTGGGATGTGGAAGGAGAAATTAGTTATATAAATGGTTGTTGGAATGAGGCGAAGCGCAGCGATCCTCTTTCGAGATTGGTTTTTAGCCGGCAGACATGTTCAAGTTGGCTCGGAAGGCTACGGGATTAGTTTTAAGAGTTTCTATGACCTCAGTGGAATGAAAGGCTTATCGGTACAGATGAAAATGGGAAAGCCAATGTGCCATCAATCCTTACTGACATCGAGTGGAATATATGGTTTTAAAAAAGAGAGGCCGTACAAGGGACTGGGGATTAGCTCTGAATCCGACACAAAATGTCACCCAATAAGAGGTGTCATTCTAAATCGGTAGAAGAAAATAAATATTTTTTAAAGAAAAAATGAGATGTCTATATCACAAGTTCTAAGATTAGAAATGATGTATAATATCTGGCCAATTCCTGCCTCACCTTTTCCCAGAAATCGTTATCCCTTCGATATACATTTTTATCTTCTTTTCACATAATTGCTGCTGTGGTTCGCCAGTTGCACTTCTGACAATTTCTCGAACGAATCGTAGATCTTCACCCGTGATCGACACGTCCAATTAAATCAAAGAGAAATCGTTCGTCCAGATAAATTTTCACCCAATACAGCCATTTTTATTTCCAGCTATGTGGAATTCTGCTTTTAATAAAATTTGTCTTCGACAATACCATTAATTTAAGGTAACACAAAAGTTTGTGAACATTCACTGAAACTGCTGCACCAGCATCATTTTTGGAAAAAATATGGCCCAATGACACTATCAGCCGTAAAACTACTCCTTGCGCATCTTGTTTATGTATCCATATACAAAGAAATAAGCGCTAACGTAGGTCAAGATTTGTTTGCAAATGCGTTGGAAAGTGGTTACGTCAAATACCTGCGATTCTTTTAAGATGGGCGCACCTTGCTTTTCGGTCACTCTCTCTAACGGCTTTGAATTATATTACTTGCTTATTTAAAAGAAAAAACATAGTTTCCCTATATGGGAAAATTTGGGCATACGAGGGTGGTTCGATAAGTACTTAGCCTACAAGAGAAAAACAAAAATTTTGGAGAAATGGCGATTTATTTTTCAATATAGTCTACTTTTAGCTCGATACACTTGACCCAGCGATGCTCCAACTTCTTTAACCCGTATGAAAAATACGTTTTCTCGAGGTCTGCAAAGTAGGCGTCCGTGGCGGCGATGACCTCCTCATTCGACTGAAATTTCTGCCCGGCGAGTGACTTTTTCAAGTTTGGAAACAAAAGTCGCACGGGGCCAAATCTAGAGAATACGGTGGATGGGGCAGCAGTTCGTAGCCCGATTCGACCAATTTGGCCGTGGCGAGGGCGAAAGTGTGAGCCGGTGCGTTATCATGGTGGAAGAGCACTTTTTTCTTCGCCAAGTGGGGCCGTTTTTTCTTCGATTCGGCATCGAATCGGCCCAATAATTTGGCATAGTACCCTGTGACCGTTTTGCCCTTCACCAGGTAATCGATGTGGATCACACCTAGTGAATCCCAGAAAACGGTGGCCATCACCTTTCCGGCCGATGGGACAGTCTTTGCCTTCTTCGAAGCATGTTCGCCGGGTGAAGTCCACTGTTTCGACTATTCCTTGGTCTCTGGTGTGTACCAGTGGATCCATGTTTCGTCGACTGTCACGAAACGACGCAGAAACTCTTTCGGATTGCGCTCACGGTTGCGCTTGTTGTCCGGAGTGAGCAAACGCGGCACCCATCGCGCCGACAGCTTTCTCGTGCCCAAAATTTCATGCAGGATATGACCTACGCGATCTTTTGAAATGTCTACTGTCTCAGCTATCTCGCGCACCGTCAATCGGCGGTCTGTTGAAACTCGTTAAACCAATTTTTGATGGTCGCCATCGAAGGAGAAGAGTCACCGTACACAGCATCCAAACGCTCTCTGATTTCGCTGCGCGATTTCCCTTCCAAAAACAAGAATCGAATCACCGACCGATATTGCTCTTTTTCCATTTTTCTAAAATCTGCGGACACTCCCGCTTCCACACGCGGTCAAAACAAAACTACTAGTCCGATCCGGCTGAAATTTCGACAGTAGCCGTCTACTAGAATGTAACACACGATAGTAAGTTGCTCTTGCGATACTGACGCCATCTGGCGGTGAGGCTAAGTACTTATCGGACCACCCTCGTAGTGCAAGAGGGCACGCTGCCACATTGTACCGAAAAAATAATTTTTTTTAAAATTAATAAACAGTAAATTAACTAATTTACATATCATGCTGAGTGATGGGAGGGAGCGTGAGGATCTTTTATTTTCCGGGTAGGGCTGCATCTGGAGATAAACGTAGGTAAGGAGCGATTTACGGAACATTTTAGTTAGAAGCAATGACCAAACTTGTATGAGGTTTGTTCAAAATGTTGATGCGCAAATATATTAAGAATTGTTGCAATCATGTGGAACCATCACAACAGCTCGCTACTGAATATAAAAAATATGTCTAAGCCGATCATTAAAGAAATAAACTGATTTAAGAAATTAAGTAATGGTCCAGATATCGCCACTTCCAATTGGCACAATTGGTAGTGCATGGCCTAAGTGAGCTACTCTTCCGATCTTTGATTACCTCGATGTGTTGAATGCCTCCAGGACGCGAAGTTTTTCAACGCGGAATCCGTATACCGCCAGCTATGAGTAATACGTTTAACGATAAACAAGTGCGAAATTTGTTCGAAAAATAAGGTGACATTTTATTATTCTCGATAACTACGAATATTTATTTATTAAAATACAAGGTGGCGCAAAATTAATCAGCCTATCTGAAGATGTTATAATTCTTGCAAATGGCGTCGTACGTAAATCAAATTCGACATTTGTGAACTACACAGGTGCAATATACAAACAGACAGGAAATGGAGCATAATACTCCGCAAGAGCGTGGAATAATTGTGTCGATTTTTTTTACCAATAATCGGTCGTAGGTGTTAGCGCAGCGTGAATTTCGACGTCGTTTTTCTAATCGCGTCGCGCCAACTGGGCAAACATTCCGGCGCTTAGCTACTCGACTCGAACAGACCAGAACCTCAGGAGACCATGCAGGCCGTAGCTGCCACCGGACTGGTCTGGTTGTTCGGCCGAGAATATCGAGGTTGTGACTGCCGATGTCGCTGAAAACGAAGAAACATCAACCAGACGACGAGCCAGGCAATTGGGCACCACCAGATGGACTCTACAGCGAATTTTGGTAAAAGACTTACACATGTTCCCGTACAAGTGCAAACAGTGCATTAGTTAATGCTCGATGACCGTCAGTCGCGTGTGAATTACTACAGAGTGCGCCATCTCATATGGGTCGATGTAAACGTCGAATAACTTCAACAATTGTCAACCGATTTTCATATGTCATAGCATTTTGGAAACGTCAATGCAATTTTAACCATGAATCGCTTCATACCAAAAGAACAGAAAAGAACTCAACGTGCGTATCGTGATCGGGTTGCGCCCAAAAAAGATACAATTCGTCGTTGGGCCTCGAGTTTTTTTCAATTTGGTTCTGTGGCAAGCCCTCGTGAGCAACTTAGGCTACGTCCGGGGCGTTGAAACTCATCTATTCAGTCTGTGAAAGCCAGTGTTCGCAGCTGTTAGGCATCTGTGGGACCACTTTGCGGAGAATTTTAAAGGAAGATCTTTACTTATTTCCATACAAAGTGCAGATAACTCAAAGGATTTCGCCACAAGATGAGCCACGGCGCTTGGCATACGCACAAAATGTCGTTGCAATGATTAATGCTGAACCGGAGTTCTGGCAGCAAATTTTGATGACCGATGAGGCACATTTTACGCTCTCTGGCTCAGTTAATAAACAAAAGTGTCGCTTCTGGGGCATCGAAAATCCTCACATTATTCACGAAGAGCCGCTATATGATCAAAAAGTAACTGTTTGGGCCGGTATATGCGCTAAAACTATCATTGGACCGGCGATACAGTGGACGGTGATCGATATCGGTGGATATTGGCCCATTATGTGGTCCCAGAAATGCGTAAAAAAGGCTTATTTCACTTATGGTTTCAACAAGATGGAGGGACATGCCATCCTGCGGACAAAACAATGAACCTTTTGCGTAAGAAGTTCCCTGGAAGATTGGTGTCAAAAAAGGGCGATATTAACTGGCCTCCGAAATCACCGGATTTGACTCCTCCATACTTTTTTCTTTGGGGACACTTGAAAAGCAAAGTGTATACTAACGGCCCGAAGACAATAGAACAGCTCAAAAGAAACATTCGTGCGGAAATCGCAGGGATAGCTATCGCCTCGTTTCTCAAAAGCTTAATGCAGAGAAAGTGCAATGGTACACATAAGAAAATAAGCTTGACCGACCTATTCGTGTTGTAGCTAGGGGCTTGCATCCCTCTTGCACAAATAGATATAATCGCGGACCTGAAAATCAAAGGATTCAAAATAACAGATGCGGTAAACATTCTCGCGCGTGAAAAGCACCATACCAACGGAGAAGAATCTGTAGTCGAACGCGGGCTTCCCCTATTCAGACAATATTAAATATTATGGTTAAAATCGAACCACCTCGACAGAATAAGACGTTAATTCCTTAGTGCAAGCGCTGCCAGGGTTTTAACCATACGCAAACCTATTGCAAGATAGATCCACGTTGCGTAAAGTGCGCCGATCAACATTTGACCCAAGAGTGTACCGTTTGGAGGCAATCCCCTGCAGTGGCATCAACTGTAAGGGAAGGCACCCGGCCAATTATCGGGGATGTGAAGTAACGAAAGAACTACAGAGACGGCGGGATAAGTCACAAACCGCGAACACAAAAACTCCCGATCTGGCGGCGGCAACTAGTCGGGAAATAGATCACAAAAAAGCTGCGGTTTTGAAACCGATTCGGCAGAAAACGGGAACTAAAGCTCAATTGGCTGTATCGGGAACCAGTCAGAAAATCTTGACAAAGGAAAAACCGCTACATATAGGTTCAAAAACGTATGCCCAAATTACGGCACCCTCACGTACCATATGTGTCGAAAATTCAGACCCTGTGGCAAACGTTTTTTTCGATTATTCTTCCGAGGCTCGAAGAACAAAGCCAAACGAATCGACTTATTTTCGAGCGACTACTTAACCTCGAAAGACCTAACGGTCACCAACATAAATCTTAAAATATGACTGTTTCCTATGATAGACTTCTTATTGAGTATTCAGATGACATCGGGAAGCTATTACTGCTAGAGATCTAGCAGGGCCGCAGTAGAAGCTCACCAGATTATGAGATAAGTACAGGGATGGATGGCAGAACGGGTACCGTGCCACATTGAGTTTCAAGTAGGTACAGAGAAAATCGCCAATAAGAGCGCTGTCAGATACCTGGGTATATCGCTGGACTGTAAACTAACTATAAAAGATTTGTATTAAAGCCAATGAGGTTAAAGTTACGACGTATCTCAGCATGACTTTGGTGAACTCTCTCTCACTCTATTCTCTTGTATTGTTGTTACATATTGACCGAGGCATTTAGTCCGAAAGAACATAGGAAAATATAGGTTATGGCGGTAGTAAAGGGACTACAAGCCACCCGGATCACTACCTCTTGCCATGGTAGAAGGTGTGATCCTTATCGATCTGCTAGGTACAAAAAGAAAGTGTGTCTATGACAACAAGACGGAAATGGGAATTTAGGCTACCGCAAAAGAGTGGACCAATAAGTTAGTGGCACTGCTAGTGGAACGTTGCAGCTAGGACGTTGCAGCGGACGTTGCAGCACGGACGGAGCGGAACATGATGAAGTTAAATACTAAACCACACTAATCTTAATCGGACTAATTTACTTTAAAGGCCTTATACCTCTTGCTTGCAAGTAAGGTGAATATGATACATTCTTCGTCTGCAGTCAGTGGGCAAGCAGAGAACCAGTCTGGAACTGGAGATAGGCCCCATCTAGTTGGAAAACGTGGTCCAGAAGATGGTCTCAAGCTGTAAAGGAGAGAGGAGGAAATAATCTTGATATTGCTTTTAAACTGAAAGTCTTACCGGCAAGATAAATAAAATAACACAGGCCGGCCTCTCATCTGGGGAAAGATAACGACACCATTCTGAAGTAATGCGAAGGCGGTCTTGGAGTGGATGGCGTCAGGACGACAAGGGGTTAAGGTGAGTGTGTGAGTAACACAGAATATAAAACAAAACGGGCCTGTTTCTCGTCCTTAAATATCAAATCTCTCTATGCAAACTCCGGGGTTGCGTACCTGCCACACACCCTCCATCAATATATGTAAGTTCCACATATATTCCACACACTCTGGTATCTACACTTGCTTTCTTCAACAAACAGGTTTGACAAATTAGCGTTTATTATTCGACTTAATATGACGACAAGCACACATCATCAACCAATTTATTCCACATTTCGCTACAATACATTTCTGTCTTATGCCCACGTGAACATTAATGAGTTGCGTGTCAAGTCGCACCTGCATTCGAGGGGAATTACGCTTCGTTAAGATCCCTCCATAGACAGGCCCCCTAATCGATTGTGACACATTGTAATTTCCATTCAACTCCAACATCAACTTCTCCCTTCGATTTAAAGATAGTCAACATACGTCCCACCATCAACTGTCGCTCATTAAACTTTCATTTACTATATCAACGAAATGATTAATCATTTACTAGATCCCCAATCTATATCTGGGCAAAAGTTAAATGAATAATTTTATCTCGAAGCAACATCGAACTGAAATGTCAGCTAAATACAGGCACACCATGCACGTGACACATCTTGTCTTGTTGTCAATCATCATTGTGATTGGTTGCGGTCTAAGACCACCGGGCCGTCTGGTCTGGTTGACTTTAGTTTTAGACTTTCCCTTCTTATCGATGGGATGATTGGAATTGGTGTTTGAGTGAAGGTTCTGTCTCCACAGAAAAAGATAAATGGATTTTGGTCTATGTGGATAGGGAGTAGACGAAATGGATTGGCAAATTGGGTTGTGGAATGTAAGCTGTTATGAAATTGAAGGGATTCATCGAACACATGCCTGTTTACATAAATATCCTTTCGCTATCTCAAAAAGGCGTTAAGCGCATGGCGCTTCGAAGATAACTACAAATATAAATCAGCACACATGTGTGTGGAAATGCTATTCAACTGATCACCATTTAACCAGATCCTTGAGTAAAGAGTCGTCCATGTGTTGCCTCTTGGATTTCAGTACTAAGTGCCTCTCCTGACACTCGATACCACGACTCACATTCGTTATCCTTGACAGTTAACATAGGCCGAAGCAAGCCCATGATGATGATGATGGCGATCATCTTCACGATCACTTAACATCATCTCCAAGAACCCACTTTAGACAACAACATGTCGAATATGACACCATTCCCGTTGAGTTGTTCCACTTCTCCTTAAACAACAAACTCACGGGATTAAGTACTGCCCCGCATAAACAGATGACTCGATCGTTGCATTACTCGACTATCTTAAAGCGATCGTGTTCGATGTTAGGAAACACCGAAGACTATCACTCGGGATACGGCCAACTGGCGTTGTTGTCTACCTGTCTGTCACTGACAGGATCGCTCTAAACCTTTTCTCGGGACAGGAAAACAAAAAAGATTTATTTGATTCGTTTCGGACCCAAACATGATCGGCATTAGAATTGTTCTCCTATTCTCCTCCGTGCCTTGTTCTTTTAATTTTTATTGCTTTCTTCTGTTCTTGTTTGGATTCGTCTGTGATCGGCGGTGGGTTTCGGTTAAATGGGATAAAAAATTAGTTTTCGTTTTCTCTTTTTGTTGTGTGCGAGGATCCACGCCTCTGGGGTATGGGTTAGGGTAGCATATGGCGTTTGATCAGTTAGGGTAGGTCACACGGCATATGGCGATGATAGTCATTATCCTATTCGAATGGTATTAGAAGGTGCCTTGTTAAGCGCGTTAACGAGTTTTTTTTTTTTCTTCTTCTTTTCTTTCTCTCCTTCTTCGTCTGTCATCGTGTTGGGCTGTCGATTGGCATTCCATCGTATCCGTTGCAGCGATCGATCGATCTTAAATCTCCAGAGATATGCTATATTCTTCATTCGGCTTTCTTGCTTCGGTGCCGATCTGTTTTTAGAAAAGTAATTTCAAAGAAGGATGCATGTCGTAATTTCTACTCGTCATGTGGCAAGGGATTGCTGCTGGATCTTTGTACGCGTCCCGTCACGCTCTTGTGGTAATTCGGCGCATCCTCGATATATCACAGTAAGTGATGCGTGTACAATTTTTGGCTTTCCCCCTTTGGATTGATGTACAATTGCTGTTCCCTCTTCTGTTTGTTGTGTTTGGGATTCTGTGAATTTTTAACTTTTCATGAACCTCCGGACAATCCGAGATGATATTCAGGAATTAATTGTGTTTGAATAAAATATTTCCAATAAGCCCTACTTCAAACCCAATGTGGACCAAACAGGACTATCTATGTGCAGGGTATGCAATACACGCACCGTGAAGAGGGGTGCCGGCAATTATGTTGATACAGGCGATTAAAGGGTTTATGCTGGTGATGATCGAGAAGATTATATCCTGAGGTCACAATCAGTGGGAAATTTTCAGCATGAGTGGCTTCCGAACTGGTTTCTTCGCTTTATTCCCTTTTTTTGCGGATGAAGAGATGAGTAAATAGAGCGATCGTTCACCGATGAGGCCAGGTGGTGAACGGTGATTTATTTGTATTTTTTTCGCATTTTTAATTTGGCTGGAGAGATAATTGAGGATGTGTAGAATATTCTTTCTTTTTGTTTCGAATAAGCCCGCTGGGAACTTGCTCGAGGGGCGTGAATAAATTTGTTTATCCGAACACTGTGGATCAGACGGGTATGTTGGAAATCAGGAAAACTCTTAGTCGCGAGAAATTTTGTTTTGGAAATATGTTATTATCGGATTAATAATCTGTGAAGGACGCCGTAATTATAGTCTTTCTAGGGGTAACAAGGACGTTGAAGTATGTAATTTGAAGTCTAGATGTGTTTTTGTGTTTCTATCGTAGCCCTCAACATGGGTTTTTTAAGTGTGGAATTTCACATTCGTAGGCAAAAGCGGTTCAGTGATCCCAGGGCTATAATTATCGGCTCCAGAACCAGAAGCTCTTACTAAAAGAGAAACAACTGTATGTAGCACACCATTCAATAACTTTATAGGGTGTCTTATAAAACAACAACTTGTGGGCAAAATTCGTGTTTTATTCCTCAACATAGTCTCCCCCAAGGGCATAACATTCATACTAACGCTTGTCCAACACTTCAATGTCTTTTTGTAAAACGGTTTATCATTGGCCATAAAATATTTTTCAGTTTCGCAATCACTTCTTCATTGAATCCAAGTCCTTGTCCCTGGAGAATTCATTTTAAGTCTGCAAACAGGTAAAAGGTTTTTCAACTGGCACCGGTCGATTTTGGCGGCCTGTGGCGGCCACGTTTTTTTGGTGACATCTGTCGAATCTATTGTTTATTATTCAGTTACTGATGCCAAATCACCATGGCAAGTTACACGATTGCCATGGACAACATGTCCATGTACATTTGTGCTAACGTTGCGCCCATTTTACAGTAGACGTGGTTGCCCTTCACAGTCACTCGTTTAGTGGCCAAATTTGAGACGACCTATTCGGTTGCCAACATTCGTACGTCAAAGGAATGCCAAGATCGGCCGAAAACATTACCTGGTTCCGGTGAAGGAGCAACGCCGTCTGTTCGCTTACTGGGCTTCGGAGCGTTTGGAAGATGATCGCAATTTTGGCCCAAAAATCATCTTTAGCGACGAGGCGCATTTTTCTATGAATTGCGGTGTTAATAAGCTAGATTGCTGTTTATGGAAAGACACCAACCCACACGTGGTTCACCAGGTGACAATGCATACTCAAAAAGTTACCGTTTGGTGTGGATTTTTTGTCGGCGGCGTCATTGGTCCCTACTTTTTCGAAAACGACGTTGGTGAGGCGGTCATCGTAAATGGCGAGCGTTACAGACCGATGATAACCAATTTTTCATGGCCCAAGCTAAACCATATGGAGCTAGATGACATGTGTTTTCAGCAAGATGGCGCTATGAGCCACACAACGGACGCCACGATGGACTTGAGGATAAGGTTATCTATCGTAAGGGAGATGTAAGTTGTTAGTGGTCAATGCAGTTTGAGCCTACTTGATTTTTCCTTGTAAGGTTTCTTGAAGTCGCCGGTCTATGCGAATAAACCACAATCGACTTCAAGGTGAACATAACGTTCTCCTCCGTTCTCTAAGAAACAAAAGAAATAAGCGGTCGATAATCTTCCTTCGTACTAAATCCCCTAATGATTTTTCTAACTACCTCGGCAGCTATCCCCACTTTACCGCCCTTCACAACTCCCTTTTGTAGTCGAAAACTTATTTTGTTTTCTCGGTTCCATACTTCTTTACGAGACTGTGATTGCTCGCTTTTGTTACTACTCCATACATGGCCATTTGATCGCATGATCTACCCGAAATGTCTCCAAATCTGTAAATAACATGTAAATAACCTATGTAAGTGCAAGCTCTATAAAAGACAGTAATGTACAGTCGGTCTTCGAATAAAGAAGTGACGCTCCAGCTAATCACTAACCTGGGTTTTTTTATCCGAAGTGGGATTGGTAATCAAGTTGTAGACTGTACCACTTGTCTGTGAAAAAAAAAAAATTTAAATCGCGATATTGAGCATTCAGTGTTTTATTTTCGAGTGATTAAGATGTCTGAAGAGTGGACAGAATTTTTAGAATCGGCTACAGTGGACAGGCTTAAAAATGTTTTAAGATTCTTGAAACTCCAGACTACTGGCTCAAAAGCTGCATTGAAAATACGTGCCCAGGAAGCGGTTCAAGAAATGGCAGAAAGCGAACTCGTGAAGCTGATGAAGGAGGAACAAGGTGACAAAAGCAAGGGGCGATGTAATGGCGACACAAGCATCTGGGAAGACCATGTGTCAGAAAACGGTAATCAGTCTGAAAGTGAAAGTGAGGAGCGTTTAGATGGAGAGCTGGCGAAACTCCAAAGTAAACTTGAGAAAAAGAAGCAAATAATGGAGTTGAAGAAACAACTCCGCGACCTTCAATTGGAAGATTCCGACACCAATCTCAGAACACATGGAAGTTGTGGTTACAAAGATATAGAGGATGCTATGCTGCCATTTAGTGGTGACGACAATTATCCCCTACAGCGATGGATAGAGCAATTTGAGGAATTGTCAGACGTAATGAAGCTGTCGAATAGGGATAGATTTGTCTTTGGTAAGCGTCTTCTAACAGGAACCGCAAAGTTGTTTGTGAGAACGGTTAGTGTGTATAGTTGGTGCGCATTAAAGTTAGCTTTGAGAGAAGAATTCGGGCGGGCAGTGACGAAATCAGATGTGTATAGCGAACTTAGGAAGCGGAGAAAGCGACGTGAAGAAACGATGCAGCAATATATGATCCACATGCAGGAGATTTCCTCGCATGCATCCGTAGAAGAAGAGGATTTAATAAATTTTGTGATCAGAGGGATTCCAGATTCAGAAGTGAATAAAACCATTCTGTACAGTGCAAACAACATCAGTGAATTAAAAGAATCTTTAAGAAAATATGAAAAAATGAAAAACAACAACTCAGAAAAGACAACAAATTATGTGCCGTCTAGTTCCTCGTCAAATAAACTCAAAAAGACTGAAAATGTTGTTCCCAGTGGCAGTAATGTTCATCCAAACAAGGACAAGAAGGTCATCACCTGTTTCAAGTGTCATAAACAGGGCCATATTTCTACAAAATGCCCTAACAAGGATTCAGTCATGGCATTGCATCAAAATTCAGAACGAGGTCGGTCAGCTGATAATGATTTCGAAACTTTCATTCAATATCGATGGGTTGGCAAGGAGATGGATATTTCTACGACGTTGTTGACACTATTGGACTCTGGCAGCCCTGTCAGCTTCATCCAGGAGATGTTTATTCCACCAGTGCTTCTATCAAATCTATCCGCGACATCGCAGTCCTATGTTGGAGTCAATGGAAGTCCTCTTGTAACAATCGGGAACATAAGTACTTGTATCAATTTCGAAAATTTAATAATAAACATAGAACTAATAGTAGTTAAGAACTTCTCAATGACTTATCCTGTTATTTTAGGGAGAAATTTTATTGGGAAAACAGGCTTGACGCTTAAGAGGACAACAGCAGCTTACTCCTCCAACGATAATAAGAAACCTCAAGCGATCTTCAACACCTCTCGTCATAATGACAGCATTTTAAATGAAGACCTTTCCGATTCAAAGTTTGTAGACCAAGTACTGAACATTGACATAAGTGGGGAAAGCGGTGAGTTTAGTCTTAATATTAATAAAAACTTGCATGCAGATGTTGACCAAAAAGTAAAAGATATTCTTAGACCAGCTTACTTTATTTTGAACAATGTGTTAGCGAATTCAGATTTTAAAATGCATATAAAACTAGTCAAAGGTACACCCTTTCATTGTCCTCCAAGAAGGCTACCATATTCACACAAAATCGAACTTCAAAAGATCTTGGATGATCTGCTCAAACGGGGCATTATTCGCGAATCGAATTCGCCTTATGTGTCACCAATCGTTTTGGTTCAGAAAAAAAATAAAGAACTTAGATTGTGCGTAGATTTTCGCGAGCTCAATAAAATAACTTTGCGCGACAATTATCCCCTACCTCTTATTGAGGATCATTTGGATCGTCTCAGAGGGAAAAAGTATTTTATGACCTTGGATCTGAAAAATGGGTTTCACCATGTCCAATTGTCTGAGGAGTCAATGAAGTATACGTCGTTTATAACCCCTTTGGGTCAATACGAGTATACGCGGATGCCTTTTGGGCTGAAAAATGCCCCGTCAGTGTTCGAACGCTTTATGAAGCATCTATTCCGAAAGTTGATTTCAGAAGGGAAAATCTTAACTTACCTAGATGATATTCTATAGCAGAGCAATTAGATATTTTGAAACAAATTGTAGATATAATTGTGGAAAATGGACTTCAGCTCAGGTTCGATAAATGCATGTTTTTGCAAAATGAAATCGTTTATTTGGGTTATAAGATTACTGAGGACGGTATAAGACCTAATGATAGTAATCTTGACGCCATAAAGAATTTTCCGATACCAGCATGTACTAAGGATGTACATAGTTTTCTGGGGCTTTGCTCCTATTTTAGAAAATTTATGAAAAATGTTGCTAATGTTGCCAGGCCATTGTATGACTTGTTGAAAAAGAATGCACCTTTTGTGTTTGGCATTCAAGAAAT
This sequence comes from Merodon equestris, assembly GCA_958301585.1. NCBI lineage: Eukaryota > Metazoa > Arthropoda > Insecta > Diptera > Syrphidae > Merodon > Merodon equestris. The sequence goes on from OY284414.1 coordinate 20,202,210, forward strand.
GCAAACTTTTGAAACGCTGAAGGACAGACTTTTAGATTCGCCTGTTTTATCCATTTACAGCCCCAATCTAATCACAGAACTGCATTGTGATGCAAGTAGTGTGGGATTTGGCGCGGTTTTGATGAAAAGACAGTGTGATCAAAAGTTTCACCCCGTGTTCTATTTTTCGAAAAGGGCAACGGCATCAGAATCAAAATATCACAGCTACGAACTCGAGACACTGTCAATAATATACGCGTTGAGGAGATTTAGGATTTACTTGATTGGTATCTCGTTTAAAATCATAACCGATTGTCAGGCTTTGGCCTTAACTTTGAAAAAGAAGTGCTTAAACCCGCGCATCTCACGTTGGGCGTTAGAACTTCACAGTTTCGACTATGTGGTAGAGCATAGAGAGGGGAGACGTATGACTCATGTTGATGCGTTAAGTCGTTCGATTAACATTCTCTTTGTAGATAATGAGTCGTTTGAATTTGCACTTGCAGCAGCGCAGAAGCGAGACCCGAAAATTGTATCTATAGCGTCTGAGTTAGAAAAGTCTGAAAGTTCGTTTTACGAAATGATCGATGGTTTGATATACAGGAAATATAAAGATAAGGTTCTCTTCTTCGTCCCAGCTCAAATGGAAGAGCAAATAATTCGTACACACCACGAGTCGATGTGTCATTTAGGAGCTGATAAATGCTTCGCATATATATCAGCGAGTTATTGGTTTCCCAACATGAAGGAGAAGATAAAGGAATACATAAAAAATTGTCTCAAATGTATCTACTTCTCACCTCAATCTGGGAAAAAGGAGGGCACGTTGCACTCTATCCCTAAAGGTGACGTTCCGTTTGACACCCTGCATGTCGATCATCTCGGTCCTTTACCCAATTCTCATGCAAAGAAAAAGCATGTATTTCTCGTGATTGACGGCTTTACAAAACTTTATCCTGTCAAGACGACTCAGAGCAAGGAGGCCATCTCTTGTTTAAAATCATTTCTCGAAAGTTACTCCAGGCCAAACCGCCTGGTATCGGATAGTGGAAGCTGCTTCACTTCCAAAGAATTTGCAGAATTTTTAGAGCAGCAAAATGTGCAACACATTAAAATTGCAACTCATTCGCCACAGTCAAACGGTCAAGTGGAACGAATGAATCGGATGATTGTGCCGATGCTAGCAAAAGAATGTAACGCAAATACAACTATTGATTGGGACAAGTACCTGACCAAGGTTGAATTTGCGCTTAACAATACCTTAAATAAAAGTACTGGTTTCACTCCCAGTGTCCTCTTGTTTGGAAGAAACCAAAGGGGCGAGTTTTGTGATCGTGTTCGCGAATATCTTCAAGATGCATCAGAAAAAGGTACCGCTTGTATTGATGAGATAAGGCAAAAGGCGGCCGAAAATATCGAAAAGAGTCAAATAAGAAATGAGAACTATTATGATAAACACCATAAACATCCAAGGTCATACAGGCAAGGTGAATATGTTTTGATTAAGAACATCGTTACAATTCCAGGTATCAATAAAAAACTTCACGCTAGATATCGAGGTCCATACGAGACAAAGAAAGTTCTTCCGAATGATCGTTATGAGGTCGGCGATATTGACGGTTTTCAGATGTCTCGTGTTCCATATAAGGGTGTTTGGTCCCTAAACAATATGAGGCCGTACAACGTAGAACGTGTTAATCCTGGGGGAGATGAAGAAGTGGTCGGAGGTCGCTTGGAGGTACGTGAGGTTGCTGAAACTGAATGAATAAGAGTTTAAATTTCCGCTCCGTGCCTTAAGCCTGTCTTCTTAATAAAGTCTTCCCTGTTAATTTGATATTCTTATAGCAATTAGTAAAGCATTTTAAGGTTATGTCTGATTATTGAAATTTTAATCTGTTTCTAAAAATATATTTTGAATACTTTTCTTTTCTCTCTCAATATTGTATTTCATTTGCTTTGTAATCGGGTCGATCATACTATCAGGATGGCCGAGTTGTAGTCGAAAACTTATTTTGTTTTCTCGGTTCCATACTTCTTTACGAGACTGTGATTGCTCGCTTTTGTTACTACTCCATACATGGCCATTTGATCGCATGATCTACCCGAAATGTCTCCAAATCTGTAAATAACATGTAAATAACCTATGTAAGTACAAGCTCTATAAAAGACAGTAATGTACAGTCGGTCGTCGAAGAAAGGAGTGACGCTCCAGCTAATCACTAACCTGGGTTTTTTTATCCGCTCTGCTTTCTTTTCCTCGTTTCGGCGTTTACACTTTATAAACGCTATTTCACTGAAACGCAAGCCAATCATATAAACGATTCTAAGTCCTTCTTTAGGTTTGTTAACTACAAAAGAAAATCTGATGGCTATCCTACCTCTCTCTCCTTCCATGATTCGACCTCGAATGACCCCAATATTATCGTCAACTTTTTCGCCATCTTTTTTAAACGGTCTCCAGACCTCTCTTACTTCGATTATTTATTGAATTTTTCCCTTGGACCATTTTTTTTAAGTAAAAAAATGAAAATTGGGTGAAAATACTTATAAACTACAGAGGAGTACTTACCAAAATCTTCCTTTCATTAGAAAACTATGATCGTAATATTTAGTAAATTTTCCATCATATTGTGAAAAAGTTTTGTCACGTTTACACACCACTTGGTGACCATCTAGCGCAACCTTGTATAGCTATGCCCATTTAAGTTCAAATATTTGAACGTCTGGTGAGGAATCTGGTGATGTGGGACTTCAATTTTTGTCCCTTTGACAAGGTCTGCTGAAATATCGCCGTCGTTCACGAGAGTGTGATTGAAAACGAAGTTCATTTCCAAGCGCTTGGAGGAAGTATTCAAGCCAACATACCATGCACAACGTCGTTCTTTCGCCGATTGGGTGCCGGAAACTAACTAATAAGATTATCACTGGCTATGTGGCTCATTTTCATTTATCTGGTAACGTAAATAAACAAAATTGTCGGCGCCAAAAATCCACAATAAATAGGTAGACAACATTTCCATACACAACTAGTGCCATTGAGTGCAGTATTTGCAGTATTATTTGAGTTGACAGTACCACTCAGCCAGTATAAAAATTCTCCCGATGCGACCTTCAATGTGATTGGATTGAGTTACCGAACTATGTTGATTAACTTTTTTTTGTTTGAAACTGATGCTATGGACGTGGAATATGTTCATTTAGAGTAGGACGTAACCACCTTCATAGAAACTGGTGAAAAAGTAGTTCTTCTGTGAGACAAATTTTCCGATGTCTGATTTTTAGAAACCTTTGATGTAACAACATTAGGCTTTTTCCTTTGGAACTAGTTGAAAATAAATTTCACCTAATACTGACTCAACGAATCAGACCTAAAAAAAATGTATCAGAACTTGCCTCATGAAAAATTTTACCAAAGAGATTGACTACTTGTAAGCGTAGCCGAGGTAGACATTTGGTAGATGTTGTGTTATAGTATTAGCTGCAACTATTGTAACTTCTCGTGAAAATTATGCATTTTTTTATTGATTTAGCACACCACCTCTTGACGGATAACCCAGATTAATGCAAATGTTTTTTTGATATCTCGTCACATTATTTTCAATACATCGCGCGACACCACACGTGTAGGATGTCCGTTGTTGCATGCGCTGTGTGGCACGTTGCTATCACATGCCTTCAGTATCCATATTTCCAGTCTAGTCTAAGCTAGATGTTGCCCAACATCGACTTACAGCGCTCGTGGTGGTTGTGGCAATGCCAGTTTCTTTTGATAAAATACAAAGGGACCTACGGATGATTTCGCCAGGCCAACATCCACAATAGACAGCGACTTTCTAGGGATTTTATTATTATTAGATACTGATGTGTCTCGTGCGGATTGGCATCGTCCCAATTGCGGCTTATTCATAAATTTATCAAATACGGGCTTCGTCGCTAAATTTGATTTTGCTCCACCAGAGGTAATGCAGCTTTGTTTATGTTCTTGTGGCAGTGTACAGACTCAAGTCCGTACACTCGGTGACGCGTATTAGCTGAATGTTTATCGAACCGGTTGACCCGAATTTGGCAACCAAATGCGAATAGTCGATTTAACAGGATGGCAGTAATGTGATAAAAATGAAGTAATGCGCGGAACGTTTGTCGAATGGAGCCCTAAATAATAAATGAAAATAAAACTTGATAATTTGCACGCCTTGGTCAGCTTTATAACCATCCATTATGATTTACTGTGCAACATTGAATAATTCAGAGTACGGCGAATTGCCATTTGTATTCTTAATTTTTTTAAGAACAAATTCCAAGGGTCTGTATTGGAAAAGCATTTATTATCGAAAACGTAATTTGGCAGTGCACTAGTTTACTTTAAAACTTTTTCTTGACATCAAACTCTCGGTCTTTCTGTTTGATGAAGAAAACTGTTCCTCACTGCCTTGGGCAGCTTGGCGTGCTATATTAGTTTTCATAACTGAGCCTTCTCAATGGTGTACATCAGTTTATTTACTGGGCTTCAATTCTGATATCATTATCATCAGCTTAGAACGAGAGATTAACTCGGTTGTCTTCGTCCTGAGTAAGTGATTCTTTATGCCAATTATATTATTATCGATGTATACGACATTTGTTCAAGAAATAATTAATAAATAATTTTTTTATATCTAATTTTTTATTTATTTATCAATATTTATTTTCTTCAATCCAGGAAGCACTTTTGATATGCACTTTTTGTATGACCTCCTCAATCCTGACAAATCTCCGTCATTTCATGGTTCTTTTCAGTTTTGGAAAAAGAAAAAAGTCGCAGGAGTCCAAGTCCGGTGAATACAGTGGGTGAGGCATGGTTAAGCAACGATGAGAGAGCAGGTGCATTATCGTGGCACAACAGCCATGAATTTTGATCCCACAAATTCGGATGTTTTCTTTATTTTGCTTTACGCGACCGGCGAATAACTTCAAGATAATATTACTTATTGACCGTACGACCTTCCGGCAAGAACTCATGATGAACCACGCCCTTGTTGCTCTATCAAATTTTTTTTTCACTTCTTCAACGTTTCATCTGTTGTTGACGTGCTGACGGGCAGACTTCGCCATTAACATCTTCTGGGCCACCCATGAAGAAATTGCAACACTTATATACAGGGTGTCCCACGAGCAGTGTGCCAAAAAGCTAGAGCGTGTAGGTCTGGTCAAGACAAGAAAAAAATCGTATTCTAGCCCGTTTAGCCGGGAGGGGCAATTTTCTAAAAAATTGACTTAATTTGGAAAAAAAATTATTAAAAAATCAACAGTTACATCCACAATGCCGCGATATACTTTTTTGTAAAGCCAGAAACCTCTTCTTTCATCTTGTTTTTAAACGAAGCTGTTTTAAGGAATAGTTTTTGAGAAATTAATTCTCAAACTAAAAATTTTGAAAAAAAAAAAAAAAAAAAAATTTCGAACTATTTTTTTTTCAAAATTGTATGTAATTAAGTACTAATTTTTTTTCAAAAATTCAATTCTCTTATTAGTTTTTATTTGAAAACAGAAAGCCGGATGCAAAAATGTCTTGTAGTTTTTGAGAAATTAAAAAAAAACCGAACCACTTTTTTCTAGGAAAAAACCTTTTTTTTGGCTGGACTTGTAGGCAAATTAATGTATGAAATATTGACCTCTTTTTTTTTATTTTTAAAAAATTCGGAATTTTATTATAATAAATTTTCAATATAATCCCCATTTTTTAGAAGGCAAAGATTATATCTCCTTCTAATGGCCTGTAATTTGACTCCAGCGACTTCAATCCGTTTTTTCAGTTGTTCCAAAGATACTATTTCCACTTCGTAAACATAATTCTTCATGAATCCCCACAAATAAAAATCTAGAGGAGTTAAATCTGGTGATCTAGGTGGCCATTCCGTGGGGCCCCTTCTTCCGATCCAACGGTCGCTAAAATGATCATCCAGCCAGTTTCCAACCCGTAAGCTGTAGTCCCCATCTTGCTGGTAGATTGTTTTATCTGCTATGGCCAAAGGAACGTTGTCCATCAAATCGGGCAAAAGGCAGGTATGATTCTCCATTAATAACGGCATTCAAAAACCGGGACCCGATTACAGTTTGTCCAACAATACCAAGCCAAACATTACAGCTAAAGCGGTGTTGTGATTTATTTTGTTTTTTGTTGTGTGGATTGGTGGTGCTCCAATGATGCAAATTGTGGAAGTTAGTAACCCCATTTCTGGTAAACTGTGCTTCATCCGTCCAAAATATCCTTGCAAAATAGTTTCGTTCAATTTCATCTCGAAGCAGTAATGATCGACAAAATTCTGCTCTCAAAAATGTGTCGTTTGAGGTGAGTTCCTGAACTGGCCTTAAATGGTACGGGTGTAAGTTTTCGGTATGAAGCACTCTCCATACTCTAGATTTGGGCACTCCAAGCATTATAGCTATCCTCCATGTACTAAGGGAGGGATTACGTCGGACCAAATCTAAAATTCTTTCATCTAAGGTTCCTGATCCATCTGTAACTGATCTTTCGCTTCTTCGATGCTCCAGCACTCCGTGCTCTCGCAGACGTCGGTGGATTCTTGAATACATGCTACGACTGGGACACCTCCGGTTGGGATATCTTTCAGCGTAGAGTCTTTCGGCTTCACGATCTCGACCATTAGCTAAACCGTAGCAGAAGTACATGTCCGTTAATTCTTCTCGAGAGTATGAGTTTGACATCGTAATGTGTTGATGAGTTAACATCCAATTTGGAAATGGTTTTTTTATTAAAAATGCGATGCCTTTATTTACATTTGGGTTGCAAATATTTTGTTTTTCAATAAAGAAAAATTGCGGTTTTATTGTCTTAAGGTCCTAGCGGGTAGAACCCATCGGCGGCGGGCGGACCTAGACGAAATTGGCAGGTCAGTTTTCAGGCGTTATCAATGGAAAAAAAGGATTAATCCAGGGTTATTCCAATACTGTGTCACTTTATTGTATCCTCATAAATCTCCGAATTTTTTAAAAATAATAAAAAAGAGGTCAATGTTTCATACATTAATTTGCCTTTTTTTTTTTTTTTTTTTTCAAAATTTTGAGTTTGAAAATTAATTTCTCAAAAACTGTTCTTTAAAACAGCTTCGTTTAAAAACAAGATGAAGGAAGAGGTTTCTGGCTTTACAAAAAAGTATATCACGGCATTGTGGATGTAACTGTTGATTTTTAATAATTTTTTTTCCAAATTAAGTAAATTTTTTAGAAAATTGCCCCTCCCGGCTAAACGGTATACGATTTTTTTCTTGTCTTGACCAGACCTACACGCTCTAGCTTTTTGGCACACTGCTCGTGGGACACCCTGTATATTCTTTTTTGCTCAAAGTAGACTCGCAATGCCGTAGTCAACATTTCAAGTACATACTTCAAATAATTTAATTATAGTCACCTTATTTTTTGAACGAACCTCATACAGAAATGGGGTTACCGTGTCTGAAGGGTCCTTGGCGAAATACCCATTTTCGGTCTATGTGTAAAAAGTATGTCTATGCTAAATAGTATAGTGGTGCTATGTCACCAAAACCTGTGCCACTAGCAAACACACGGGCATCCGTTCTGACTGATACTTGATCTTTGGAGATCCGAAGAATTTGCAGATTTTCAACGGAAACATCTTTCCATAATGAAGAGAAAAAAAAAACAAATTCGGTTGACTTCTTTGACGCTTTGGCTGTGAAATTACAACTAAATCCATTGCTATTATATGCTCTGTTAAGTCTGTGAGAATTGATAGCAAAGTCCTTGTAATTGACAGCAAGAGAACTCCATTGATCCCTGCAATAACACATAATGAAAAGCTGTATTGGCAAAATGTAAATATAAAAGAGCTATAGCTATGGCCGGAAACTCGGCCATTCAAAGGTCATCCTCCACCTCTTACAATATTACATTCAGTTTTCAGAATTTGATCCTTTCTACAGGCAAGAGAATAGGCTTTCCCTTGACTTGAGTAATAGAGCCTTTGTCCACTCGTATTATAATTTTCGTGGCAAGGTTTTCGAATATTCTTCTATGTACAATTAGCTTTCCATCTTTATCTCTATCGTTGGCAGAGGTTTCCTCTGTGGCAAAGGTAATGTGCAACTCCAGTTTTGAATGGTGAATCTTCATCTCACGTAATGAAAAAGTCACAGAAAAAATGTCTAAGAAAACTCACTCCCCTGTCCCTACTTGTATTAACTTGTGAGTTGTAACTTCTCTCATTCAGGTTGTTAAGTTTAAACGGCCGACAAGAGACAAGCGTCAGCACTTACCTCGTTATATCCAGGCCTCCCACATCCTATGGAAATAAGAAAACTACGCCTCCATAAGCATTCTAATCAAATCGATTCCTCCTCCACATTCTGAATTCAGAATTCACGAAGAAAGTACTTCTGCCGCCTTCCCTCCCTCGGTAATTGACTTCCAAACCAGGTCATGGAAACTACATACCGAACTACCAACAGCTAATTCCATTCAGACGTTAACCACCATTTAACGAGGCAATCATCCATTCTCAAATCCGTATTACTGACTGCACCGCAGCAATTAAAGTGACTTATTCTGCGGAAGCCACAGCAGCCAACTCCCAAGGACGACTCACATCTCGACAATCCGCAAAAGGAAACCATAAACCATGCACAATGTGCATTCGAAATTCCAATCTAACCTTCGCACTACTTAAACTTCCACCCAGTCATCACCAGTAGCAGTGTCTTTGCCTTTTCTATTCCCAAGGGAACAAAAAAAAACCAAAAAGGTGATAAACGATGCACTGTAAGGATATCGGAGTTCAAGGACTCAAACTTACTTCCAAAACGATATCGAAGATATCCCCAAGAATGGCTTTCTATATCCATGAAAGGTGCACTGTGCACGTATAGAATCCAGGACGGCGGAAGTCCTGTCACAGGATTCGCCCCAAAACGAAATCGTACAAACGAACGAATCTCACGCGAAAGGCAGCCACAAAACGGATTGTTGAACAATAAAACAATAAAGCACATCCACACTTCGTGCCGCACTATCGTGTTTCGTCTCGCCTTTATCACGAGTTCGGAGGAAGCAATGCTGAATATGACAAGGTCACGACCTCGTTAAGCATCAGTGCCAACCAAACGCAAACAAATGACGGAACGGAAACCAAGAAAACAAAATCCTTTGTTTTTTTGCATATCCTTTTCGGTTCATTTTAAATGAAAATAGGAAAAAAAAAAACGCTTAAAGCCATTTTTCACGTCGTGCTAACGCGTGTAAGCTTAGTCCTTATTCCTTAGTCACTTTTTGACTTTTCAAATGATTTGACAGTTTCAAGCCTGTCGGCGTTCCGGGGGTCCTACCCCTCGTGCGATGCTACTACGACATTCAGATTTCTTAGTTTGTTATTCCTATTTTTACTTTGTCATGTGTCATAGTGGGGTATATGATCCTTCGGGCGATTGTATCCATCACACTAGTGTCAAGTGATAAAAACACACCTAACACTCGTCCTCTTTAAAAAAAAAAAAACGGGCATAGGTTTAAGTGGCGTAACTATTTAATTCGTACAACAGGATCCCTTTACAGTTGGGATGGGAGACTCTCTACTAATTTTCGTTCCCGTTGCGAGAGAAATAGAGAAATCCAACGTGAGGTATGGAAAAGAGAAAATTTCCCAAATTTTCGGAGTAATATTCGGAGTCGAAGAGATTCGTGGTGAGTATGCGCCAGATTCGCACAGCATCCCTTCGTGTTACTTCGGCTTTCATTTTCGACTTTGTGAAGAAGAGGAAAATGAAAAGAAAATCCAGGATGTGAAATGTCAATAGGGAGTCAACAGAGCATCACCGCATAAACAAAAGGGCGTATAGAACAATGGGACATTTTTCTTCACGTAGTTTTTCACGGAATTCCTTCGGTCTTTTATCCTTTTTTTTCTGTTTCTACTCTCAAATAGAACTGTTCTAGGTACAATGTAGCAGCACACTTCCTTGATCTCCAGTTGTTTCAATTGCATCAAAAGGTAGCAGCATGAGGTGTCCTTTGCAGCCTGCTGTTAGAACATGCTTGAGTAAGTCGTCATTCGAAGTTGTCGAACAAAAGTCCGAACCAAAAAGGAAGACGTCCCACAAGGATGTCGTGCATCATGCATACTTTGAATATGAAGATATCCCATTTGTAACCTGATTCCTAATGTCACACGGGACAGGGGCAGACAATAGTTGAGTCTAATTAAGTGAGGCTGCTTCTGCCGAGCTACCATCCTGGTCAACTGGATGTGGTGGTGTCAGTGATATCCTTAGCAAATCGCATTAGTTTGGTAAGTCAATAGGATGTCTATTGGAAACTCATTGTATTCCATTTATTGTTTCGGGGTCATTACGAAGGTGACGGCTCTACAGTTCCCGAGGTGCTAACTTGATTATATGCTCCAATTGGGAATATACATTCTCCGATGCGTTCGCCGATTGTCTTCGGGGGTGATGATGTAGCCGCTTACGATAAGATACCATCGCTCATGTGTGCGTATGTACGACACCGGAGCGGTGACGGGAAATTTGAGATTTGTTGCGCTAGAGCTGGTGCAAGGAAGCTGTCAGAATAGAAATTGAAATTTGATTCGCATTATAGCAGTGCGGCAAGGAGTAACTGAAGGGACGCATTGATGCGTTGTGTATGCAGCGTGCTTTGTTATAGCCACACATTCTACATAATCGATTAGTAGGAGCTGTCAGCTGGGTACTCACCAGATGGACAGTGATTGAGAAAGGAATTTGCTCAGTTTGGTGTTTATCGGCCTAAGGGATGCAATGGTTTTGATAACTTCATCTCATGCGGCCGGAGTGTGCGGCAGTGTTACAAGGATACAGTCAATTATTGAAATGCCTGATTCGGTATGCGCTGTTTTATGTCCCACGTGTAAATTTTCGCACGATGCCTAAACCAAAGCTAAAGCTAAACAAGAAAAGGACGAGAAAATGGACAATGGAGGAGTGAGACATGAACAGAAAAATAGATCCTTAATTGAGAGGTTGATAGCGGAAATCACTTTGTCCTGGCGATTGTGTTTGCAAGCGGGCGGAGACACATTCGCACTTTGGAATAGTCCGATGGGACGGTGCGGAGATGTGACGGCGGTTAGCAATCGGTGAGTTGGTATTGATGAAGTTGATTCGGTATCAAATTAAATGGGTAGGTGGAGGATGAAAGAAATTGACAAATGACTTGGCGTTTGAATGGGATGTGATTGAGGCGAGATGTGGGGCATAAGATTGAGTTGGTGGCAGGACTAGTGGTGAGAGGAGATAATTGTTTGGTTTCGAGGATTGGCGAAAAAAAGTTGTTGTGAGAGTCCTTAATGGTGGCTTCCCAGGGCAATTTAGGTAAATGAGAAGATTTTTTTTTGCGCTTGACAATCGCAGAAAAATACGAAAATAACAGGAATTGATGGCGGTTGAAAAGAGTTTTATTCACTTATACCAATAAGCCTTTGGGATATCACCAAAAATCCTGCGGAATGACGGCCTGGGTTTCATTAATGATGATCCAAAATGCCCATTGGGACGATTGAATCTTAGTTTTGAGGTTATACCTATAAACAATGTGTCATCATCGAAGTTGACAAGAATGAAGCGTGTTCAAAAAATAAGGTGACTTTTTTATTTTTCTCGAAAAAAATTTATTTGTTCATTAATATCAAAATTGTTTCCTTCAGAATATTCCCCGTCAGAGATTCTACACTTGTGCCATGTCCTTTTCCAATCCTCGAAGCACTTGTGATATCCGCTTTTTGATGAAGCCCTAAGCCCTTTCAACGATGCAGTCTTATATCCTCAGTCGTGGCAAGCCTCCGTCATTTTATGGGTCTTTTCAGTTTTTGAAAAAAGTTTTTTAAGCATATACCTATGCTACGTCACCACATGAAAAAGTGACCGTGATGACCCTTTTCAGCAAATCTGGGTCGTTATTCACGACTTGCAACAGCTTATGAGCGATGCTCATGCCACGGTTCTTTTGATCAAATTTAGCAAATTCGGAATAAACTTTGCGGACACCCGCTTCATGTCCAAAAAAAATGCATGGCTTGAGCCAACCGATATGTCAATAACCATAGCGACTTCTCTGACAGTGACGCGATGATTCTCCAACAATTTTCTTCACTGCTTCAACGTTTTCATCCGTTGATGACTCTGGGGCGTCCAGGTTGACCATAGTCAGCGCCATTCCTCGGAACTTGTACCGCTTGTAAACACTTTTTAGACTCGCAAAATGCCACAGTCAATATTGCTTAATTTCACTTTTTACACAAAATTTAATGTCGATTCTCTGATAGAGCAAAAAATCGCCAAACACAAAATCGTCTAATCTTCATGTCTATACAAAACAAACTAAATATCCAAAATATCTCACAGTATCAATATATGTTAGGGGATATGTGTATCAACATAAAAAAAAAAAAAAAGTCTAAAATCGAATGTACCTAGCTAGCGAAATTCAAAAAGTCACCTTATTTTTTGAACAACATTGTAGGGATATAGAGGGTGGGCCATCAAGTGGTTTTATAATTCATGCAGGTTCAAGAGTGTACGCTCTTATGGTGTTTGTCACATAACCTGGACGGGGTGCAGATGGTTTGTGTCGAAGATGTTCGTTCCATGCTCTCCGGGGGTGGTTGTCCAAGATAGGATTTGAGTGATTCGACTGAATTTGCGTTGGTTGTACAATAGTTCACAGTAACTCTTTTGTTTCCATGTTATTAAGGTGTTATATGGGAAATGCACACACAGACTATGAATTTTGAAGTGATGAAGTGATAAATACTTATGCTTGATACTGACAGCTGTTTCCCGCTCGAAAACATGACAGAAAGTCAGTATCATATCTCCGCGGAACAAAAAAAACTGCTTTACGCTTGAACAACGATGGGAAATATTGAAAACTTATTTCCAAAGTGAGTGCTGTGTAGCCCAACCAGTGCGTTTTTTTAAAAAGAAGTTTTGGCCAAAAATGATGCACCCACCGCGACTGCTGTACACAAGTTTGTGCAAAAAGTTCGTGAGACTGGTATGGATGGTCTCCGTCGTCGTAAGGTGCGCACCACAGATGAGAATGTGGCTGCTGTGGCAGAGAGTGTGAGACTCAATCACGAACATTAACTCGCCATCGATCTCAACAGCTTAACATTTCACGTACTAGCCTGAGGAGAAAGATCTCGGATTATTCGCTTACAAGGGCCAATTGTCTCAGCAATTGAAGGCGCGCGACCATCTGCTTCGTTATCGCTTTGCAGTTTGGGCCTCAGAGCAGCTTGAATTGGACAACGATTTTTCGCGAAAAATCATCATTTTTGACGAGGCGCATTTTCATCTACGTTAACTACGTTAACAAACAAAATGTACGAATCTGGGGCTCGGGAAACCCACACGTTATTGACGAGAGGCCAATGCATCCATAGAGAGTGACAGTTTGGTGCGAGATGTGGAATTGTAGCATCATTGGACCATTTTTCTTCGAAAATGAAGCTGAGAACGACGTTTCGGTCTACGGTGGGCGTTACAGAGCCCTGTTAACCGACTTATATTTTTACTGAAATTGAAAACATGGATTTGGACGACATCTGGTTCATGCAGGATGGTGCGCCATGCCACAAGCGGTCTTTCGCGCACCGAATTCCCAAATCGTGTTATCAGCCGTCTGGCGATGCCAATTGGCCGCCTCGGGGATGCGATTCGACCTCTTTGGACTTTTTTTTGTCTAGAACCATGAAGGACCGATGCTATGCCAACAACTCGGAAATGATTCATACACTTAAGGCCAATATTGCCCAAGCAATCCGTGAGCTACCGCCCGAAACCCTCAACAAGGTCTTTAAAAATTGGGGTGAGACGATGTGCTACTTCGAAGCCAGCCCAGGCAGCCACTTGAACGACGTTGTACTTCATAATTAATGGGAATATTCGTTCTTACTAATAAAGCCATGATACATGTAAAAAATTTAATTTTGTTTATTTTATTGGATTTTTAAAAAGTAACTTGTATTTGGCCAACCTTAAAATGAGTATCAAGCCGAATCATGTTTTCGGCCCATTCACCGAACCTACAACGCGTATAATGGTCAAGCGATTTCAACTCTTGCACGAACTGGATCTTATAAGCTTTTAAACCAAGGTCTTTCCGTACCTGCTCAGATGGACGATTATGTCGACCGTAAAATGGACGTAGCACTATAAGTTTACTGAACCGAACCATGGTTTTGAAAATAAATTTGCACAATTTGCATCCATTATTCTAGCCCTAATCTATTCGTCGTAAAATGGCAAAATGTGCTAACTACAAATCAACTTTCAACTGCCCAATTGACAATTTGCGAAAACAGTGTCGCCAATTTAAAAACCAAACCTCTAAAAAATTACCCTTTATAAATAACAGCGGGCTCGGCAGTCAAAATAACAATTTTTCGAAAACCGCGGAAGAAAAGACGCCTTAAAGAGATTGTGGTTCAGGCTGTGTGACCTGTGGCGCCGTCTTGTTGGAACCAAGATGGTCTATGCCCTGGCGCCATTTTTTAAGAAACAAGAATTGTCCCTGATCGTATCAGTCAGAATTGGCATAAAATTAGCTATGGCGACTATAGCTGTTCTATCATCGAAGAAGAACGATCCAATTCTCTGTGAATAAATTTGAGCCCAAGCAGTCACGTGATGGTCTTGGCAAAATTCCTTGTGAATCACCTGAGCGTTTCCATAGGAGTTGAACCAACAAAAAGTCATGGGATCGTCGTCAGCTTGTGCCATGTTCACCACATATTTCGCATAATTCAGCGACGTAGCTTGTCGATCTGTAAGATTCGATGCCCTGATTCCACTATGAACGGGATCAACTTAAAATAATCAAAAATTATGCGTCGAAGAGCCGTATGAGGGATGGCCCAACTGCCAACAAGGAACGGCGTTCTCCAATTCCTGGCTTTTTCACATTAGATTGCCTCGGGCGATATCGTCCTTGTTGACTAGTATTGGGTGTGATATGCTTTTGGTATAAAAACGGTGCTTTCAAATTTGCCTGGCCTGACGCTTGGAACACGGACTCTCATAGGCAGATCTGAAAACAGGTGCGCAAGTTACAGGGTTGTCAAATGCCGAAGATTTAAATTGTCCAACCTATAGTTCTACCTCGTTATATTGACTTCAGACGGCAGCTGACAGTTTTGATACAAATTGTACAGTCCTAACGTCCGGAGAAGTGTTAAACAGTCTCCCGTCGACTTTATCCACGAAGCAATGAACAAATCAAACGAATTGCACTCATACAACCCGCGAAATAACAAATTTCCCGATACTTTCTGAAAGCACCCGGCATTTACAAGCAAATCTCACTGATGTATTCCCGGGAGCTGTGCGTTTATCGAATTGTATTTCCATTTAATCTCCTCCGGAAATCACAAATCGAAACAAATTAACTTCAATCACTGTTCAGATGATACCAATTCAACCACTTTACATGACATCTCCCATCCGTTACTTCCACTTCCCATTATCCTCCATTCAAACAAAAAGAGAGAGAAAGAAAAGAAAAAAAACTAAGTCACCAGGACCTTGTTTCACATCACCAAATCTTCCCCCAGGAATTCTTTTACTCTATTTCGATATCGATTCCTTATTTCATTACTCCATCTGACTTTTCTTCATCTAATGAACTCCTTTTGTCCTGTCTTCCCTTCGCTTGAACCTTGGATCCTCAAGAATCCCAGATCAATTGATTTGATTTTCTTGAATACGTATTCTATGCAACCAACAGCGACATGAACAAAAGTCGAACTTATAATTGTTATTTCATTTTTACTCCGCTAATGGTTTTATATTGTTGCTAGTCTGGTCTTATTGTTCCTTAGATCATCTATTGTGATACGGAAGGCATGGATTGTGAAGTCGCTATATTGGCTTTGTGATGCTGCAACGACAAAGTAATGCGGTTGACTTGGTTTTAAGACTTCGTTCGTTCTATCACGAAAGAAAATAAATAAATTTCCGTGATCCATGATGGAAGGATGTCAATCATAATTTTCATTTTCGTTTTTTTTCGGCGTGTCCTTTTGTGGAAAAATATCAATTAATCACTTGGAAAAGGAACAATTGATATGACGCCGGTTCGAAGATGAATGGATGAGCGGCTTTATTGTCTTAGGAGACATAGTCGTGGGGGCGATAAGTTTTTTACGACTTACTGGGTTTAGTCATGGTTGGATCGCTGATAACATGGGCTTTATGAACAGTTTCTATGTGATTCCAGGCATCGAAGCTATTAGCTCTTCGTGGTGCCTTTATAAACCGTCTTAATCCGTCAAAATCCATCTAATAAGCCCACTTACTAAATAAACTCCCGCCAGAATGGTAAAAACTCGATTACCATCGAACGCCACCAAATCTCTCCATCCATTCGCCGAGCCCACTTGGACTAATTTCAAATATCCTTTTCGCCTTTTTGTGCGTGAGAGAGCACAAGAACTCTCAGGAACTTTTCAATTCCAATCCCTTGCTTTTTTTGCAAACGATTTTCCCACCAGCTGACCATCATTAAAGAAACATGAGAACCAACAAAAAACCAAAAACAAGCAAAACGATAAACGAAAACCCAAAAGCAGGATGGAAAAAGGATATCCCACTGAGAACTCAGTGTGAGAATAAAATATGGAAGAGAAAATCTGATTCGAATATAAACTGAACTCACCACTCGGAAAGTGGAAAATTTCACCAAAAAAAGAGAGAAACTCTGGAAAAGCCATGAAATTGCATTGAAACCAAACAGAAGGAATACAGTAAATGAAGAATAGAAAAAGAAGAAAATTCCTCGACACACCAGAGAGTAGCTATCTCATATATTTAACCACCATCCCGATACAACTACTCTATAAAAGCCATCTCATATGCTCTTTCTAATTCAGTCTCATCTACGAATCGAAACGAGTAAGGACGCACATTGAAACCTCCGCGAACGGCTCAGAAACGGATACTAAAATTCACCCCTTACATGAAGGAAGGATCAATCTTATAAAAAGATTAATTATCCTTAATATCCTTCGAATAGTGTGAATCCTTTTTCGATTAAGAAACATTTTTTTTTTTTAATTTTTTTTAATTTCTCTCGTTTTGTTAAAATAATAATAATAAATCGCTGAAAACGGTGTTGTGACTGTGAAGTGTTCCTACATGAAGAAGAAGAAAATTTAAAGTGAAATATCCTTGCCGCAGAAAATATCCTTAAAGAGAAAAGAGAAAATTTTAATCAAATTCCTTGTTATCTGTGTTTTTTTTTCTGCACTATCGTGGAAGAAAGAAAATTTAAGGCAAGTGAAGTATAACCAACAGAAAAAAAAAGTTCTTTATTCGGACTGCGCGAACTCACGCACATTTTTTTTTACTCTCATTCGCTATTCTCGCAATTTTTGGTGATATCCAACGTTAGTCTTGTGCTTTTGTACGTCGCCTGTGTATTTTCGCATTCCCCGCACTGAATTTGGTGGCTACAAATTGAATATTAAGGCCAGAAAACGTTATTTTCGCTGAGATAATGTGTAGTTTTTCGCTAAGTCGTTAGAACTCAGTAAATTCGTATAACTGACCGATGAAAAGCAATGGATACGATTAAAGAACTTTGATGAACTGAAAAACCGTGGAAAAGTATCAACTGCCGAGTGTATCTTAACCGTTTTCCGGATACGAAAAATCGCCGAGAAAAAAAAAATTAAATTAACGACCATGGCATTTACAAAAAATTTCGTTCTACTAATATTAATGACCACACTGACGGCATCAGCGGATCAACAGCAGCAACAATATGCTGCCAATCAGAATATGATGGTGGACACGACACAACAACATTTGAGTTCGGTACTGGATGGCGATGCGGGAGCAGCACAATCACGATATGATGCGCCCGATGATTGTCACTTTATGCTGGTTGAACCGGGAGTATCCGATGACATTGCGTTGACATGTAATCTCCGGACGGTGAATAGCGAATTTGATACCACCAATTTCAGCGTCATACCGTCAGAGAACACGGTGGTGTTGCACGTGCTGTGTAACGATGAGATCATGGCCCGAAGCTCCCTCGAACCCCATTCGTTTGTCCATCTGACACGGCTACGCGAGCTGTCCATCAATTATTGTAAAATTGCGAAATTCAATCGCGAAGTGTTAAACGGTTTGTCAGATCTACGGAATTTTACAATAAGGACGCATAACATTAACTGGCCGACACTGAATTTCGACATCGAACCCGATGCGTTTGGGTCAACGAAAAACCTGGAACGACTGGACCTCAGTCAGAATAACATTTGGTCACTGCCTGAGAATTTATTCTGCCATTTAACGGGCTTACAATCGTTAAATATGAGTGAGAATCGCCTGCAGGATGTAAACGAATTGGGATTCCGCGAAAAATCGCACGACCTCGAGCAGCAGAGTAGCACGCAGAGTAGTCAGGAACCAATCGGGTCATCAAAGAAGTCGAGCGGCCCGGTGAGCTGTTCGCTAGATTTGGAAATACTCGACGCATCATTCAATCACTTTGTGCTCCTTCCTGCCAATGGATTCGGTAGTCTCCGAAGACTCAAGTTCCTGCAGCTGAATAACAACGAAATCTCGATGGTAGCCGACAGGGCTCTAAGTGGCCTTAAGAATCTACAAATATTGAATCTAAGTTCGAATAAAATTATCGCTCTGCCATCAGAGCTATTCACTGAGCAATCACAGTCAATTCAGGAAGTCTACCTCCAAAACAATTCGATTAGTGTCCTTTCGCCGAAGTTGTTTTCGAATTTGGATCAACTGCAAGCGTTGGATTTGTCATTTAACCAAATCACATCGACCTGGATCGATCGGGCCACCTTTACGGGCCTCATTCGCCTTGTTCTCCTCAACTTGTCGCATAATAAATTGACTAAGCTAGAGCCGGAGATATTTGGAGATCTCTACACTTTGCAAATCCTGAATCTTCGTCATAACCAGTTGGAAAACATCGCCGCTGACACGTTTGCTCCAATGAACAACCTCCACACGCTCTTGCTCTCGCATAACAAACTCAAATACCTCGATGCTTATGCTCTCAATGGCCTGTACGTGCTGTCCCTGTTGTCTCTGGATAACAACGCGTTGATTGGAGTACACCCAGAGGCGTTTCGAAACTGCAGTTCCTTGCAAGATCTCAATTTGAATGGAAATCAACTGAAGACAGTTCCTCTAGCTCTTCGTAATATGAGATTGCTGAGGACCGTGGATTTGGGGGAGAACATGATAACCGTCCTGGAAGAAGCCGCCTTCAAGGGCCTAGGAAACCTATATGGACTCCGATTGATAGGAAATTATCTTGAAAATATTACAATGAACTCATTTAAGGACCTTCCGAGTCTTCAGATCCTAAATTTGGCGAGAAATAAAATTCAAGTCATCGAACCTGGTGCATTCGAGATGACGTCGAGCATTCAGGCAATTCGTTTGGATGGTAATGAACTGACAGAAATCAACGGTCTATTCAGCAACATGCCATCCCTTTTGTGGCTTAACATCTCCGACAATCGCTTGGAACATTTCGACTACGCTCATGTTCCGAGCACACTCCAGTGGTTGGACATACACAAGAACCGTCTCACGGAGCTATCAAATCGTTTCAACCTAGATTCCCAGCTGCGTCTTCAAACTCTCGATGCGAGCTTCAATCAGCTGAATAAGGTCACGTCCAGCTCGATTCCGAACAGCATCGAACTACTATTCTTAAACGACAATTTGATCGGTTCGGTTGAGCCTCATTCGTTCCTTCACAAGACCAACCTAACACGAGTGGATCTCTATGCTAACCAAATCACCACACTCGACGTGAAGAGCCTGCGAATCCTTCCTGTACCCGAGCATAGAGCACTTCCGGAATTCTACATAGGTGGCAATCCATTTCTCTGTGATTGCAACATCGACTGGCTGCAGAAGATCAACCACATGACATCGCGACAATATCCCCGTATAATGGACCTCGAAACCATCTACTGTAAGCTTCTGCACACCCGTGAACGTGCCTACATTCCACTCATGGAAGCCGAAGCCAAGCATTTCCTTTGCACTTACAAAAATCACTGTTTCGCCGTCTGCCACTGTTGTGCTTCGGAATCATGTGATTGCGAGATGACATGCCCGAACAACTGCACTTGCTTCCACGACCAAACCTGGACTACAAACATCGTCGAATGCTCCGGCGCTGGATATGCCGAAATGCCAAAGAAAATCCCAATGGACACCACCGAGCTCTACATCGACGGAAGTAATTTCCCCGAACTCGCCGGAAACACATTCATCGGGCGAAAGAATCTCATCGTTCTCTACGTGAATAACTCCAATGTTCAGTTATTGTACAATAACACCTTCGCGGGATTGAAGAAATTGAAAATCCTCCACCTCGAGGAGAACCACGTGCAAAGTCTTCAGGGCGATGAGTTTCTCATGCTCGAGAGTCTCCGCGAACTCTATCTTCACAACAACAAGATAAATTTTATCGGAAATGGAACATTCCATGGAATGAGGAAACTCGAAGTCCTTCGATTAGACGGAAATAAATTAATTCATTTCGAGGTCTGGCAGCTTGCCCTGAATCCTTACCTCGTGGAAATCAGTTTGGCCGATAATCCCTGGTCATGTGAGTGTAGTTATCTCAGTAAATTTCGAGGATATCTTGGACAGTCTTCGGAAAAGATTATCGATGCCAACCGTGTTGCTTGTGTATATAATAATCTGACGAGCATTTTGAGGGAGAAAAACGGAACCAAGTGTACGTTGAGGGACGATTTGGGTGCTTACGTACGGTCGAGTGAAATTGAGAATCTCCTACCACTGCTGCTGGCAGCTACATGTGCTTTTGTGGGATTCTTTGGCCTGATAATGGGACTGTTCTGCTATCGACACGAATTAAAAATGTGGGCACACTCGAATTGCTTCCTGACCATGTGCTACAGATCACCAGCTTTCATTGACAATTTCGCCGACAATAAGGACCTACGATTGTGTGATGCTTATTTCGCTTATAGTCTTCAGGATGAGCATTTTGTTAGCCAGATTCTGGCACACACCCTCGAAGCTGATATTGGATACCGTCTAAATCTGCACTATCGTGACACCAATCTGAATGCCTATATTGCTGATGCCATCCTCGAAGCTGCAGAAGGTTCCAAATTAGTTGTCCTGGTTCTATCGAAAAATTTTCTCTACAACGAGTGGTCGCGGTTCGAATACAAGAGTGCCATTCACGAGATAGTCAAGCGGAGAAAACGTCTACTTTTCATTCTCTACGGGGATCTACCGCAACGCGACATTGACATGGACATGCGACACTATCTTCGTACGAGCACCTGTATCGAGTGGGACGACAAAAAGTTCTGGCAAAAATTACGAATGGCTCTTCCACATCTCCCGCGGGGAGGCAATAAACGACACTGTTCCGCCCCGCCACCATCTGCGGTGAATATCTACGCCACCGCTCACGATTACGGTGTGGGAACACTTCCAAGACCCGCCCCCGACTGTCCTAAGCGCTTCGGTGATTGCAACAACTACGCTACAATCAACGATTGTAGCAGAACCTACCCTGCAGCGACAGGACCTCCATGTAAGTACAACTCCATGAACGAGAAGGCCATCGACCGGCAACATGAATACGCCGTGCCTTCGCAATACGCTACCACACCATCCACAGGTGAATACGAGCGCGAGAAGAGCTGTGAGTGCGGCAAGAAATCCGGCTCGTCATCCTCCCCGCAATCGGGAACAACCGCGACAGTCAATTCCGCTGCTGGCAGTATAAACGCCAGCTTCTCTACGAACTTTACTAATCCTCCGCCCCCTGCGATTCAGCACAGTTTCAATTGCAAAAAAACATGCAGTTGTAGCGCCAACGGAGGCACGCTACGCCACCAGCATCCTTCGGCGACTCATTCGAACCTTTATGAGTCCAATCTGTCCCTGAACGATATCAGCAATAGCCTGGACAGCCGGCCGGCCTCTACGAAGGACATTTGGGCGTAAGAGCTAGTTTCTCACATTCTTTAAATTTAATACATTTTTGATTCGAATAAGAAGTAAAAAAGAAAACTTAACGAAACCATAACAGACTGAACGAAAACTATTGTAGTTAATTCCACATCTCGTTTCGCGTTTACAGGACAATGAGTTGCCACATAGCCCTATGGTGTATCCTTTATATTTTTATTATTTTAGTTGTTTGTTATCCTATTTATTCATTAATTGCACAAAAAAAAAATTTAACGAAATCGTAAATTGATCCAGGATTCAATTTAAATTATCCTTTGTTGTGTTTTTTTTTTCGCTTCTTCCTTTCCATTCCTCTCTTCCTGTCGTTGCTCCATCACTCCATTCAGCATTCGCCGCATCATTTCCATTCAACAAAAGCAATATATTGTATCTACGCGTGTATATCTACGTCAATCGTGCAATCAATTCGCAATTATCCTTTTAATATGATACCGTCATTCTCTATACATTCAACCAACCATTCCAGATCCAATTCCGCATCCCGGTATCCTTTCCGCCCTGGAGGAAAATACAATTTAACTTAATTCACGTTTATTCACATTATTCGTATTATTCACGTCATTCGACGCTTCTGCCTTACGGCCTCATTCAACATTCATTCACCACTTATCATTCACACAACGTACTCTATAATACATCCAACATAGATCCGTGTCTGTCTATACACCTTGCAATCATCCACAGTACACCATTCACTATAGAATACACACCAAATACACAAAAGAAAAAAAAACACTTCAAAGGATCAAGGACATAGGTAGAAAAATAAAAATGAAAACAACGCAAGACGCCAACTTATACACTAAAACCAAAAAATCAATTCTTATATTCAACTATTTCTATTATTATTAAATTTAAATACTTAAAATAAAAATAAATTTATAACGCAAAAAAAAATTATTAAAAAAATGAACGAATTTATTAATTTAAACTAAAAAAAAAAAACAAACCCCAATTCTAACTACTAAAGCCACAAGAAAGACAGAAGTTGTAAACAAGAAAACCAAATTGTACTTGTAAAAAAAACGAAAAAAACACTGTAAAATAATATTTAAAAATTAGGAATAAAAACCAACAACAATTATTGCATTTAAATATTAAATTTAACACAAAAAAACAGCCTAAAACTTGTATTCCAATTTATAAGTCTACAAAGAGAATACCGATAGATATTAAAATAAAAAAATAAAATAAAAATGAATAATGCAAGGATAACGTTCCAAAAGTGAGGTAAAAACCAAACTCTCACGTGGACTTACTACGAATTAAAAAAAAATTGTTATTTATTTATTTAGTTGTGTGTGTATGATATGATTTGTAAAAAGTCGAAAATGCTATTTTGAAATATTTTTATTTGATTTTTATATTTATGTTGTATAAAAAAAAACCAGTTACAATTTTAAGCTTAGTTTTAGGTTTCTGGTTTAAGGCAATTGTAAATGTTTATTTTGTACATAATTACTATTATCTACTATTGTACTGTAAGTATAGTATCTAATGGAAAGGGTGGACACGAAGAAGTAAGCAAAACAAATGAGAAAAGTTACCTAATAAATTAAAACAAAAAATGAGAAGAAAAAAAAATGAAAGAAAATAAAATGATAAAAAATTATAAAATTAAACAAAAAAATATTCAAAACTGCTTTTTTGATTTAATTGTGAGAGGATACTCTTGGGGAAAACTGTTTTTCACAATTGAATTTGTTTGAAGTGCCTTCAGATGTATACAAATCTGGGAACCAGAGGTTGCCGTGAGGAACAAACATAAGAGGTATGTTCAAAAAATAAGGTGACTTCTTATTCAGACGTTATTCCCTTCTCAGAGTTTGATGAGTAGTAATCGTTTAAGTCATTCGACTGACGCGTTATTTTTTTAACTTATACAAAGACCACAGTTTACTAACTACAGAAGTGTTTTGGAGCAAAAATAGTCATAAACCTTTAATAAGGTTGTTTTTTTTAGAGGTATCCAAATTCAATATGAAAAAGAACACTTTAAGCTAATGTCAATGTCCATGGTGTTAGCTGTATTTAATAGATTATTTTATGCCATGCTTAAATATGACTTAAGGCATATGGGTGCCATGACTAGCTCGAACTGGGACCGTATATCAGCAATAACACGGCGAATGTTGACTTCCCAATCCTCCAACGTCTCTGGTTTATCAGCATAAACTCGTGACATACCCCTGAAGAAAGTAATCTCAAGGTGTGAGATCACATGATAGTGGAGGCCGCTCAGCAAATGTTTCCTCCAATAAATTGATGGTGTCGTGTGCCGTGCGGCATGTTGCGCCGATGATTTCATCAGCCCATGAAGCACACCAAATAGTGAGTTTTAATGGTTAGAAGGGCGTTTCGACAAAGGCTTCTGGTTTTTTCCCAACTCCAATTCGACAATTTTGCTTGTGGGCCTCATCAGAGAACAACATTTTGCGTTGAAAATAAGTATCAAGCTGAATTATATAATCATGTAGCACACGATAAGTTTGGTGAACCGAACCATGGTTTTCAAAATAAGTTTGCACAATTTGCATGCGTTGTTCTGGCGTTAATATATTCAGTGCAAAACGGCAAAACATACTTAGAATGCCCTGCGCCACTTGGTAGCGCATGTAGAAAATAGTTTCCTCCGCAAGAAGATCGCAATGTGCGCCTTCGTCGATATTGAGGTGGTATTTGATAATACTGGCTACAACTCAATTACCAGTGCACTGACCCGCAGAGGTGTAAACCACCTCACTTTCATTGGGTGAGGGTGATGCTTGAACCATATTATATCAGCTACATACGGAGAGGTCTCTGTGACAGTATCGGCAGCCAAAATGTCTACAAGGTGGAGTCCTTTCATCACTTCTCTGGTCATAGTCATCACCTGTTCACAAGTTCACCAACCTCGGTTATGAAGTCATCGAATACTTGTAGTTATTGTTACAGGTAAATAGATATTTCCGCCAACGCTTGCAACTTGCACTTTAATCTATCTCGGACTGCTGTAGCAAATAGGATCTATCGATAAGCCCAAATAAGACAATCTTAATCCCGTTTACAAAAAGGAGGAAAATACAAGTTTGTTCCATCTCCCTAAACGGTACAAACATTGGATTTTCAGAAGAAGTCAAATATCAACATAGGCATTGACCTTGATCGCAAACTTAACTGGAACTCCGACATAAAAAAAAACTTGCAAAGACGACTAAGGTACTGTGAGCCTGTCGACGCATTTACGGCAAGACCTGGGGATGGAAACCTAAGGTATCCTCCGGCTATATACCGCGATAGTAAGACTTATCATCACTTACGCGTCTGCTGTGTGGTGGACAAAACTTGAACAGAAAACTACAATAGTTAAACTTCAACGTCTTCAAAGCCTAGCATGTCTCGGCGCCATGCCAACCTGCTCAAAGGCAGCCTAAGAGGCACTTATAATTACTCCACTGCACCTTTTTATTGAAAAGTTGCAATACGCAGTGCAATCAGACTCCTTCGCTCAGAAACAGACCACCCATGTAGACCACTGGGTTACTTATCCATATGATAACCACAGTTTCGGACGCATTACCACACACCTTTGACAAAAGTTTTGAAATATTGATCCCAAACCGCATAGCTTGGGAAAGCGAGGATCTCTTGCTGAATGTCAAATGGCTGAGGTGGTACGCAGATAGCTACAAGAAGGAATCCGGCGTTGGCGCTGGCATCTTTAACCAAATTGGAAGATATCGAAGGCTCTGGAAACTAGTCCCAGTGTCTTCCAGGCCGAACCATACGCCATCCTAATGTACGTCAACCTAAACTTAGAGACTGACATAAGAGGTATAACCATCAATATACTCTCGGACAGTCAGGTAGCGCTCAAAGCGTCGGGCTAGTATAGTACGAACTCAAAAACAGTCGGGGAAATACACGGGCCCTGCAAGACCTAGGCAAAAGAAATAAGGTCAAACGCTGATGGGTGCCAGGTCACAAGAGCATTAAAGGCAACGAAATCGCCGAAAGGTACATAGTTGCCGAACCTATCTGCGAAATCCCCAATTCAAAGAATAATTTTCTCTTAGACAAGTGGGAAAAAAACAAAACCTGCACTTTTGGAACAGCGTTCCAGTAATCGAAGAGATATATGCGGCCCCTGAACTCTATCAATATCCTTAAATGTAATAGTGTCGATATCAGAAGACTGGTCAGCTACCTTTCGGGTACTGCAGCCTAAGATATCATCTTAACAAAATTAACCTCTCGTCTGAAACCGAGTATCGACTCTGTCTAGAGGACGAGGAAGCTGCAGAGCACATACCATGTGAGTGTGCTGCCCTCTGCCATCTTAAGAAGCGTATCTTCCTTAGTGAAATCCTGAAGGGATAAGCTCAGCTCCTACGAGGGATATCCTCAACTTTATTAAGAGAGTAGAGGAACTCCTCGTCTTATTAGCTAGCAGGCACAATAGACGTACTCTGGTGGCAGTGCTCTATGCTATCTGTCAGCACTAGCTCCCAATTTAAAAAAAAAAATTCTCTTACCATCTCCAAATTAGTGCATGAACTCAAGACCGTTTTGAACAAAGTCGGAAGACTAAATTTACCAGGGCTTGTAAGGGTCCTAGGTCACTCTGGCCAGAAAATGAAATCTCTGATGAACTCGCTGGAATCCTACATCAACGATTGGGTCTTTAACGGACACAATAGTAGATGGAGGGGCAAGATGGAGGCAAGAAGACTAAACGCGTACGTCCTGATGTCTGCAAGAAATGCGCAACATTCTTCTTATCCTTGAGGAGAAATGATTGCAGTAGGTTTGTGGGTGTCATTACGGGCCATTACACTTTTGCCAAGCATCTCTAGGTGTTTGACATCAGTGAGAGGCCTGGCTGGGCTGCATGTTGCGAGGAGTATAACACAGTAGAACATTTTCTCTGCGACTGTCCTGCCTTCGCTGGGGCACGGTGGCGCACCCTTGGCCCCAATTCGTGGTGGGCCAACGAATTTCTTAGTTCTACATCACTGAAGCCCCTCCTCACTTTTCTTCAGACAACAGGGAAAATACAATAAAGTAAGGTGTCTGTTTGACAGTACTAGTGGACTAGTAATTGCGCCTGAGTGTTCCAACAGATAGTAGAAGCCTTCAACAAATTAAAAGGGCTTGTCAACTTATTGACAGTTGAATAGGAAGTTTGAAATATGTATGGAAATTCTTTTGCGAATTGAACACTTGCTACTTGATGTAACCCAGTGCTTGAGTAGTATCGGAGAAGATTTAGCATCGATTTCAGTATCTTATTTCATGCTACTTATGACCTATTTAAGTTACAGTCTCCAAATTGCACATCCAGCATAATATGTAGCTTGGAAGACATCTCTGTAAATTAAAAGCTTATTTTTACGACTAAGCCTATATTTTGGATTGATGAACATAAAGGGTGGGCCAAATACAAGTTTCTTTTTAGAAATGCGATAAAATGAATAAAATTAAATTCCTTCTATGCATTATGGCTTTATAAGTGAAAACAAATATTACCACTAATTACGAAATACAACATGGTTCAAGTGGCTGCTTCGGCTGGCTTCGTAATAGCGCATTCTCTTACCCCAATTTTCTAAGACCTTGCTGATCATTTCGGGCTGTAGCTCATGGATTGTTTAGATGATATTGGCCTTAAGTGCTTGAATCGTTTCCGGATTGTTGGCATAACATCGGTCCCACACAGTTCCTCACAAAAAAAAAGTCCAAAGGGGTCAAATCGCAGCTCTGAGGCGGCCAATTGTAATCGAAAAGACGGCTGATAACACGATTTGGGAATTTGGTGCGCAAAAGATCGATTGTGGCATGGGTTGTGTGGCATGGCGCGTCATCCTGCATGTCGTCCAAATCCATGTCTTCAATTTCAGTAAAAAAAAGTCGGTTAACAAGACTCTGTAACGCCCACCCTTGACCGAAAAGTTCCCAAAAGTGACTAGTCCGCCAGCCTCATTTTCGAAGAAAAATGATGCCACCACTCCACAATCCGTACTAAATTGTCACTCTCTGCGATGCATTGGCTTCTCGACAATAACGTGCGGGTTTTCCGAGCCCCTCGTCAGAAAGATAATTTTTCGCCCAAAAACGTTGTTTAATTCAAGCTGCTCTAAGGCCCAAATGCGAAGCGATAACGAAGTGGATGTTCGGGCGCCTTCAATTGCTGAGTCAATTGGAACTTGTGAGCGAATAATCCGAGATCTTTGCGCAGAATTCTCCTCAGGCTAGTGCGTGAAATGTTGAGCTGTTGAGATCGAGGGCGAGTTAATGTTCCTGGATTGAGTCTCACACTCTCGGCCAAAACAGCCACATTCTTATCTGTGCGCACTGTAGACGACGGGGACCATGAGTGTTGTCCACTAGCATACCAGTCTCACGAACTTTTTGCATAAACTTGTGTACAACAGTCGCATTTCATTTCGGCCAAAACTTCTTCTTTAAAAAACACACGGTTTGGGATACACAGCACTCACTTTGAAAATAAGTTTTCAATATTGCCCAGCATATCGTTCCGCGGCGGTATGATACTAAATTTCTGTCAAGATTTCGGCCGGGAAGCAGCTGTCAGTGTCAAAGTAACTTATGATTTAAAAAAAAACCACGAGATGGTCCACCCTTCACCTGAAAAAATTTCATGGCATGTACTAACAGATATGCCAATGCCTCAGCAACTTTTCTGATAGTGATTCGACGATTCTCCAAAGCAATTTTCTTCACTGTTTCAACGTTTTCACTTACTTTTGACGTACTGCGGTATTCAGGGTAGGAATCATCATTAACATCTTCTCGGCCTTCTTGCTATGGAGTCTACTCTGGCTCGCTAAATGCAGGTCTGGCTTATTTCAGACCTGTAAGTGGCCTTTAGAACGTTTCTAGAAATGTTTTCGGTCATTGCTACAGTGAATTTATTTAATTGGTTTGAATCTCTCGAACAAGCTAGTGACATTAAGTCTTCAATTTTTGGTTATATGGTAAGGACATCTCAAACTTGTCACTGAAAACTTCGTATGTCAATTTCAAGTCGACATAATTGGCACCACATTTTGCCAAAATATCTTGCTCAAAGCCTATTTAACACAAAAAAAAATTGAAGGCAGCAGACCATCCAAACGGCATTTTTTCCCCGACTGGGTTATGGAAATTAATGAACAAGATTATGGTGTTTTACTTAAAATTATTCTGAGTGATGGGGCTCATTTCCATTTGTATGAGTATTTAAATAAACCAAACTGTCGGCGCCAAAACCATAAGAAAAATAGTAGAATAACCACTTCATTTATAACGAGTGACGCATATTTGCGTTGGACGTGCGTGGACTCTGTGTTTTTTTGTGTCTGTGGACGACGTTTGATTTTGGAAGGATGGCACCACGTGCTATACAGCTATTAGCATGGCGGAAATCGTACTATTCAAAAACATTAAACGTTTTTTATAAAGTCTATTTCAATGACTTACCCACACATATTTTGATGTAGAAGACCGACACATCATTTCTAAAGTATGTTCAGAAAATAAGGTGACTTTTTGAATTGCCGAGCTACAATAAGTACCTTTGATTTTCGAATGTTTTTTTTTTATTATATTATTTAGTACACATGTGCCCTAATATATGCTGATATTATCCGCCGTTTGGATATTTATATGGTTTAAGGTTAGTCGTATTTTGGAGTGCTTGACGATTTTTTGCTATTAAAAAAACTTGCTCAACGAATCTGTGTTTATGTTGTGTGAAAAATAACATTAAATGCTCCATCATACTTGAAACTGCATATGGTGAGTCAACAAGCAATATTACCTTAAAGTTATGTGTCGTATGTATGATGCGATAGTAACGTAGTAGGGACGATGCCTGTAACTTGTAAGGGATCTAATGTTATCGGCACTAATTTAAAAACAGCTTCATTGCATTCTTGCACGAATATTTCTAGCTCTCGCGCTATTTTTAAAAATCTTTATTCCTGTGCTTCTTCGAATAGTTGACCTATTAGGTGAGTAGCTTAGGCACTCTTGGCGGCATAAGAAACCAAGTATAAATATTAACAAAATACCTATCAATATCGAGTGGGAAGATTTTGAAACTTAGCAACTTGTAATAGCAACCAAAATAATGTTGTTTTTTTTTTAAACGGTGAACTGATGCATACAGCTACCGCCCCAGGTAAGAGGGCTCAACTCGAACAAGATGGTGGTTATGCGAAGGGCTAACAACCCGCCCATGTAAAGAAAACCTTATTATGAACGAGGATATGGCCTCGGATATAAAGACGGATACCCAACGACGACACGGAAAGAAAAAGGACCAGGATTTTCGAGTATGCTCCTGTAATGTGAGAACTCTCTATATTACTGGAGCTACTCATCCACTAGAAAAGGCCCGCAAGCACAATAAGGCGGATATTACTGCGATCCAGAAAATACATTACATAGGCCGATGAATTGTAAAGAAACACTAGCCTCATCAGTGCACACGCCCCTACCATCGAAGCTGAAAAACCCATCAATGATGTTTCGACGACCTCTTGAACGACACCTACGGAGCTTGTCCGTAAAAATTGTACTCGAGGACTGCAACACCAAAATCGTTAAGGAAAACATCTTTGGCGGAGTAGTCGGAAGTAAGTAGCCTCCACGATACGACAACAGACAACGGTTTTCGACTTACGGACTTTGAGGCAACTCGTAATACGGTAATAAGTAGCACAAGATTTCCTCGCAAGATGATCCACGCAGCAACCTGGTGGTCCCCAGATGACCGAACTGCCAACCAAATCGACCATGTGCTCATGGACGCAAGATATGATATATCAAGCATCCTGGATTTTAGAATGGTCAGAGGGGCAAACGTCAGCATTTTCTAGTGGCAGCAAAACTCAGAGCCCGACTTTCCAATCTTAGAAAGCAGCGTCAGCTTACCAAGGGGAGGTACAACATTAGAAACCTGAACATCTCAGAGATCTCCAGAGACTACAGAGAGCAACTTAGCGGATGACTCGTAAGTACGCTCATCTATCAAGGAAGCAGCTGAAACTGCAATACGTAGGCTAAGTGCCACCACCGACAAGAAACCCGTGATATGAGGGCAAGTGTGAGCAGAAAAGTGAGCGACTGACGAGGTGTACCACAACGTCTTGCAAAGGAAAATACGAGCAGCGCCCGAGTCAGAAGGAGGGAGCAGTGAAAGAATAGAATTTTCACAGTCTTCAACTCAAGGATACCGAGGAGTCCAGGGACAAGAACACGACAAAAGCCTTCTACAAAAAAGCCCAGGCTCTTCGAAATTGCGAGAACAATTTCGATACCGATCCGTAGGGAATAGTGGATGCTTTCAAACAGCATTTCCAGCGGCTGCTTAACGAGCACGGAGAAGGGAGATTGGTAGTGGACGAAGAGATCCCACCGCCAGTCGACGAAGTTGTTCCACCTCCAAGCATTGAAGAAGTAACCGTGGCTATTAAAAAGATGAAGAGCAACAAGGCTGCAGACTCAGATAAATTGCCATCAGAGTTCTTTAGAGCTAGAAACGATGTTCTAGTACGGAGCATATATCAGATTCGGGAGAACGAATGCATGCCCGACGA
The DNA here is from genome assembly GCA_958301585.1 of Merodon equestris. Taxonomy (NCBI): domain Eukaryota; kingdom Metazoa; phylum Arthropoda; class Insecta; order Diptera; family Syrphidae; genus Merodon; species Merodon equestris. The sequence goes on from OY284414.1 coordinate 20,233,843, forward strand.
CTGGAATATTTTTTTTTTTTTTTTATAGGGTTCGTGCAGGTTCAGGAGTCTACACTCTTTTGGTACTCGTATATGTCACACAACCTGGACTGGGTGCAGAGGGTTTGTATCGATGATGTTTGTTCACTACTCTCTGGGGGTGGTTGCCCTAGATAGGATTTTCCGAGAGATTCGACTGACTTTGTGGCGTTGGTTGTAGTTCACAGTACTTTCTTTGTTTCCATGCCTTTAAGGTATAACGCAGCGAGCGTTATGCCTTCGTCAGTATTTTTTGATCATCTCTCATTCACAACTGATGTTGTTGCACAATTTTTGCGTATAGGAATTGTTCTTGGCTATGGACAGACTTGAATTACAGACCTTCCGCTCAACAGTCGTTGATGATTACCATTGCACTACGACCACCCCCTAAGCTTGTCATCAGTATGGGTGCCATTGAGGAGTCTGACGACTGGAATATCAGCTCTATATGCTTCATCCACAAAAAAAGGTGATCCTACCTCTTGCAAAAACTACAGAGGTATATCCTTGCTTACAAGATCCTAATCAGTGTATTGTATGAACGTCTAAACCGTTTCGCATCGCACTAATCGGCGCATACCAGTACGGTTTCTGGCGCGGCAAAACGACTATAGACCAAATCTTCACGCTGCGACAAATCCTGGAGAAGACAAGCGAGTTTCAAATCAATACCCAGGACCTCTTTATCGATTTTATAGCCGCATATGACAGCACTCATGGCAAAGTCTTATTTTAGGCGATGGCGACTCGACGCACCGTGTAGTTCGGCTCCAAAGCGTCCGAGCCTTCTGGAACATGTATCGGATTTCGGCAAGGAGATACGCTGTCGTGCGACTTCTTCAATATCGTCATGGAACAAATAGTGCGGCGGGCCAACATCAACACGGAATGTACCATCTTCCACAAATCACCATTGTGGAAGCGTTTATGTCGATTGAAGATCAGGTGAAACGAGCTGGTCGACGAGGTTAAGTTCTATAAGACTGCTATATGGAGCCGAAAGCTGGATGATAAGCAGGAAAGCAGAGCTGATCCTTGGCTACTTCGAAAGAAGAATTCTTCGATGGATATTCGGTTTTATCTGCAAGGAAGGCGAATGGAGGAGATGACATAACCGCGAACTCTATGAGTTGTATAAAGATGTGGATATAGGTAGTCTGGAAAGCTAAAATGCATCGAATACAATGGCTCGCCCGCATCGAGCGCATGAACATCAACTCCCCAGCTACGAGGGTCTTCGAATCCGAGTCTCCTAGTTCGAGAAGAAGGGGCACACCGAACCTCCGGTATAAAGATCATGTGATCGCGGACGCAAGACAACTTAGTTTCTTGTACTGAAAGAAGCGTGACCGCCAAGGATGAAAGGCAGTCTTAACTCAGGCCCAGACCCTCCATGAGTTCCTAGCCTGAAAAATAAGTAAGTCAAGAGCCTCTTAGATATTATTCTGGGATCTAGTTTTTTTTCTATCAAGGAAGTTTTGCAGACTTTAGAACAAATAGAAGGATCTGAAGGTATTTAATCTTGAGATTAAGGCGGTTGCACCATTTTCTCCAAACTGAATTTCTATAACTGTGTTCAGGTGGTCCTAACTAACTTAAAGGCGAGCGTTATTCTGATGCAAAAGAACATCTCTTCGATTAACCAGACCTGTCCGGTTCTTAAAATTCTGTGTTCTTAGAATTCTACAGTGATAGTCTGATAATGAGACTACAGCTCAGCTTATTCCCCCAGCATTCCGGCATACACTCAGCAACACGAGTGGGGGAAGTTCATGTCCCTTGGACTAAGACATTGGTAGCGACGTTTAATGTTACTGCAAAGAACTCATTTCTCATATCCGGTAACGATCCGGCTTAAAAAAGGTTCTTGATTGTGACACGACAGAAGCGCAGTGCCAGCTTCAATTCTTTGCTGAAGACTATCTTTCGAAAGGTTTCCTAGCTCTATGACTTCTCCAATTTTTTTAAGGTAGCGGTTGATGGTCATGAGTTTAGATGCGAGTTCTCTTATCGCGACTGTGGGATATCTTTCGACAGTGGATTTTAAGAGCTCTTCGTCTATCGTCTTATCTTCTATCTAACCTATCCTATCCGAACTAGGTTAATCCTTTAAGTTATTTCGCCGATCCTAAACTTTGTAAATCCGCGCCGGCATTAGGACCCGCTCAGAACACTCTCTCCGTGCACATTGTGGATGTCTCTCTTATTCTGGTTTTTCGGGAATAAAAAACAATAAAATATGGCGAATATACTCTTCCAATAGACTTTGGTTGGAACCTGTAGTTTTATCGATAAGATTGCAGAAAAAGCTCCAACAGTGCCTTCCTTTGAGGTGCCAAAACCAGGCTTAGGTCGATCATCAATCAAACCCATTCGATCACGAAATCCCTCTTATATTCTGGTTTTATCTGATACCACATGATTTTTATTTTCCTTAAGAGCTTATCATTTTTGACCAAAAGCTTATAGCCCACGTTTAGAAAGCAATCAAAAAGCCAGATCCAATAGTGTAACACTGACAAACCGAACTGCAACGCCCTTGGATTGTAGAACTTTTAATACTTTTGAACGTTATCTGTCAAAGCGGTATAAACCTTTACGTCCACCATTAAACCGATGAGTTTATGTGCAACTTCAACAACCCTTCAAACATATCAAACGATTTTCCTTAAATCTTACCGCGAATTAAGAAATTGTATGATCAAGCTCCTAAACATTAACACTATAGTGGGCTTCCAGGTGTTCCTTCAAAAATTTTAATTATTCCTCTAATGCTTGAAGTCCCGATTCTTTCATGATAAAGACATCTTTTGAATCCGAACCTATACAGAAATAAGGTCCTATTAGGTATACATATGTACGAATCTATTAACCACGACTGGACAAAATTTAATAAAACCAGTTTTTTTGCGATAGGGACACAAGAAGTCAAGCTATACTGAGGCTCGAAAATGTCAATGTGGAAGCGTGTGGAGGCTAACTTTGCCTTGACAATTCCAAAAAGTACTTTAAATGAATTGGAAAATATTTTCGTATACTCATCTCTCTCTATTTATGTCCAGTTTATTCCGACTTTGTGTACAAGTTGTACGACGGACACTTTTGAAAACGCACAAGTCCATTTAATAGAATTTGCCTTTGACCTAGGCAATTAAGTAAAACTCTTGCAAATCATTGACCAAATCAATTTCATATCCATTAAGTCGATTTCCAACACATTATAAATCCAAAAAGGCTCTATATTTCATGGATATGGGCATGGAATCATTAGAAAAACATCCTTAGTCAATTTAGCAGAAGTATTTCACTAACAACCTTCCACCTTAATGCCATCGAATGCATACTAACCTGAAGGACTTCAATAATTCAAATCCTCTCCACATGAGCACATCTATCCCCTCAATAAACAATGGTCGTACATACTATCCATTCGATACAAATGTTCCACATGAATTTTTTAAATCTTCGAATTCGGCTCGAATCCACTTGTCCGGCATAAAGTCAATTTGTTTTCGAACTTAAGTCATGTTTCCTAATATTGTTTATCTTTTTTCGTGTTTAGCTTTGGACACACCAGGTAACTAACAGATAAACTGATTTGTAAATGCAAATTATTGAATATAAATTGAAAACGGCAACAGACTGGCCCATGCTTTGAAGTAAGCATATGCTCTCATCTCTTATCCTGAACTCGTCTGACCCGCCCAGTGCATGTTCGGTTTATAAATTTCGATGACGGAAAAGAGGATCTATACTATGTATTATATGTATAAAGGTGGGTAGATTGGAAGATGAATAACTTTGAACTTACTGAATACAAATAGCTGAATTGCTTCTGGAAGAACGATGGCCTGTAGATTGGCATTAAAGCCATTTATTTTTAATTATTTCGGAAATAGATAGAGAATATCCTTTGAGAAGGATCTAGTGGAAGTGGGTTTGGGGTGGACTAGAGGTTGCAGTATTTATTCGTATTAAGTTGATTGATTCTAATAATTTATAAGCAAGAGGCTGAAATGATGAAATTCGAGGAGGCGGATGGTGGAAACTTAAGAAGACCTTCATCGCTTTCTGAGAAATTTTATATAATACAAAAGAAAATTAATCCTTAATCGAGCACAAGCTTATACGATTTTTATTTTTATTTTGTTTGCCCTTGTGGGAGTAATTAGTGTGGGAAGTCTTTCATCAGACTACTTTGTTCTTAACCGGAAATGGAACTTAAAGATTATTCTATGGGAAATTTCTGTGAAGTCCTTAGTGGGGCTAGAGAGGGATGCGGAATGTAAGTTTTCGCATTATTTCATCATTTAAAGTCCAAATTTAAATTTTATGTAATTCCCAATCTGAGTCTGCCTTACACACATTTTTCAAAACTACACCTGAAAATCGTTTGCTTTAATTTGTAATTCAACTCTCACTCGATATGCCATAGAATGCTTGCAAGTTTTGATAAGTGATTTGTCACCTTTTGGCTACCAGATTTTTCATAGCGAATATACCTTTACGAGCATAAATTCAATTAAGAATATATTTCGACCCCCTAGAAGTAAAGCAAGGATTCTGTGGATTATCAAAATAGTCCCATATCAAATCCACAACTTGATGACAATTCGACTAGTCAAACAAGTTCTTTCCACCACCACTCCAGGCTTAGGTTGACCTGGATAAAATGTGTACATCTGTGTTCCGATCCTTGTTTAACGAAGGCAGATCACCGTTGCATAGGGAAATATGGGCGGAATGTTTTGAAGTATACAAATAATTTATGGCAAAGGAGTTTAGAAAGATCCAAATATCTTCTGCGGCTTAGGCTAATTTTAATCTGACTTTACTGAGGCGACGAAAAGAAAGGGTAAAGAGCATATGTCTGGAATCAAACTCCTGGAAGCTGCGTGCCAAAGGGAATAAACAAAAGAGTTCTTAGTATAGAGCCACACAACTAGAGGTGTCTTTTTCAGTCCTTAAAAAATATACGACATTTGTATGAAAACTGAAGATACTCTTAGTCTAATCCAGCGTAAGACTTAATGCTAGTACTGAAATACAACATCCGCTAAATGTTTGTCTCGAAAAATGTATTTTTCACACGTTTGCATACTTTCGTCGGTATTTCACGCATAACAGCTTTTATATTTTTTGTGCATGATCCGTCGGTGAAGCAATACTTCATGTCATTGACCTGTACTTTTTTACACAACCCTAAAAGGAAAACTCTAATGGTGGTGAATTGCACGAACTCGGCGACCAGTTGAAGTCCCCATATCGAGAAACCAGCAGATGTCCGGCATTCGCCGTTTCCCAACAGATGGCGCTAGCAATGCATATCATTCAAATACGTCACATATTAAGCTTGTGCATCTGTCAAAAACGTTTGTCATTATATTTTTGTCATTTTTTGTGCCTGAAATTGTCGATTTCTGATATAAATTAGGGTCTTTTGCGAAAAGTTTTGATTTTCACTTTTAATCTGAAAAAAAAAAATAATAAGGCACGTCCAACAATTAAAGATACGTACAATGAGGTTTTTATTAGCAAAAGAACGTATCGCGTATTTGATGTGCCAGTCAATTATGAGTTGTTGCGATCAAGTTGAAACATCATAACAACTTGCTGAATACGGCTAATGCGTTTAAAGAGAGCAGTAAAAGGAAACCACATTCATAGCACAGACGCGATAAAGTGGTTTGCATTCGCATCACACTTTTTCAAGCATCACCACTTCGACTGCTACTCGTAACTGGTCCTATCGGTGACGCATGTCTTGGTGGAGCTGCACTACTGATCTTTCGAAAAAAACCGAAATTGGATCGCCCAGTTTTCCAACGCGGGATTCGTATGCATCCCGAAAGGTGTGCTAAATTTGTAACCAGCTAAAAGAATAATAAGCAAAAAGACCCCCAGATAGGCTGCGTCGCATATTGGAGGACAATATAATGACCGACCTAAAGAGTTTTTCAATTGGCCAGGGTAGGGCCTGGGCGTTCATGTTGTTTTAGTGACATCTTCCAAATCTATTGTTTATTATTCAGTTATTGATGCCAAACCACCAGAGTAGGTTACATGATTGAACAGCATGACTAAATGATAAAACTTTATTATCAAAATGAGTGTTCGTTAGCGTCCATTCAACAGTAGACGGATGGTCCTTCATAGTCAACTCTTCAACCGGTTTGGTAATCAATCAGCAAATATTCATCATCATCGCGGTTCGTGAAAATATACAGCAGAACCCGAGGCATTCGATTCCCCACCGTGCACAAGAACTCGGCTTTTGGGAGTCTTCAACTTGGCGAATTTTGCGTCGGGACTCGGGCCTACACCCATACAAGATCCAACTGCCCCAGGGAACTCAAAGTTAATGATCATAGACAACGCCGTTTGTTCGCTGACTGAGCTTCGGAGCGTCTGGAAGTGGTCCCCAATTTTGGCCGCAAAATCATCTTTAGCGACGAGGCGCATTTGTGGATGAATGGCTTTGTTAATGGACGACATCAACTCACACGAGGTTTACCAGGCGATAATGCATCCTCAAAAAGTTAGCGTTTGGTGTGGATTTTGGGCCAGCGGGGTCGTTGGTCGGAACTTTTTCGAAAACGAGGTTGGCAAAGCGGTTGTCGTCAATGGCGAGCGCTACAGAATGACGAGAGCCAATTTCTATGTGGCTCCAGAACATCTCCCGCCGAGATGACGTGAGATGGCCATTAAAGTCATGCGATGTGACATCGCTATACTCTTTCTTGTGGGGTTTCCTGAAGTCGCAGGTCTATACGAATAAACTACAATCGACTGATGATGAGCATAACACACACCTTCGCTAAAATTCAGATGGATCTATGTGAATGAGTCGTTAAAAACTGGACCCTTCGGATCCGTGCCCCCGTAAGAAGCCGAGGCGGGCATTTGAACAATGTCATACTCCATACATAAGAGCATACATGGGCCTTTCAAATAAAAAAGAAAATTTTAATAATACCTCACAAACAGCTTGTTTTGTTCCGTTTCAATATCTACCCGCCTTTATTGAAATACTCTTTAGAACACATGGAACAGAACACCGAAAGAAGGGGCACAGTCTTGACGGTGGGGCTTGGCGAAAGGTTGTTAACGAGACACTGACCTCTCGAGTTCCAAATGGTTGGTAATAATAATTATAATAATGCGGGCAATACGTTCAAGAATAAATTCATCTTTTCGGCAAATTCCCATTTATTCGAGCACGAGGTTTGTTCGAAAAATAACGTGAGGTTCAAACTTTTTGGATTTCGCGAGCATTTTTTTTTGTGCATATGTCATCTACATATGTATATGACAGCCTACATGTTGATATAGGCTGTCATTTGGATATTAAATTTTTCTTTCACAGATATAAGGGTTAGACGTGTTTTGAGCAAAAGTTAACAAAAGTAACAAGATCTTATGTACGTGGAAGCACTTAAATAGGACTTCCAACCTCACCTGCAATATTCTCTAGTCCGGTCCGATAAGTGATTCATGTCCTGGCTGAGCTTCACTTTCGATGTTCCGAAGGCGCCAAAATTGGATCAATTCGTAAAAGTCGTAAAAGTCGTAAAAGACGCACCGTATTTCAACGCGAAATTCGTATGCTGCCAGAAAGAGGCGTTACATTTTGTAGCTTTGAAGCAGTAGCTTCAAGGGCAAACATACATATATTAATTTTTCCATAATAAGGCGGCGAATCTCCATTTATACACCTGATACATGTCCTGGAAATTTGTCAAACATCAGGGTCGTTGTTAGTGATGTGGCATGAGACCTAGTCTTGTTAACAATGCACCCCAACTTCCACAGCACTTATTTCAGACTAAACTAAATCAATACCTTTCAATAACGCAATTAATTCATGCAGCTGTGTTCATAACAATAGGAGCGGTATCGAGTAAATTGAAAAAAAGGAAATGTTTATATTTTTTGGTTTCCTTTCTTTCATATAATAGAAATATAATAGAAAAAATGAAAATATATTTCAAGTATTTTTTTTAGCTTTTAGCTCCTCCGAAGCTGCTGTTTGTTTTTTGATTTCGGGTCGGCCACATATTTTTTAATATCAACAACAAACATTTGCGGCTCCAAGTCATGAGACTATAGTGGTCAATCCAAGACTTCAATCCCTTTTGACACGAAGCAAATGGTTTGGGTAGTTATCATGTTGAAAAACCCATTTTAGAGTCATTTTATATTTGGCATAAGGTTACATTTTTTGGAAGCTTATGCTGTCTGTTGGAGCGCTCAAACGCAAATACTGGGCCATTGTACTACCAGACAGACATCTTTCTTTATTGTATTTTCCCCCTTGTCCGGAGATAGTGAGGGAGAGCTTCAGTGATGTAGAGTTAGGAGATACGACACACACCATATCAGACCCAAGGATGCGCCCCCGTGTGCAAGCAAAGACGGGACAATCCCAGAAAAAGTGTTCTGCTGTATAATTCTCCCCATAACATGCAGTACAGATAGGCGTCTCACTGCTGCCAAGCATGCAGAGATGCTTAGCAAATGTGTAACGGCCCGTAATGACATCCACAGGCCTTCTGCAATCAATTCTTCTTAAGCATAAGAAGAACGTTGCGGATTTCTTGCAGCCTTAGTCATCCTGCAACTTGTATATTCCCGTCTTCTATAATTTTATGCATTAAAGACCTAATCGTCGATGTAGGACTTGACAGTGGAAGTAGGTAGACCTAAAACTGGTTCAGGTAATGGGAACTCTCCTCTGAACCCCTTCTAGCGAGCTCAACAGAGATCTCATTTACTGGGATCCCAGTGTGACCTGGGACCCATACAAGCCTTAGTGAATTTAGTCTTCTGACTTTGTTCGAAAAGGTTTTGAAATCATGCACTATTATGGAGCTGGTTAAAGGGCTGGACACTGCTTTGAGAGCAGCTTGGCTATTATTGCAGACACATACGCTTTTTCCCACTGGTGCTTCACATAGGGCATGGCCATTAGGATTGCGTATATCTCTGATTGAAAGACAGATGCATATTTTCCTGCGAAAAGTTTAGTCGAACTTTTTCGCGTTCAAAGAAAATCCTAGCGCCGGACCCTCGCCCAGACCTGGAGCCATCTGTAAAAATGCGAAGACAGTCCTTGCCAGGTTCAGCCAGAGCCAGTCCTGATGACAAGGAAATTTGACTGTGAAATTATAGCGCAATAGGATGAAAGGTGTCATTAGGTCGAAAGGCATATCCATGAAACAGGGGTTAAAGGATATTTCTCGCGCAAGTACACTGTCACTTCAGTGCGATTTGTACCAGAAACCATTACTCTTGAAGCGAAGCATGGCTTCTAGTGCGCCCCTCCTGATAAATGCCATATATCAAGGGGTGTAAGACTCATCAAAGCTCATCGAAACAAACCGCTCTTTGAAGTTTGGTGAAGGAGGCCACGACGGGTTTGGGTATTAACCTGTTCCACCAAGCAACCGATGCATATGGTCTTATTATTGCCGTGTAGATCCAGATTTCGGCGATAAGCCCCACGTTTTGCCAAAGGCACCTTTGCCTTGCCAATAAGCTGGCAAAGCTTTAGTGGTTTTTGACTCCACATGCTTTGGCCAAAAAAGCTTGCTATCTAAGATGAATCCCAGATACGTACCAGCACGTCATTGCACAACAGCACAACAGTGAGCAAAATGATCACATTAGACCGAACTTGGCGTCTTTTTTTCGGTCTTGGCTCTTCTGGTCGTTTCTACTGGGATGATTGGACTTTGATTTCGATGTCATAACCTTATACCCATGTTTCTTCACCAGTAATGACCGTTTTTAGCAAATCTGGATCGTCATTCACCTCATTAAACAGTTCCCGAGCTATGCCCATGGGAAGGTTCTTTTGGTCAAAACTTAGCAATTTCGGAACAAACTTCTCTGGCACGTTTCATGCTCTGAAAAAATGTCATGGCATGAGATAATAAAGCCGATTTTCTGCAAATATTTTCTTCACTGCTTCATTGTTCTCATCCGTTGTTGGGGGTGGGGCTGGGGCGTGCAGGGCGGGTATCGTCATTAACATCTCCTCGGCCTCCTGTTAAGAGCTTGTATCACTTATAAACGTTGTTTTCTGCTCAGAGTAGACTCGCCAATGCCACAGTTAGTGTGTCAAGTACGTTGGAGCATTTAATTGTACAAAGCTTGAAACAAATCCTTTGGTCGCACATCAAAACACGTCTAACTCTTATGTATATCTGTGAAAAACAAACTAAATTTCCAAATTGGCTGAGAATATTGAAATATGTTAGAGGACATGTGTACCGACATAACAAAAAAAGATATTTGAAAATCGAAAGTACTTAGCTTGGGAAAATCAAAATGTCACCTTAATTCTTGAACATACCTTGTATATTTTTATGCATCAACGTATTGTCCATAGCTCGTACTTATTCCCATTTATACACCTAATAATTATCCAGAAAATAGGTCGTGCATTAGGATCGTCGTCAGTGCTGTGGCAAGTGACGTCGTCTTCTTGAAAATGTACCTAAACTACCAAAGCACCTATTTTAGACAGAAAAAAAAATAAATCAACACCGTAAGTAGTAACGCAATTGCATGAGCATAATTGTCGAAAAAGTATTTTCCAAGGACTGCACCAATCTATCACTCGTTATGGATAGACTATTCTGCTCTTTGCTTTGACTTTTAGGGGTAAGGCGAATAAGAATGAGACTGATCACAATTTCGCGTAAAAACTCATGATCCTGTTCACTAATATTCAGTACCAAATTAGAGGAAGTACACTGGTGGATAGAGCCTACTCGCCTGATGTCTTCTTATAGACGCTTTTCAGTCCCACTTTCTGTTATGGCTGCAATGTTTTCGGATAAATTTGGTAAACGAAAACGAAGTCATCATTAACTTGTCTGAGAGAGACTTAAAAAAAAAAAGAAATGATTAAAGCCGGGATAGTGTAATGGTATGGTACGAATAAAAATGTTGTTTTCAATGAGTTGTTGTTTACAAGAAATGTAAAATGACACCTCTTGTTGGTTAAGCCTTAAATCAACGGCATGCAGCATCAATGCAGACAATACTCAATTGCTTTGAATGGGGTTGTAGAAGATGATCGCCGCTTAAAAGGTCAACGCCCAGCCACTGGAAGAGAGTAAGACTGCTTATCGCAAAAAACGGCGCTTCCAACCGATTTTCGATATACTCCTGCCCGACGACACTCAATTATATTGACATCTCCACCACACAGTCTAGACTGCTTCTCATATTTCTACATTCGGACTGATTAATTACGAGAAACGTGATGTACCCGAACCCTTATAGCCCATTGTTATTTGTTAATGTCCAAATACCTTTGTGGAAAGGATTCCCCATATCATTGAATATAATGGAATCGGTGCTAAGATTATACCCCATAAACCTTGGCAAATACGCATTCGAACCATTTACTGCAGTAAGCCGTAATCATTTAAGCCCCTATTATGACCCTCTTCATTGCAAACGTTTAATTATAAAATTATTTAAGCTTATTAAAACTTAATCCACTAGCCATAAGGTTCGAATACCCACATCAGGCGGAACACTCAAAAAAACAAAACAATCGAAATAATAATTTAAAATTCGCATGCGATAAATCGCCTCTGGACTCTTGTCCTCCGGTTCACTTGACGCCTCTTACTGGACACCAAGGATTGACCACAAAAAAAGTTAAACAAAACCGACAAAAACTATCGACAAAAAATCACCCAGAATCGTTTAAGCAGGAAATTAATTATTTTTTTCTCCTACATAATTCAAAAACCTAAATCAATATCCTATTAACGAGGCAATTAATTACAATTTTTTTCGTGTTGTATATCATAAGCTAGCTATCGGGTTCGTTTCAGTGTAAGTCACTACGTGGCTAGCGTTTAAATATGAAATTTCAAAGTCATTAACAAGGAGATAACCGACGGGCACTCGTTAAAAAAAAAAGTAATGCGAATGTATAAATAAATTCTGTCAAAATTAAATCAGAATAAGTAAATAAACGCACAATTCTATGGACATGCATAGGTACGAGTATATTCCGTAATATGTTTGGTTTTTTCATTTGAATCCCGGACGAGCCCTTGGCTCATGGTTGATGCCTCATGTGTTATGTTGTCATGTGTGTGCGTGTGCACAATGTATCACCAGCCTCATTTCATTGGGAATTTGATTAAATATTGATTACGATTGAGTGTGTTCACATTAATTGACCACCATGGTCCACAAAAGTATTTTTTCATTCCCTGTCTCGTGGGGCGTGGAAGGAATTGCGTCGGAATAAGCCGCAGCGTAGACAGCACACCTGTATTGATGTGTGTATTCTGTACAATTTCACAAAGTAAACACTAAGGATAGTTGAAATTTTTAAATAAATATACGGCAGCGGTCTAAAAACCAAGTTCGTATTTATACGGAATGTCAAGTTTGTTGCTTTTGCGTGACAGTTTGATAAAAGCTATAAAAATAAATGAATTAAAAAGAGCAGTTGAAAAAGCGCATCAGAATAAAGTACTTAATGGATGTTGACTAAGTTCGTTGAATTTGCTTACAGAGAAAAAAAATCGAAGTAAACTTTCACAACTTGGATCATGTCGGGATGCGATCACCGTGTCATCAGCGCCATAAGCTGGTTATGCTATTCAATGAACCTCTGAGTTTTTGATTCTGTTTTATAAAGGATCAATCAAGGAGAGGTGTTGTTTTAAATTGTGCTCCATCGTTGATTATAAACACTCCTCATCCTAGAAGGTTTGATATACATACATTCTAAGCTGCAACAACCTTTTGTAAACTTCATACTATGTTGAATACCATCAGGCGCCTTCTCTTACGATTATAGGTTTAGAAAAGGTAGGTATTGCGTAAAGCTCCACTTCGTCCGACAATGTCAGATGAAAATATCGCCGCTTTAAAAGCGGTGCGACTAAAAACCTGTGGCCTTTGAGACGATCACTTGGCCTACCTGCTCAAAATCCGAGATTTTATAAACAATTTGAGTTGCCATTTACTTTTTGAATATTATTTTGTGTAAATGTTCACCATAACTACGTTTAAGTCCATACTGACACTCCAATTTTCACTTTTTCACCTTTTCGTCACTATTTCGAGTATACAGAGTTTGTCCAAGAAATAAGGCGACTTTTTATTTTCCTTGAAAAATATTTATTTATTCTTCAATATTTATTTTTTTCCCTTCATAGTGATCCCCCTAAGATACATCAGACTTGCGCCATCGCATTTACCAGTCCTCGAAGGACTTCTAATATGCGCTTTATTTCCTCAATCGTGGCAAACCTCTGTCCCATCAGGGGCCATATCACGACGCATAATTTCAAGTTAATATTCCTTATTGACCTCATGATGAACCACGCCATTGTTATCGAGGAAAACAGTGGGCAAAACTTTCGAATTTCAATGAACTTGTCGTGCTTCTTTCGGTCTTGGCTCTTCTGATCGATTCCATTGGAATGATTGAGTTTTGATTTTAACGCCATAACCATACAGGGTATGTCCTCAAAGTAATGTCAGTAGGTCGATTGTAAAACATTTATTGAAATGTTCGTTACAAGTGATTAAAAATCATCAAAATAGGCTGCTTCTGCGTCAATACATCGGCTCCAGCGAGTTTTCCAGCTTGCGGTAGGCCTCCGCCGGAATGCCCTTCAACGCCGCGGTACAAGCTCTTTTGATTCCGTCTACTGTCCCGAAATAGGTGTTTTGAGGCGTGGAAAAAAATAAGTCGGTGGGAGCTACGTCCGAGCTGTACGAGGGCTGGGGGATGGTTGGCGCCCATTCTGTAACCAGGTAGTCGGAGACGATAAAGACTTGTTGGGTCAGAGCATTGTCGTGGTGCAACCTCCAGTTGTCTGTGATGTCGTGTTTCAGTCGTTTGAGGACTTCCAGATAAAAGTTGAAGTTCACACTTGTACCAGGTTCTACAAACCCGTGATGAACAAGTCCGCGGATGTCAATATTTGCTATAAACATGATTTTCACCTTCGGGCGAGGGGACGCTAAAGTGTCATATTCAAATACCCAAGTCTCGTCAGCTGTCATGACGCTATCCAAAAATTGGGGATCACATTTGCACATGTCGAGGTCATCTTGGCACGTTTTAACGCGGCGCGACATCTAAGCATACACATTTCGCATGCCGATATGGTTCGTGACGATATCATGAACTTGAGTTTTCGGAATATTTAACAGAACGTGCAGTCGCGTCATGATAAATTCACTGACGTTACTTTCAGGACATAAACTGTATACCCATGTTGCGTCATCAACATCACATTGTCACGACCGTTTTATGTCCCTTTATGAGAGGGGACATGTGCACCAACATAACTTCTTCTTCTTCTTTTGATGGCGCTACGGCCCGGTATGGGCTTGGGCCTCAATCAACAAGCGTCTCTAGCCAGCGCGATCTCCTTCCAGCCTTCTCTAATTTCGCACACCAAGTTGGTTGAGGTCCTTTTCCACTTGTGCGCGCCATTTGAGTTGAGGGCGTCCTCTGTTGCGTCGTCCCAATGGCTCGGATTTAAAGACTCTTCGGGCCGGAGCTGTGTTGCCCATACGCTCTGCCTACATGTCCTAGCCATCTTAAGCAATGTATCCGTAGACTCTTATACCCATATACCTATAGTTCGTGATTGAATCTTCTCCTCCAGATGCCATCCAATCAAACAGAACCAAATAACTTTTCTCTCCAAAAGACCAAGGGCTTCTTCATCCGTTTTTAATAGCGTCCATGCTTCTGCACCATAGAGCAGGACTAGGATGATTAGAGTATTACATAAAGCCAACTTGGTCTTTCGAGAGAGGGCTCCCTTACTCAATTGTATCTTGAGCCCAAAGAAACAGCGATTGGCAAGAGTGATTCCGCGTTTGATCTCGGTACCAATGTTGTAGTCCCCATTTACTGCGGAGCCGAGGTAGACGAAGTCCTTGACTACATTGAGGTTCATGTTGCCCATTGTGACGCTCTATCCGAGACGTCGTTGTTGTGCCCTTTCTTGATGACAGCACGTACTTCGTTTTGCCCTCATTTACCGCTAGACCTATTTTAGTGGCTTCCGCTTCAATGCCAACAAACGCCTCATTGACAGCTCCCTGTGTTCGACCACTCACCATATCATCCGCGTAAGTCAGCAGTTGAACGGACTTTTGGAAGATCGTGCCTCTGGTGTCGACTTGTGAGTTTCGCACGATCTTCTCGAGTATTAAGTTAAAAATGTCACATGACAGCAGCGAGAGTTCTCCATCGTCATCCTACACAATCTGATGAGCTTGGTAGGGCTGTCAAAACTAGACATGGCTTTGTATAGCTCGTCTCTATGCACGCTGTCATATGCGGCCTTCAAGTCCACGAATAGGTGGTCTGCATCTCTTGTGTCTTTTCCAGAATCTGCCGCATTGTGAAAATTTGGTCTACTGTGGACTTCGGTTGTGGACGAACGGTTTCAGGCGTTCACACAAAACGGCAAATAAGATTTTGTAGGCGATGTTAAGGAAACGTATCCCTCTATAGTTGGCGCGGTCAAATGGGTCTCCTTTTTTATGGATCGGACAGTCGACACTGAAATTCCACCCATCGGGCATGCTTTCCTCCGACCATATCTTACAGATGAGCTGGTGCATGCGTCCTACCAGATCATCCCCAGCTGTTTTAAACAGTTCCGCGCACAGTCCCTCCGCTCCAGCAGCTTTGTTCGACTTAAGTCTCGATATTGCTATCTTGACTTCGTCAGAGTCGGGGGGACGGAATTCTTGTCTATCGTTGTCCAGTGGAGTAGTGGAGTGGAGTAGTCTGCCTGACAGCGGTATTTGGGTCCCCGTTGCCGTTTAACAACCAGCAGCCGTTTAACAACTTCCAAATTCTCAGCAGCGGTTGCGATTCTACTACTAGTTGTCCATTTTCGCCCCGACAGGCTTCAGTCCGAAATTTATATCCACTGGATAAATGCTTTACTTTCTGGTAAAACTTTCGGATTTCATTCCTGCTGTAGCACCTTCCCATCCCCACGACCGCGCGCTTCTCATGCTCTGTCTTTTTCTTTCTGAGAAGCCGGTTCTCTTCACTCCTTTTCTGTTCGTAGAGCTCACGAGCAACTCTCGTTCTTCGAAGCAGCATTGCTTTTCCTGGGTGATGTGGTAAAACCCAGCGCATCAGTGGCATCTTCTTCGATCATCAAAGAAACCATCAAAGAAGCACCAACATAACAAAAAACAAAAATCGAAATTCGAATGTATTGAATACGAGAAGTTCAAAAAGTCTTGAACAAATTTCGTATTGATTGTTATCTCGCTAATGAAGCGTGTCATTGTGTCTATATTGTGTTTTTTACGTCGTATTTCCGTAAAAAAATAATCCGATTTAGCCGGTCAGTTCACCGGTCCACTGCTCCCAGTGTTTCCATCTTCTTAACACAACCAGATTCAGTTCGTGCATCTTAGTTAAAAAAAAAATCAAAATCATTGAACGATAGTGGGCCCTATTAAAGGTACTGTTCTTCTCACGGCCATTTTTGAAAAAAAGTATGGCCCAATGATTCCACCAGACCAAAGACCGCATCAAACATTGTACATTTTAGTCTTGCAAACCTGGGGTAGGAAAGACTTATGTAAAGGCTTTCAGGCTGACAGATCCAGGTAAAAGTTCGCAAAATTAAACGTAGAATACCTGGAATTGTAGCTTGGCTCCCAGCGAACTGAACCCATCTTGTTTCCGGATGCATTGGCAGTTCTTACATTGCTTGAGGTTGCTCAAAAGAATAAAAATGACGATTTTGTTTATTGACATAACCATCCAATAAGAAATGAAATCGTCGCTGAAGACAATTTTCCGAAAAGAAAACGGGTCTTCGCCAGCTTTTTAAGGCCAAATCACCGAAAAATCGAAGCTGTGACAGGTCATTCGGTTTCAGTTCTTGCATAAGCTGTAAGGTTTTAGACCAAAACCCTTGCGTAAAATCTTCTACGTAGTCATGCAACAAAATCCCAATTGCTGCAATCGGTGACAAATCACGAAGACAAACCACAGTCTTCATTACCACTGACGAAACAGCAGCAATATTTTCCTCTGTACGCACTCTACGCAAAAGGGTAAGGGTAAGGGTGGCTTGATGTTCAACAGCGTTAAATTCGTGAGAAATTCGGTCACTTGAATGGCTTGAATAGCTTGTTCAGTAGATCGATTTTGGATACCGTCAAATAGTCTAAGTGCACGAAATTCATTTTTCATAGAACAAGGGTTTTGATGATAAAATTCGATAATTTTTAAGCATTATTCGAATATAGGTCCTTTAACAATAAATGGCATTACTAAGTAAGTATATTTAACTTAAAAGCAAGTCACCAGTCATATTCAAACTCTTAACAATAGAAAACTGAAAAACCAAGCAGAACACAAACCAGCCATCAAGATTCAGTTGGACAAAGGTCACTCCATCAACAACCAGGAACTCTGGAGCATATATTGCTCATGCGTTTCTGGGAATGGATTGGAGTGGCGAACGATATTGACTTTTTGTCGGTTTTTTAAAGTTAATTTGGTGCCCTGGAGATCTGCTAAAAATAAAGTATTCGCTTATGCTTCAGGCAAAGAAAATATCAGACCTACTTCATTGGAAAGGTGTGACATCTGTCAACAATAATTAGTGTGCATCAGCGTCTGTTTCTGACAATAACATAGTTTTTTGCCTCTTCGAAAATGTCCGGATTTGTCTTAAATAAACAGCATTTGCGGGAAGTTTTGATATTCTTTTTTAATTGGAAGAAAAGTGCAGCTGAAGCCCATCGAACGCTTGTAGAAGTTTATGGTGAAGTTATCTGCTCCGACCGATAAATCATGCAGAGAGTGGTTTCGACGCTTCAAAAGTGGTGATTTTAGCGTCGTAGACAAAGAGCGTCTTGACCAGCCCAAAAAGTTTGAAGATGAGGAATTGAAGGCTTTACTGGATCAAGATCCGTGCCAAACGCAAAGTGAACTCGCAGAATCGTTGGATGTGACTCAGCAAACAATTTCCGTTCGGTTAAAGAAATTTGGATTTATTCAAAAGAAAGAATTTGGGTGCCGTACGTGTTGAAAGCGAGAGATGTCGAAAGGCGATTTTTCACCTCGGAAGAAGTTCGTCTTATCACCACCGTCTTCAGCATTCAAATCATTTGAAAATCAAATCACTCATCTCTGAAGCTGGAAGCATTCGGTTTCACATCTCTATGTCTTTTCTGATTAAAATCAAACCTGAAAGGGCGAAATAAAATTATTTTCCCGTCGTTTTCTCTAATCCAATTAACGCCAATTTGGAGTCCCACAAGATGGTCAGCTTGGTCCATTGATATTTGTTTCGACTATTAAAGGTGATTGCAACTATATCAAAAACTCTGATATATTAATGTATGCGGATGAAATGAAAATCATAAAAACTATGATGGACTCTTTGCTTTTGCAAAATCTTTTTTGCACTAAATATCAGTAAATGCCCGGCTATTCTCACTAACGTGTTCCCTTGCGCTCAAGAGAAACATGACAATGAAACAACCCTCGCGTTAGCAGGATACGTGATCTTGATATCATTTGAGATAGGAAACTTCCATGCCCATATCGATCATATTGTAAACAAAATCAACTTCTCAAGATCGGAAAAACGATGGTCCAAGGAATTTAATGATCCCTAAATTACTTTTGTCAAACCCTAATTAATTTAGCCTTGCCAGGTATGGTCATTAGTTTTTCATGTAGAATGGAATAGGTTCAACGTACATTTTTGTGTTGTCCATACAAAGATACACTAAGACTCATCGGTTGCAGACTCTTAAAAGAACGTCGAGAAGTCGTGGATATTAAGTAAATGATTCCCCGGAATTATTGGAGATGGTCTCCCTTTATACCAATCCCCGCCGATTAGTACCATTATTTTCTTTACCTCCTCACTGAACTGACTATGTCCCAACCGAACCTATTATCAGGGTGCTGCGACTCGCTAAAATACTCGTAGTACGTAGCAAATTTTTACACATCTTCCCTCGGCAATTCCCTCCGTCAGGACTGAGCCTTGCGGTCTATTGTAAGCATCGCTTTTAACTTTAACTCTTCGTTTAAGCTTATAATTGCTGGCAAGCTTTTATGCTACTGAACCCTAATCAACCCTAATAATAAGCCTTTGTACGACTGCCCTTGCCATCCATCAGGCCTTGTCTTGAAAAGGCTGTGAGAACCAAAGGTGTCATTGACGAAGTCTAGTCCAGCTCGAAAAGCGTTGATGCTGTCACACAAAGTTTCCTCGATTTCGGTATGAAACCGATCTGCTAAACAGGGAAGATCACGAAGGTCAAACCTACGTTGAATGGCCTCAATACGCGTAGT
This sequence comes from Merodon equestris, assembly GCA_958301585.1. Lineage (NCBI taxonomy): Eukaryota > Metazoa > Arthropoda > Insecta > Diptera > Syrphidae > Merodon > Merodon equestris. The sequence continues at coordinate 20,253,230 of OY284414.1, forward strand.
GTGGGATTCCTAAGAGGGGAACCAGACTTGACTAGCATATTCGAGAAGTGGCCTAACGAAAGTACTCGTAATGTATAATGATTTCGTAACATAAGGATATGGGAATTCTTTTAACCAACGTTTCACGAAACTGAGGACAGATTTGGCAATGTTGTCGATATGGCGGCGAAAGTTAAGTTCACCGTCAGATCAACCAATAAGTTAACAGGGGGTACGGTATCATTACGACTAATGTAGTATGTTCTGGATCTTGAGGAACAGCGCTTGCGGGAGTAAGTGATGGTTTGGCATTTGCTGACATTGAGATTGGTTTTTCGACTTCAAGTAGTGAACCTGTCAAGGTCATATAGGAGGGAGCACGAGTCAACAAGGGAAGATATGTGCTTACATTTTTTCATATCATCGACATTTATGGAGAGCTGAGTGTTCAGAATAACGCTGTCAGCATCATTAATAGTTAGAATAAATATCAATGGGCCGAGATGACTACCTTGTGGGACGCCGGAGGTAGCCTTAATTGGATCAGAGATAGAAGACCTGAAAATAGCGTTATATTGACGATCTTCTGGATAAGATTTAATCTATGAGATAAAACCGGGAGAGAGACCGAGGGCTGTGAGCTTGAGGAGAATAATTTGGTGAGACATTTTGTCAAAGGCCCTGCTGAAGTCAGTGGCGACAACGTCTACTTCCTTGCTGGCTTTGAGTGCACACGAAGATTGTGAAACAAACTCGATTAGACTAATGGTTGTCGATCGACCTTTTAGAAATCCATGTTGGTTAGGAGAAAACATGGGTTTGCAGTGAAAGAATAGTGCATCATAATCGATGCTCTCGATAAGTTTGGGCACGTATGAGAGCTTGGCAATGGGACGATAGTTGGAAACATCATTTTTCATTTTTTGTGGACTGGAATGAAAAAACTGAGGAAAGAGTCCTTGACAGATAGAGCTTTGAAATGATTAACGGCAAGGGGTAGAATAAAATGGTTCAGGCACTTTTTCAAAACTATGGCAGACAGACATCCAGGACCGGGAGGGTAGTCGTCCTTTAGGTTGCGTATTTTTTCTACGATTAAGTCAGGGGTGTTTAGTGAGATAAAAGACGTTTGGGGAAGTTGAATTTAGTAGTGATCGGGTCTGATCGCTGAATGATTGACTGAAGAAACTAGCAAAGAAGTTGGCGATTATTTCGAGTGCAAAGAGCGTAGTTCTTTGGTATACCAGGGTGGAGATGAAGTGTAATTTTTTTTTGGTGAGTATGGGACTGAAAGAATGAAACAGCTGAGGATTTTGGAGTAAAATAGCGCAAGGTTTTCGTTTAGGGTGTGAGTTAGGGTTAAGAAGGAAGTTATAGTTAACATTGCTGAGCAGATTATTTAGTTTCGCGAAGTCAGCTTTCTGCAAATTGAAAGAGTTACCAATAAGGTTGGATGAAGGAGGTCTAAAGTAGAGAGAAGATGGTTACTTGGGTTAACAACGCAGTTTACGGCATCAGATGAGAAATTCAGGTCGAGTTGTCTGTCCATGTTATTGGTGATGGTACTGAGTTGCAGAAGGTTGGAGTCAGAGGGATGATCTGTGAGAAGGATTTCTTTACCTGTGGAGGGGTTAGTGGCGATATAATGGGTCCCATCATCGGATTGAACCCCTTTCAGTTGTGGGAGATTGAAATCGCCACAGATGATGATAATATCATGGGATTCGGCGATATCAAATATGGAATCGGCAAAATCAACGGCGAGTTCGTGGCAATGTGTGGGCTGTGATAGTCTTATATAACAACAGGCAGGATTAAGTTTCCATTAAGAGGGACTTATCGAGGCACTTGTGAAGTTGAAGTCAGCGGAATTCGACGATTTGAAGGACAAGGGATCATACCGGCTGTGGATTGCTATGAGAACTCAGCGACTATCCGGATCGGCAGAGTTGTCGTGTCCATCGGCCCGAAACAGAATGAAATCTGAGTTAAATAGCTCTCTCCAATGCTGGAGCAAAGGTTCGTTTCAGTTTTTGTCACACGACGGGGTGCAGATGGTTTGTGTCGAAGATGTTCGTTCACTACTCTCCGGGGGTGGTTGTTCTAAATAGAATTTGAGAGATTCGACTGAATTTGCGTTGGTTGTAGTTCACAGTGACTCTTTTGTTTTCCATATCATTAAGGTGTTATATTGAAAATGCACACACAGAGTATGAATTTTTGAAGTGATCTTATGCTGCGAGTGTAATGCCTTCGTCAGCACTTTTTGATCATCTCTCATTCACAACTGATGTTGTTGCACAGATTTTTCGTACAGGAATTGGACTTTAACTACAGAACTTCGGCTTAGCAGTCGGTGATGATTACTATTGTACCACAACCCCTCAATGTATCGTAGGATCGTAGGATAAATTTTGGGGAAATAAGGAGCACTGCGGAAGTTTTGATGCATAATCCTTTGACGTTTTGGTAGTACAAGGATATGTGTTTGGAAGAAATATTCGATGGGAGGGGAGATGTAGTGGTGCTTAGGTTAGAATTTAAAATAGTTTTTGAAATTAGAGCAGATACTTTGTAAGTGTGCGATGCGCTTTGAACTGGCATGGGCGACGGATGTGGAGAGGTCGTTATTTATATCAATGGGGGAGATATTATAGCTTCAACGCGTGGAGGTCTGTGGGAAGGCCTTCTTGGTGGACTGAAACAAGGATATTGGTTTTAATTTTGCCATCGATAAAAATTTAGTCAGGTTTGTCATGGAGGTAAGCCAAATAGAGACGCACAATTTCGTAGATTCTTCTGTCTCTTATAGATAGAGGTTCCCGGCGTTAAGTTCGGTCACCACTTGCACCTCTTGTGGTACAGATAGTTGGGGTAGAAAGCCCCGGAGATAAGGGTATTGGCCGAAGTCATTGCCATTGCAACTTGACTTTGAATCAGATAATCAGAAACTTGTCCAGCCGTAAATCCCCAGCCCTATCGTACAGGACTTCGTTAAGGTAGAATTTGTGTTCAGATTCAGATATGCTATATTATTCGAGACAAGTCCCGAAATATTGTCTCTCAAAACATCCAAATTCTTTCCATTAAACTAGCTCTTAATAAAACCACCCGTCGTTGGGACAAACAGCCAGCTTAGAGCGAGAACGTCCTGAGCCTTTGCCAAACTGCAACAGCATGTTGATCAAATTATAGATATTGATCTAGCCAGACCCAAAATTATCTGTTTACGCTATTATTCGGAAGAGGATGCCAAAAACTGTGAGCTTGCATCAATTTTTTCGAGTGTCACGGGAGATCCTTAACAAAAGCGTGTGAATAAAATCTATTCTAATTTGAGAAAGTTCTGCTAAATGCTGCTGAATTTTTTCAAAGTCACGCTGCAAGAGAAAGAGAATGACATCAACTGTTAGACTGATCTGTATGCGATTCAATCGCTGCCTAGGCTATCGAATGGCTAAAAAAAACTAACTAAGATCACTCAGGTAAATGCTAAAAAGGATGGGTGAGTTCACGGTGTCCTATTGTAGTCTTGTTTTTATTTGTTTGATCAGAAGTCACGTAGGCAACATGTCATATACATATGTATACCAGTGGTTTACGTATGGTCAGCCGACGGAGTTACAATAAAGACCTTCTAGCCATGCGGCATGAATGTTCCCATGCCCTGCTCTGAAACTAAATTGGTTATAGGGAATGGTCTCATTATCCTTAATCCATTTAGCCAAGGCTCTTTGGAACCCCATTTTTGGAAACCGTGCTGATACTCGCAAGGTGGCTTATCGATCGGTGAATTAATTTTGCATTTTTCAGTCGCTGATAGGCGAAAGCAAATCCTTGCTTCACTGGAATCAACTAATTGCGTTTTATTTGCAGGTTCAATTTATTAGTCTCGATAGTATCTAGTGGCCCAAATACCAAGAGGATCACATTATAACTATGTTTGCCCCCTAATTCCCCTTAGGAACGCACTAATTCCAGCTAATCCTGAAATTCGCATGAAATATCGTCAATTTTCGCTGCGTTAACCACATCCGATAAAATTGTTCGCACGCTATTATTCGCATTCCCCATAAAATTCAAAATACAAAACGCAAACAAAAAATCTTTTTTATAATTGAACTTAATTTCACGCACCTATGCACCGATTAATATTCCACATAGCTTCGATGTTTATTGTCAAAGAAAAACAATTTCAGTCACAACCGTAAATAATTGAGCGTCGGAGGGAGGCAAATTCCCGTGGACAAAGCCCACATCATCAGGACTCTTTGCCATCACTAGCCGTTGCCATATCATTCGGCTTAATCCTATATCGGATGACAGCGCGTTCTCAAATCAATGGTTTCGGGGCCAACTATGGCTCATTGAGTCGTGCTCAACTCACCGCTTTGACCCATCATCAATGCATCGGACACGATCAAAAAAATTTGAAATTTTAATTTTATTTATTTTAAATTGTAGAATAGTATCTATCCTCTCGAAAAACAAAAACGGTTAAACGAATTGCAGCACCGGAAGTGATTCTATACGCCAAACAATGCAAAGCGCTAAAATCCGATGTTGTTTTTAGTTTTTTTCGTTGCTTTTTTTTGTGTTTTTTAAATACATTTGTGAAGCTTCAGGGTTGTAAAGTTAAATTATTATCTTTAAATTTATGAGGCGATTTAGTGGGAGATAGCGGTTTGGTGGGCTTTGTCTATATGTCAGCGGGGGAGGGGCGGCCTGCAATTAAAGAGCAAATTATTGTACAAATGCTGTCCTTGTTTTGGTATTTCTAAAAATAAAAACACAGACATAATCCGTTACTTATTGTACTGCATACTGGGGCATGTGTGATAATTCATGTGTAATGACGTTAGAGGTTAAACAAATGTTTAATTAATTTAGATCGAATGGTTTCATATTGAAGCAAATATCAATTTAAAACTTTGTTTTCGAATTGATTTTTCGATTTATCATATCAATCACAATTAGTGTCGATAATAATCAATGCACATTTTTAAATAGCACGTCGACAATTGGGATGTAAATTTAATTGATTAGATGTGAGTGGCTCTCGCTTAGGTGCAAAATTTAAGGTTAGCGTCTTTAGCCCCATTAAATTTGAGTTAATTTTCCAATTTTGAAAAATGAATTTTTTCTGGACGACTTAAACGAGGCTCGGATGGCGAAGCTAAAATCCAATGAGCAGATGGAGATGAGCTGGCTTGAGAGTATGGCCCCATCTTAAAAGTATGGTCAAGGAAAGGTACATCCAATAAATTTGGAATGAATCTTAACAAGACGTACAAGATCCCTGCCATGCTATATAAACGGCTGAAACCATTAGAATAATCTATTCTTTCACAGGGTAAAATTAGCTTGACCCATCCTTAAACAAAAAAGAAAACATATGTCTTCGTTATGCTTATCTCGTAAACAAACACCGACAAAGACGACGAAGACTAACAGCTACAACTGTCACAACCGTAAAAAGTGTCAGTGACGACTGAAAGAGTGCCTTACATATCGCCGTTCAACTAAGCTCTTTGAAAAGGCAAGACATTTGAATTGCCACTCTTCGTTCTTATGCAGCACAAACAATTGGAATAAAAGTTTAGACAAAATCAAAGAAAATTTATTCCCTATAACAGCTGACAAACTAAGGTCAGCAACTGCTTGTTGTAGTTTCCAGAGGTGGGATTCGCGAATAAACGTTTTGAGGAAATCAGTGTGAATGCAACCTTAGGGTTAGACTGAGTGGAAGTGTGGGTGAGACACACCCAATGATTATAGAAATTCACAGAGAGGCTTCTATTAGTGGAGGACATTTCGTAAATGGTTTCAAGGAAAGGAAAGTGGTGATTTTGCCGTGGAGGACAAGGGGCGTCCCGCCCGCTGAAAAAGTTAGAAGGAAATAGGATCAAAATCTTTGTCAGTCGTAATGAAAACTTGCAGATCAAGCCATTTCCCATCTATTGTAAGCTGTTAGGATAGTCCTAAATTGGGTACCATACGAGTCACTGCCGAGGGACCCAAGATAGGAAGGGTTTTCTACACCGTATTATGACTAACAATGAAAGGTGGGCCGATAATCTAAAGTGGAAGAAATCGTAGAAACGCAACGGCCATACTTCAACATCGGCAACTTAAACATCCATAGATCGATGCTAAATGGTCCACTCGGACTCGTAAACTCTCTTAGCTGTAGCGTTGGTATTCATGCGCTCAATGTGGCCGAGCCAGTATAGTCCACATCGTTGTAGAGCTCAAAAGGTTAGCGGTTATGTCTTCTCCTCTATTCGCCTTCCTCGCAGAAATTACCGAATATCCGATGCATATTTTTTTTTCGATGGAGCCCGGAATCAACATTGCTGTCCTACTTATCGTCCAGCTTTTGACTCCATAGAGCAAGACTGGTGTTTTAAAGGAAATGATTTTGGTCCTGCGAGTGATTAGTTTTGACCTCAGCTCTCGGCACTATATGTTCGAGAATCAGATTGTAGAAGTCACATCACAGCGCATCGTCTTGCCGATATCCGGTGCAAGTGTACAACGATTTTCATTGAACCAAACACCACGGTGCATCACGTTTTTTTAAAGCGTGGTGGGACACAACCGAATCAGTTCTTCCGGGATCCCGAATTCGACCATCGCATTAAAGTGTCCTGTGCGATGAAGGCTGTCCTATGCGCGTTTGGAATTGATTAGGAGGTGGTGGGTGTCGATTTGAAACTCACTGGTCTTTTCCAAGATTTGGTCAATAGTCGACTTGCCGGACCGGGGGCTTCTTCAATGCTAGATGAGAAGACTTCTTCACCGCCTGGAGTTTGGATTTTTACGCTCCCAACCACTCTCTCTATTCCCTGATCGTCAAGCAGCATTTAGAAGTGCTGCTTGAACGCGTCCATTATTTCATGTGGGTCAGTGATATCAGCATCAGAATTAATGCGAGTATCTTCTTCAGTTTCAGTATCAACATCAGCATCGACATCGTAACGCCATTGACATCGGCATGGGCATCAGCATGAGTATTAACATCCACTTCGGCTTCCGCATCAACATCGACATTAAAATTAATATCAATATCCAAAGGAGCATTAGCGTTAGTGCCGAAATCGGTATGAACATCAACACCAGCGTCAGCTTCAGCATCAGCATCGATTGGGCTTACATCTCTGAAATAGACTTCGAGGCTTGTAGCCCGGGCTATTAATATGCACAATTGGTAAACAGCCAGTAGTCCCCTGAGCTTATCATGCGGCTTACTAGAAGCTCCGGTATTGGCGGGTCTATTATTGCGTCTGCAGTAGAATATTGCGTGCTCTGCGTCTTCCTCTTGCTCTGGACATTCTGGGTAGAAGGGCGAGCTATCGTGTCCAAATCTGTGAAGATATTTTTGATAGCCGTCATGATCTGACAGGAATTGGATAAGATGGTAATTGACACCTCCGTGGGCTCTTTTCCCTCAAGTCTCGATCATGGGGATCAGCTTGTGGGTCCATATGCCTTTTGCATTGTTATCCCACCTGGCTTGCTCTTATCCTCCGGATAATGCTTGTCTCCTGACAGTCCGTTGTTCGCCTAAGGCGAACCTTGTGCATTTTGTCGGCGAGGATGTCGACAGGGAGCATACGAGTTATAACACAAGCTGCTTAATTGGATTGAAAACCGCATACTATTCTTATTGCGCAAAGCCTGCATGCAGACGAGAGCTTCCCTTTTATCTCCTTCCTTGTAAGAGCTTCCGCCAGACAAGCGTAGTGTGCAGGAGTATTGAGCTCATTACTCGCGTATCGCGGTCCACCGATGTTTGGCAGCATTCTGGAAAGCACTGCCTGCATTTGTGATGCCTTTTTACTGCACTATTCGACATGGACCTTAAAGTTAAGTCAGTTGTTGAGCATTACACCAAAATATTTTAATGCCTCTTTAGACTTTATTGATTCGCTCCCAACCCAGAAGTTTGCGTATTCCAGAATCGTTCAGCTGGTTATTAAGACAACCTCCGTCTCGTGGTTAGCTAGTTCAAAATCGGAAACTCTAGCCAATTTTCGATCCTGGCGATCGCTTCATTCGTGGCGGACTCTACCTCTTGGATGTGTTTCGGCGATGTCGTCAGCAAAACCGATTATCTTTACTCCTTGTAGCAGCGTTAATCGCAAAATTCTGTCATACATACAGAAGAGGTCCAAGGACTGATCCCTGGGGGACTCCCGCGGAAACATTTTAATATTTAAAGCCATGTTCCGTCCGGTACTCCAGCTCCCTGCTAGTGAAGTAGTTAAGAATTATATCTTCTTTTCCTTTTTCCGGCGTTGTTATGGTCAGAAGTGTAGGACCATAACCTTCCCACTTAACTGCATTCCTACTGGTCCGCTTGTGGGGTCCGCCGGCCTGCTTTTTTTTTGTGACACGGGCATGCTCCATATTTTTTTTGTTTGATCTTACTCTTACAACACCGGTGATCTCCAGTCGTGTCAGCCCACTGATTTGCATGTACACTTGTGGGGCAGTTTAATGGTGGTATATGTGTCCCTAGGCTCACCTTGGTGTTTTCTAAATTGCCTAGATGTGATTTTTGTTTACCTTTGTTTTAGTCGCCTTTTACGACAAGCGAGAGGTATCGCTGCAGGGATATTCTTAACCCGTCCCTGCACGGAAATAGTTAAGAATTATATACACAAGGTAACGTGGTGCATCTATTCTGGTTAGAGATCTCTTAATACGGGATCAGTTTACGGAATTAAAAGCATTTTTAACGCTCGCCATATTTTCCCCGGTATTGTTTCAGTTGCTGTATCTACTACCCCTTTTACGGCATCGACGGTACGTAGCAATTTTCTATTAATCAAGGTCTATCCTCCGCTACAGCGATTAGTTTGTCATATATGATACGTTCTATGATTTTTCCCGTTTTATCTAGCAGATATTCCCCAGGTAACTTGTTTCCCTTGGGTAACAATACCAAATGTTGGAGTTTCCATGGTTCAGGTAAAATTCCCTCCTCAAAGTACCTTTGCATTGTTGCTATAAAAATGTCTGGCTTCATATTAACGGCTGCATTGATTGCTATATTTGGGACACTGTCAGGTCCGGGCGCTTTCTTGTCGCCTATCTTCTGCATGCTTCGAGCAGTTCATCCGTGGTTATTGGTGCGATCTGGTTCATGCTTGTATCTCACGTCATGATGCAAGGAGCAGATGGTCTATGGGAAAATAGATGCTTTACTATTGTTCCCTGTATAGTTGGGCAGGATATTTGTGTGGACTTACTGCCCCTTAGCTTTTTCGTCACTATAATATATGCCAGCCCCCAGGGATTTAACTCTGCTCCGTTGTAAAAATGCTTAAAGCATTTTCCTTTGCTCTCTTTGATGGCCTTTTCAAGTTTACGTCTCGCCAATCTGAAGATGTCTAATCCATCTTGGAACTCTGGTCTTCTCCTAGAACGTTGTGATCTGTGTCGGACCTGGAGGCATTCTGCTCTGAGCGTTTTAATCTCATCATTCTACCAATAGCAAGGTTCACTCATCTGCTAGCTGATCTCCTGGACATCGCATTGCTGCATCGCATGTTGTCGTGATTGTTTGAATTAGTTAGTATGATAGGTTGTCCGCTGCTCCGTTGCCGGATAAGAAGGCGGCATTTAATATTTCCTCGAAAAACTTTTTGTCGAAGGACGCATTTTTCCAGTTTGGCCCTATTAATTTAGGGCCCTGCCTAGTCTTTTCTTTGATTCCTTCAAATTTGGAAGTTTGCCTCATATGACTTTACGCAAGCGGCGCACCCCAACAAGGTAATAAACATTATTGACAGTGCCACTTTCCGGCCAGAGTTCTTTTGGTCAAAATTGAGCAATTTCGGAGCATACTTCGCTGGCATAAGTAGGCTGGAACTATAGGTAGATATCCAAAATGGCTTTAAGTATCAATATATATGTTAGGGGCATATGTACCAGCATAAGAAAAATAAATTCGAAAAGACTATGCACTCAGCTCGAGAATTTATAAAAGTCCCCTTAGTTCTTAAACTAACTCTGATATGCTCTCAACAAAGAAAAAATGCGTAACACCGACGACACCTTTGGCATCTTGGCCAAGTAGTGACCAGCACCAGTGCTGAGACCAATGGTAGAATAACTCCTGCTCTCCTCTGCTTCTTAAGGCCTTCTATAGGGCACGGCACAGAAACCTGAACTTTATCGATTACTTTAGAGAGGTCGCCCCAGTGTTTCGACAAATTCTGTTCAGACAATACTTGATCTAGTTGCTGTTAACAAAAAAAATAGAACAGAAAAAAGGACGAACTATAGGAGCTCTAGAGCGACTTTGGCTTGGTCAGGCGTCTATCAGTACAACTTCAAAGATGCCTGGGCGAATAGACACCGAGCCGAAAAATTTTCGAGTCTTGACGTGTAGCTGGAGCGGTATGTCAGTTGATGCCAAGCTTGAGCTTAACTAATCACATAAATCACCGTCCAACTAGCGAGATGCAATGCGCAAAAAAAGAAGCAAATTGCTTTATATCCAGTCCTTCCATAAGGATACCCATAAAAAGCCCAAGATAACCACAACCATTCAGCTGTTATAATGAAAATTTATTAAGCTAATAACCATCTGGGGGCACGGCAGTGCCCCCGCCAAGTCGAGCAAAAAAGCGGTACGGCCGTACCATCCTTTTCTCGAAGCAGTTCGGGCCATTTTCAACCCTCTATAACTTCGTTGTGGATAAAGCTAGAAGCCTGAATTTTCAGTAACCAAGCAGGCATCGCATAGACACGGTATATTTCAAATTTCATTAAATTTGAACCAGTAGTTTAAGAATTATAACTAGTCAAAGTTTCTTAATTCTGTCACTCACTCACTCACTCACTCACTCACTCACTCACTGACCGATCATCAAAACTCTAGGGCACTTCTAGCAGACATAGAAGCTTGAAATTTAGAATACAATTAGTGTTTAGTGTATAAATCAAGGAAAAACTAAAATATTTTGCAATTTTGGTCCAGTTTTCTAGATATTTCAAATATTATTACTAATAGGATAGTGTCTGTATGCATCCTTTTTCAATTTATCTAGATGGCGATTAACTCCTAAAAATATGCAATGCAACAATCAATTTGCGGTTGGGGAATTGGGTTTAGTGGTCAATGTGGTTCATGTATTTGACGGAATATAAAATAAATATCTTTATTATGTACATATATTTAATAACCATTTGATGAACTTATAATTAAATCAATTTTAAAACAAATTGTATGTCCGGTGTCAGAGTTGGAGACTACTAACTTGTACAGTTTCGCTCAAAATTACGATATTGTTAAAACACGCCCAGTCTCCTCTAAAGTCTAGTGCTACGAGATAAATGACGGTAAAAAGTTCCTGAAAAGAAGAGATAACCCATAATTGATCAATCACTATTTCTACGACGGAGAACAAGTACCAGAGAAATATTTCTTCTCTTTACTTCTTTTATTCAAGCCATGGCGTTCCTTAGATGAACTCAAAATGGGGTGTGATACTTACACGGAGGCCTTTAATTTGGCGAAAGAAGATTTAAAAGAAGGAGTCGATTATGGTAATTCAATGATAGAGTCAAGATATAAGATACAAAAAGCATGTGAAATGATAGAATCTAAAGTTGCTGAGATAAACGAAGAAAGGGAAATTGTTGATGATGACGATGGTCCTGAAAACCCTTTAGACTTTGAAGCTGCAAACGCAATGGATGACTTTCACAGAATCAATCTGGTAGAAGAAGAGCAGACTGATCTTCAAAGTATGATCGCAAAACTTAATGCCGATCAAAAAAGGGTCTTCGATATGATCACACATAGAATGGACACAGCTGATAATAACGCTGACGTTTTACGCTGTTTTGTGAGTGGAACTGGTGGCACTGAAAGAGCTTTTTAATAAAAACTCTGAAAGTTTGGGTTAAGATGTATTTAAACAAAAAAGTGGCAGTTAGTGATCCAACAGGCATAGCTGCATTCAATGTGAATGGATTGACTATACGCAGACTATTGCAGCTGCCGGTGGAACACAAGCAAACACCGAGGTACAAGCCACTTTCCGATGAAGTGCTCCAAGTTCTGAGATCAGATTTGAAAGAAGTAGTGTTGTTTATCATAGACGAAGTGTCGATGATATCCAATGTTACTTTAACATATATTCATTTACGCTTGTCTGACATTTTTGACACAAGCGATGATCAGAATTGGTGGTTTGGAAAAAAAACATCTTGTACTTTTCGGGGATCTTTTACAGCTTCCGCCGGTAAGAGAAAAGTCACCTTTTGAAAAACTCTCAACTGCTGAAACTAACAAGTTGTTAGGTTCCCTCAGTATGCCGAATCTGTGGATTGAACTGTTCGTATACGATGAACTTACTATTAACATGCGACAGCTCAATGATTCTAACTTTGTTGAAATGCTAAATAGAATAAGATTAGGTGTGACTACACAAAAAGAACGCGACTTACTCTCGACTAGATTAATAACTCTAAAAACCAATTCAAATGAAAACAGATTGATTGAAATAATTGAACACCTCTCGAAACTTCCTGATGATACCGTTTGCTTATTACCTACAAAAAACATGTGTCAACCATTAAATACTGCAATGCTTAGATCTCTCCCACATCCCGAAATAAAACTTACAGCTGTAGATAGCATAGATTGCCCCAGATACCTAACAAAAAGAGCTCGTGAATGCATAAAAAATTATGAAGACGATGCTTCTATGACTGCGGGCCTAGAAGAGAACATAATTATAAAAATAGGAGCAAGAGTCATGTTAAGGCGAAATATTGACGTGAGTCTTGGTTTAGTTAATGGTTCTATCGGTATAGTGCAAAGAGTAAAGGTTGATCCGGAAAATACAAAAATAATTAAGAAAATATACATTACATTTGATAAAGAACAGGCTTACGAGCTTGGTCCGGTCAAAACTAAATTTGAAATTATTAATAGAGCTTATGTTCATCGCGAACAGTTTCCTATATGTATAGCCTATGCTATAACTATACACAAAAGTCAGGGCCTAAGTCTAAATAATGCGCTGATGGATATCGGTTCTGCAGTATTCACATCCGGCCAAGCTTACGTGGCACTTTCGAGATTTACACGTCTGGGCGGCTTACATCTAATTAATGTCGACTTTGGAAATTTTAAAGCGCAGGAATCCTCCGTAATTAGCTAATCTAACAACATCTTATATTGACCATATTAATATTAAAAATCTTTTATGTTTTAAATAAATAGATTGACTTGGCAATCGCACTAAACAATCTAATTTAATATAATATGTATTACTTGTGAGATGCATGCGATGGACAAGTCAATCTATTTATTTAAAACATAAAAGATTTTTAATATTAATATGGTCAATATAAGATGTTGTTAGATTAGCTAATTACGTAATAACTTAAGACAGAAGGTCCCTTAAGTAGGGGCTGAATAAATTAACCGACTTGGTATTACATAGATCTCACAACTTTTTACGGTAGAAGAACTGAGTTGCGAGACTTGGTTTTTTTTACAAGTTATGTTTTTGATGGCATTTAAGTTACCCGACCATGTTCAATTCTTAAAATAGCCGGTCGATTTATGCGTGGTGTTCAAAGACCCAATAGTGCTTTGTATATTTTAAGACCGGCAATCATTCAAAATGAAAATGCCTTAAATAGCAAACAATTTGAGGCTCGAACACTCGACCTTGTTGATTCCTATGATTTCAATAATTTCACATTCAACACTCCTCATCCACTTACCATGCCTGTTACCCCTCCAATGATCATTTAATCATTCATCTCAAGAGCCTCAGGAAGAGAACCAACCGCATCCCCTTCAGTCAATTTCCGATTCAAAAATATCAACCACTAAAAGGAAGCACTTCCTTCCGTCCTCCCGATCAACAATCGGAAAAAATCTGTTGGGAAAATATTTTACAAATTTCTGTGCCAGGCATCAAGCGTCGTCCTCTGCGACCATCTGCAATCAATCATTAATCAAAATGTAAATATTTCCATTGATACCCTCATGACAAAAGTATCCATTTGGTCCTTTCATCACCATTATCCCTCGTTATTTCGTCTCCTCATTGCTTGGTGTTTTCCTCCGTTTTTGTTCGCACAAAACCATTGCGTTGCTTTTACCATCAATGCGACCGCTCCATGCCGGACGAACCCTTTATTTGTTTCCAAAAATGGAAAATCCTTTCATCCTTTCACTAAAAGAGGCACCCTGCTGTGACGCACGGAATGTAACATAATGTGTATGCACGTCGAGCCCGGTGATTCGGTAAATAGTGGACACAAAGTGGAATACCAATGTAGAACCATTATAGCTGCGACACCCTTAAAAGTAAGACCATCATCTCCGTCTCCATTGCTATCACCATCATCGTTGACGTCGCCGTGGTTGTTGTTCCGAAATATTAATTTCCAAATTCTCGTTTTCTATAATTTCATCAATCGTGAAGTGAAAGGAGAAAGTGTAACCCTTTCCCTCAGCTTTCTGAGGGACATGCAGTACTCAATGTGGGACAGAGTGTACACCGGGCGTGTAGAAGGCTATGTTCGGTTTTATTGAAAGTTTTTGTGTGACAGTTAATGACATTAACAACAAAGGCTCTGGGGTATGCGTGTGACTGATGCAAACCGGGATCAGCAGGGATTCCAAGATGTCAATCATAATTGGTGTTTGATTGGTGAAATGGGGTTCGACTATTGTGCTTAAGCAGTCATGGACTGTTCTGAATGTGGAATCGGTTAAGAAGAATTGATTTATGTCGGATGAAGGAGACGTCTGTCTGTCTGCTTAGTCGTGCGATGGACACAAGTGACCCGAACTTGTTTGTCAGATTCGTTTTTACTTTAATCGCATTTTGAGTCCTTGAAAAACTGAGTTTTAATGTAGACGTTCTGGAGCCATCTTCGCGGACATAGAACATATACATACATATATGGACGTGTGGGCTTAGAGTGAGTGTAATAATCGTATACATAGTTTATTGGGATGTATAAAAATATTTTCTTAGTCAGTTCTAAGTCCTTCTATACTTCATCTTCAGAGCATGGGAAAAATATTGAATGTGTTCACAAAGTAGCAGGATTTTTTTTAGTTTTAAGGATTATATTAGTCCGATTCGTGTAACGTTTTTATTGTCAAATATGTTGGAAAAGCGTCTATATATTGCTAGCCAAACGTGTTGTTTGGAACAGAACTTATCAAAAAGTTTAAATGTGTTTTGGTACGAACGACTCGCATTTTTACAGCAACATGATAGAGAAGCCTAGGACAAAAGCAGTTCTTAAACTTGTCGATTCGTTCTATTGGAATACCAAAACTTATGTAAAGCAATTTTCTTAAGACCTAGAAATTCTAATTTAAAATTTCAACAGAAACTTTCATCTCATGGAAGGTTTTGCAATTTTTTAATTTTTGGTGGTCATACAATAGAATTCTTCACTTTGAACGGACTAGCCCCTAAGGAAAGTTAAAAAGTGGACAGCTGAATTAAGATTTGTTCGCAGATCCCACGAAGATGGTGCCAAAAACCACAAACCACACCGGAAACCGTCGAGATAGTGGATGATATCGCCTTGGATAATAGTAGAGTGAAGGTGACTGAGATGGCTGAGACTGAGGGGACATAGGAAGAAATTGTGCAAAACATCTTGCACAAAGAATTAGGGATGCGAAACCTCTGTGCATGATGGGTTTCGGATTTGCTGAGAGCCGACTTTCACAACAATCTCTGGACCTATTCAGTAGGGATCCGACCGATTTTGCGATTTTGTTTGTCGATTTGTTAGCATGGAGGGGATATGGGTCTACCACTTCACACTAAAAACGAAGTCGGGGTTCAGCTCCAAAGAAAGCGAAGCCGATCGCGTCTAAGGAAATGGTCATGGCTAGCGTGGGATCCTGTTAATTGATTGTTCAAAAGGCAGAATAATTACAGGTGAATATTACTTCAATCTTCACGACCAGCTGGATGCCGGAATTCGCGAGAAAAGACCTTGCTTGAAGAAAAAAAAATCAATTTTTACTAGGAAAATGCACGTGTACATAAGGTTGCGTTGGCGGTTTGGTCGGTCGCCCCCTATTCTCCTAATTTGGCACCGTCAGAGATCCATCTGTTCCCGAGTTTGGAGAAATTTGTTTCTGGGAAGCGCTTAGCCGCTAATTCCAAGCTCTCATTTCCGGGAAGGAATAATTGGAGAAATGCTGTTCAAGTCAAGGAAAATTATGAATATTTTACTGAAAATCGCAGCCATTCGTTCTTAGGCCAAAAACGTTCCAAATTTTACCCGAACGAGGTCCTATACAATAGGGCCAGAATTGTACTACGGGTGGATACATTTTCTAATAAAACTGATCCGAGGTCACGTTACAAGGGCAATGACTTCGGTCAATAATTTGATCTCCGGGGCTTAGTTCCCTAATTACATGTATCATGAGAAAGTGCGCCTTAACTTTATCCCCCAGAGGCATTCCTCTATTTGGATCAATCCTGATCTAGGATGAATTGTCGGTTCTGCTAATCTCCACCTAGCCCGTAAGTCCGTGGAGCGGCGACTCCTCTACGAACGTGCTGTTCCGCTCCGTGAGCCCGAGCGTCTGAGGTTTAGATCGGTATCACACCAAGATTGGGGAGACTTCGTCCGACAGCATCAACGCTTCTGGTGGCTGGAAGGGACTGCATCAGTGGTTAATTTCAATAGGTCAACCTCTTTAAGGAAAAGCCTGCCACATGCCAATGGTACTCTTACATAGACTAGGGTAGGTTAGGAGAGGGTAGAGTAGGTTAGGGTAGGTTAGGGCAGGCTAAGGCAGGGTAGGGTGGCAGGTAGGTTTAGTCTAGATTAGTTTTAGCTTTAATTTAAAAAAAAAAATTAAAAACAAAAAAAGAAATTACAAAAGAATAACGAAAATCAAAAAAGTTGTACATATATACTCGTACAAAATATTTTTGTATACCTACATATATATTTAGGTTAAGGTAGGGTTAAGTTATTTGTAGTTATAAGTTTCTTAATAAAAAAAAAATGATGAGCTGATGCTAAGCTTTTTAAGAATATCGCTTTTCTTGTTTATTTATTTTAATTATTGCAAGTTACTCGTAAGGCCGAAAGGAATAGTCTTAAGTTGTTCTATTTGTTTTAGAGTGTCCGTATAGGGCCAGTAAGGTGTTTTATGTTAGTTGTTATTTAAGCTTGTTTTAATAATTTTGTCTAGGGTAAGTGTATTCTAAAAATATAAAAACAAAAAGGATTTAAAAATAAAAATAAAAAAATCACAACTTTATAAATTTATTCGTACAAGACATTTTTTAACGGAAGGCACAAAATTGCATCAGCTTAGATGAGAAAAATCCATTAAAAAAAGTAAAAAACCCTTTTGGGTTTATTATCTACAAGTTAGCACAAAATGAATCACTATCGGAATATGTTATAATTTTTGCAAATGGCGTCGTACGTCAATGATATTTGACATTTGCAATGGAGCAGTATATCCAACAAGACTGTGGAATGCTGTGTTGATTTTTTTAATCGTGTCGTGCAAATTAGGCAAATATTCCGGGGTTTAGCTACTTGACTCGAACAGACTGTAACCACAGGAGACCACGAAGGGTGTGGCGAACTGGTTGTTCGGCCGAGAATATCGTTGCTCTGGCTGCCGAAATCGCTGAGAATGAAAAAACATTAACCAGGCGACGGGCTACGCCACTGGACATCTCCAGCGAATTTTAGTAAAAGACTTACACATGTTCCTGTACAATATGCAAATAGTACATCAGTTAATGCCTGCTGACCGTCAATCGCGTGTGAATTACTACCAAGCCATCCTTAATCTCAACAACGAGGAGGACGATTTTGTGTCGAAAATCATAATGAGCGACGAGGTGCGTTTCCACTTAAGCGGTTACGCCAATAAGCAAAATCTTCGGTTCGGAAGGTTAGGTTAGGTTAGAGAAGGGGAGTGTGATGGTTAGACATCACTTCCACTCGGAGGCCAAGAAGCCCATTGTGATTCCCTTCGTTTGTGTGGGTACACATAAAATTAACCTGTCCTATGGTGGCTGAAACCACCCCGTGCTCTTGATGAATCTTAGAATATCCGATATATCTGCATTAGCCACGTCCGCAATCTCTATAAAGAATCTTTGGCCTAGCGACACTAGGCGTCGATTCTGGAGAGCTGGACAGTGGCAAAGCAGATGTTGGATCGTCTCAGTTTCTTCCTCATCGCCGCAGCTCCGGCAGAGATCGCTGGATCCCGAGTCCCATTTCCGGAGCATTGCTCCAATGGGACAGTGTCCTGTGATCACTCCGACGAGCATACGGATCGAGTTACGGTCCAGCGCCAGGAGCTTCTTTGTTTTTTCCGACATTGAGCTCTGGCCACCATGATCTTGTCGTGTAGCTGTCGTTTCTTGTAAGCCAAGACGAGTTGGCCTCTTTGATGATTGTGTCGTTTATGATCCGGTATAATGTGAGTCGCGACATTTCTTGACAGCCTTTGATCTCGTTATACGGGATTCTATTGACTTCAGTGCAGCCTGGCTATCTATGAAGATGGTGATATCAGATGGTGGGATATCGGCTACCTGTAGGTGTTTAGCTGCTTTCTCTATTGCCAGGACTCCTGCTTGGAACACGCTACACAGATGAGGAAGCCTGAATGATTCCTGTTTGTGTAGGGTATCAGAGTAAAACCCGGCCCCAGTGCCTATGTCCATTTTCGATGCGTCGGTGAAGAGGATGATCTCTTGGTCGTTGATTACGGCGTTTGATAGCCACTCTTCTCTGTCGGGGAAAAGGATAGGTATACTGAGAGAGAAGTCATTTTGGGGGGGAATATAGTCGGTCGTAGCTGCGAAGCTACTAAAACCATATTTCCTTCCCAGGTCGTCTGTTGTCTTAAGTATGGCCGCATGTCCATAGTTGGCTTGCTTCCACAGAGAGGACTCTCTTAGTTTGAGAGCGCTCTTTGCAGCGTAGCCTTTTATGAATAGATCCAGGGGGAGGAGATGAAGAATCATATCCAACCCTGCCTGCGGCGTGCTTCTCACGGCTCCCGTTGTACAAACAGCTGCTAACCTTTGTACTTTGTTCCAATCCATAGTAAAACATCTTGTAGGCTTTTGTTTTAACGTCCAAGAAACGTGCCCGATTACCGGTGTTTCGCCATTCCGTCTTTTGTACGCACAGGATGTCTACTCGCCTTCTAACCATCATTTCTTCAAGCTCATAGCTGCGACCACTCATGCTTCCTATGTTCCAAGTCGCGACTCTTAAGTGTGGCTTACGCCGTTGCATTACTTTGCTATCCCCCGGAAATCCTATAGCTCTGACCCGAGCATTGCTGCTCGTCCCAGGATCACGACCATTAGTAGTGCCTGGCGGGGTAGTGCTTTTCCTTTTAGCGTTCTTTTCCATAATGCTACGGTTTGACGGTTTTCTTTCTTCTCCCTCCTTTTTTTGACACGGGCATGCTCCAGATTTTTTTTTTTTGGTTTGATCTTATTCTTACAACACCGGTGATCTCCAGTCGTGTCAACCCACTGATTTGCATGCACACTTGTGGGGCAGTTTAATGATGGTATATGTGTCCCTAGGTTCACCTTGGTGTTTTCTAAATTGCCTAGATGTGATTTTGGAAAAGGAATTTTACTACGCAGACTAAATAAGAAGATAGCTAGAGGTTTTTTATAAAAAAAAACGGGACAAATTGTGAGTTGAAGTGCTGTTGCAACCAGATAACGCAACGTCTGTGCCACCAGCTGCCATTCAAGAATCGGATTTCGAATTGCTTGAACTTCCATCTTGTCTTGCTCCCAGCCACCTCAAGGTACATATCCGACGCTAAAAATTTGAAGACGATATTGATCTTATGGCCGCTGTTGAGGCGTTTTATGAGGGTCAAGACAAAGATTTTTTTTAGGTAAGCCTGGGTTTAGAAAAAAAATGGACTTGTTAGGAGACAATGAAGAAAGGTAAAACATTTTCTAATCACCGTGTTTTATTTTCGTTATCATTACTTTTGGATCACTCCCCGTATATATCTATAACTTATACAGATAAAAATTGCTTTTTCTTAAGAACCCATTTTTCAACATAGCCTACTCTATGATAGCTTCTCATTTGGAAAGCTATCAGACACTATACTCGTATATGTGTCTGACTTTTCAAAATAAAAATTTCGATATGATATTTGTACATGATACAGCCATAGAAAAACTTGGAAGTATATAAAGGGTCCGCCATCTAACTTTTTTTTTTCAAGTAGTGCTTATTTCGTGAATGGTAACACCTAGCTCATGTCTGATTTGACAGATAATTAGTTTTATCCTTCCGCTGAACGAATATGGTTATGTATACGCTTGAACAACGCTGGGAAATATTGCGACATTACTTTGAAAATCATGGTAATGTTGCAGAATGTGTGCGAAAATTGCGTACATCTTTTCAGATGAAGCTCATTTTGATCTTGGCGGGTATGTAAACAAGCAAAATTGTCGCATTTGGGGCACAGAAAACCCGCACGCATACATTGAAAAGTCGGTGCACCCAAAACGAGCCACTGTTTGGTGCGGATTTTGGTCCAGAAGCATAATTGGGCCATTTTTCTTCGAAAATGAGCAAGGAGTGGCCGTTACAGTCAATGGCGATCGTTATCGGGCCATGTTGAACGAATTTTTGTTCACAAAAATTGAAGAGGAGGATATTGGCAACATTTGGTTTCAACAGGACGGCGCTACGTGCCACACGGCCGAAGCTACACTCGATGTTTTGCGCCCTGTTTTTGAAGATCGCATTATCAGCCGCAGAGCTGATGTCGTTTGGCCACCTCGGAGCTGCGATTTGACACCGTTGGACTATTATTTGTGGGGTGCCGTCAAAGATAAGTGTTACGCCGACAAGCCAGAGACAATTGACGCTTTAAAGGACAATATTCGTGAAGCCATTGGTGAAATACAGGTGCACACAATCGATAATGTGCTTAAAAATTGGACCGATCGTGTAAGCTTCTGCATGGCCAGCCGAGGCAGCCATTTGAATGAAATTATTTTCCATTATTAACCGGAAGGATTGTACTTTCAAATAAAAAAAGAAATTTGAGAAAATATTCAGCAGTTTTTTTTATAGCATTTAAAAAAAAAAAAATTATTTGGCGGACCCTATATAATAATACAAAAAATTAGAATGTCTCGATTATCTAAAACAATGTACTTCTTTTCCGAAATTCTTTAAAAATTTAATAATGCAGTGCTTAAAAAAAAAATTAATTAATTTTTATGTCCCAAAATGATAACGCCATGGTTGTATTGGTATTTTGTATACTGTTAACGTACGAATCCTCCTTTTTGTGGGAATTGTGTCGTAGACACAATTTTGACACAATATTGAGCTTAGTAATAATCTGTTGTCAACTGTCCATAATTCTGCTTTTAAGCTCAAGAACGTTGTTAAATTGCCGCCTCCCAGCATACACCAGTCTTGCTAATATGCCCTACAAGTTTTCTACTGGGTTTGAGTCTGGCGAACGTGCTGGTCATGACGTAATTGGAATATCTCTGTCGAAAAATCGCTTTTAAGAAGAAGCCGCTGCGCGAATTGGAGCATTATTCTGTTGGATTTCAATTAAATTTTGGTCCAGTTTTTCAAGAAATCGTATCAAGGTTTCCTCCAATATGTCCGGGTACTTCTCCGCATTCATCCTGTTACGAACACTTGCTTAACGGGATGTTGCATACCAACAAAAGGCGCTCCATACCATTACACAACCTACTCCATGCTGATATTTGGAGAACGAAATTTCTTCTTTTTTTAAATCATGACAGTACGAGGGTGGTCCGATAAGTACTTAGCTTCACCGCCTAGTAGACGGCTACTGTCGAAATTTCAGCCGGATCGGACTCGTAGTTTTGGTTTGACCGCGTGTGGAAGCGAGAGTGTCCGCGGATTTTAGAAAAATGGGAAAAGAGCAATATCGGTCGGTAATTCGATTCTTATTTTTGGAAGGGAAATCGCGCAGCGAAATCAAAGAGCGTTTGGATGCTGTGTACGGTGACTCTTCTCCTTCGATGGCGACCATCAAAAATTGGTTTAACGAGTTTCAACGTGGTCGCACGTCGGTTTTTGATGAGCCACGTCCAGGTGCCCCGAAAACGGCTACCACGGAGGATACCGTGACAAAAATCCACGATCTCGTATTGGCAGACCATCGATTGAAGGTGCGGCAGATAGCTGAGACAGTAGGCATTTCAAAAGATCGCGTGGGTTATATCCTGCATGAAATTTTGGGCATGAGAAAGCTGTCGGCGCGATGGGTGCCGCGTTTGCTCACTCCCGACAACAAGCGCACCGTGAGACCACTTCAGAGCAGTGTTTGACGCTGTTTAAGCGCAATCTGAAGGAGTTTCTGCGTCGTTTCGTGACAGTCGACGAAACATGGATCCACTGTTACACACCAGAGATCAAGGAACAGTCTAAACAGTGGACTTCACCCGGCGAACGTGCTCCGAAGAAGGCGAAGACTGTCCCATGTGATGGCCACCGTTTTCTGCGATTCACAAGGTGTGATCCACATCGGCTACCTGGAGAAGGGCAAACCGGTCACAGGGCTGTACTATGCCAAATTATTGGGCAGATTCGACGCCGAATTAAAAAAAAACGGCCCCACTTGGCGAAGAAGAAAGTGCTCTTCCATCATGATAACGCACCGGCTCCCACCTCCGTCCTCGCCACGGCCAAATTGGTCGAATTGGACTACGAACTGCTGTCCCATCCATCGTATTCTCCAGATTAGGCCCCGTGCAACTTATTTTTGTTTCCAAACTTGAAAAAGTCACTCGCCGGGCAGAAATTTCAGTCGAATGAGGAGGTCATCGCCGCCACGGAGGCCTACATTGCAGACCTCGAGAAAACGTATTTTTCAGACGGGTTAAAGAGGTTGGAGCATCGCTAGGTCAAGTGTATAGAGCTAAATGAGACTATATTGAAAAATAAATCACCATTTCTCCAAAATTTTTGTTTTTCTTTTGTAGGCTAAGTACTTATCGGACCACCCTCGTAATTAGCATCCTGAACGTTTGAAAGGATTTACGAGAAATTTGGATTGGTGTTTTGTTTTTGTTATAATGAACAAAAAAATGTACATCTCGAAAGAAAACCCATGAACCTCGTTTTTCGGTTTAGCATTTTGTTCGACTTTGTACTTGGGAAATGACATGCTGATTGAGTTCTCATTAATTTTAACAGAAAAAAAACTGGGTTTTTGGGGCGTCATTAGTAATACTGATCGCTAATTTTTAAGCATACCATATGGGGATAGTGTACCACGCGCTCTTGCTAAGGTCAAACAAAAAATCATTTAGGAAAATCAGTTCAACAAAAAAACATTAAAATTGTAAGACTTTCGCCCCATTGCTTATAAAGGGTGTTTTTTATAGAGGTATAGAACTTTGAAATGAAATTAAACAAAGATGATTTTTTTAAATTGACATGAGGTTGACTTTATTCAAAAGATAATCTTCCAACATTACAATTTAAATATAATTTCTGGCATATGACCGCCACGACTGGCTCGGACGTAGTGCAATCTGGAGGTCCAATTTTCGATGATTTTTTTTCAACATTTGTGGCCGTATATCGGCAATAACGCGGCGAATGTTGTCCTCCAAGTGGTCAATCGTTTCGTGTTTATCGGCTTAGACTAGCGACTTCACATATCCCCACAGAAAAATCACACGATCTTGGAGGCCAATTCACGAGTCCGTAACGTGAAATTATGCGGTTACCAAACGTTTCCTTCAACAAATCAATTGTGGCACGAGCTGTGTGACATGTTGCGCCATCTTGTTGAAACCACAGTTCCTGCACTTCATGGTTGTTCAATTGATGAACGAAAAAGTCAGTAATCATGGCTCTATAGCGATCACCATTGACTGTAACGTTCTGGCCAGCATCGTTTTTAAAGAAGTACGGACCAACCCATAAAGCACACCAAACAGTCAGTTTTTGTGGATGTAACCGTGCCTCAACATACACTTGAGGATTATCATCACTCCAAATATGGCAGTTTTGTTTATTGACGTATCCATTCAACCAAAAGTGAGCTTCATCGCTAAACAAAATTCGCTTATGAAAATTGGGATCAACGGCAATCTTGTTTTGGGCAGGCATATGCCAGAAATTATATTTAAATTATAATGTTAGAAGATTATCTTTCGAATAAAGTCAACCTCATGTCAATTTAAAAAAATCATCTTTGTTTTATTCCATTTCAAAGTTCTATAACTCTATAAAAAACACCCTTTATTTGTTTGCTAATTGTAAATAAATATTTTTTTTTTCGATAAGGTCCAACACACTATGCCACAAAGGCAATGTGTTAAAAAAAAAAACAGATTAAAATGTTGGTAAAAGCAAACTCCATTCAGCAATATCCTCTTAAAAGTATCAGCGATGGTCAAGAATTATTTAGCACCACCCAACTCTATTCAAGCGAGGTAGTTATGCTATTGTTATCGATTACATTAGGTTATAGCTGTTAAAAATGACTTTCTAGCCAAGTCGTCCGTATTGTGTGACCTTCTGTGATGAAGGGATATTAATTGATTTTCAATAAGGCTATAACCATTTGGTTTTTTATTACAAACTCACCCATAAAGGTTTTTTTTTTTATGGCCTGTTAATGTTGATTTTATGAACGCCAGTTAAGGCTTACATTTTTATCGCAGTACGCATGGACAATGTTTGGAAATTAGTAAAAATTACTATCGGTGGTAACAACATTCGCGATAATTACGTGTTGTGGCTTTAGTGAATAAATTCGAGTTAACTATTGTGGGACAATATACCGGTCGAAATAGCGAAAATATCGCAGCTGTAAATGCTCAGTTCAAAATGGGTCGTCAGTCGATTCTACACTTTTCACAGGAATTGGGAATCTTTCAGTCCAAATTGAGGTTAATTGTACACAAAGATCTTAGCCCACACCTTTACTAGATCAAATAAATTTAAAGACTGAAGCCTCTTGATCACTCGAAGCCCCAAAACGTTTCTGATCGACTTTGGAAAAGTTTGAAGAAAATCCTAGATTATATCGAAGAATCATATGCAGCGATGAACCTCATTTTTGGTCAGCAACAAAGCCACATGCCCTTACGGAAGAAAAAGATGATCGACTCAAGAATGACTTCTATGATCTCCTGGACCGAACGTACGCCCAATGTCTAAGTTAAGACACCAAAATTGTACTAGGGGATTTAACCGCAAAACTGGGCAAAAAGGACATATTTGAGTCGACAATAGGAAAACAAAGCCTACACAACACGGCTTCCGACAGCAGATTTAGGCTAATTGATTTCCTAGCAAGGCGCAATCTCTTTGTAGCAAACACATGATTCCCACATCTCAACATCCATAAAGGAACCTGGCGGGCACCAGATCAGTTGGCCATCAACCAGATTGATCACGTTGCGATCGACGCCAGATACTCCTCAATTTTTTTTTTTCAATTTTAAATTAAATTTTTTTTCAATTTTTATTCGAATTTGCTTATAACTAACAAAATGGCTTAAAACTAGCTTAATTATCCTTACAAATTTAAATATCTTACTGGCCCTAGGCGGACACTCTAAAACAAACAGTACAACTTAAACCTATGTCTTTCGACAACTATATGTAAACTTATAATTCCTTAAACAATCTTATTATACTGTATCTTAAGCTAAGAAAAATACATTTTATTAGAAAAACTTAGCACATGATCGCTTTTTTGTATATAATAAACTTAAGCCTAGCTTAACCTAACTAAACCTAACTTATTCTAGCTTAAATAAAATATGTATATATAAAATTATATACGTAATATATATCACATAATTATATACATATATACAATATATCTTTTTTTGTTTAATATTAATAAATTATATTATTTTTTTTTTGTTTTTGTCTTATACTACCCTACTAAATATTACCTCGTTGTTTGACAGGTCCTATTAAACGGTAGGAAGGAGGCGCTCGAAGTTAGTGCTCTCGTCAGGAAATCGGCAAAGCGTAGCCAACGCGCCCTACTGTAATCATAGGGGTGCGTTTGGGTATACCCTGCGGTCTCCGCGAACTTGTCAGGTACTGTGATCATGGCACATAATCCGCAATGGTCACTGTCGTATACAATGGTCCATAGACAGTTAATAAACCATTCGTTCGTGTCTGCCAATCTCATTCGAGAGTCTGTCAGCATGAGATCCAGATAGGAGCCGCTTCTTGGATACGACGGACTATCCGTTGCGAGCAACTTGACTCTATATTCAATGTTGCGAAAAACCCACCAATGACATAGTAGGCTCCCCCTAGTGTTAGGAATGTTATTTCCCCAATCACTATATTTGGCATTTAAATCGCCAGCCAGAATGTAGAAGTTTTCTACCGAGTTGAAACGCAGAGATCGAAAGAGTGTCTCGAGCTCTTCGATAAGAATATTGGGTTGAGGTGCTTCAGGTGCATATGCTGCTAAAATGTACATTTTCTGTCCATTACGGAGAGGAATGCACACAATGCAGACTTCTAGCACCTGGAACCTCCGCACTTTACCGCTATATATAATTTTATGTCTTACATTATTTTTTATGAAGATCGCAACTCCCCCGCCTTAAGTAGCGTTGGTTCGGTCTCTTCTAATTATTCTGTAACAACTGTGCCGGAGTTTTTGCTCCTGGTTTAGCTTTGTTTCGCTAACCAGGAGTACATCGGGGCTTTAATCCCGCAACAGGTTAAAGAGTGCGGCTCGTCGCTCGATCCTTATAAGTGAATTTACATTCACCGACAGGATCTTCAAGGGCCTCTCTACCAGCGTACCCATCATGACCTTAGGTGCGCTAGGCCCGGCAGAAGCAAGCAGATACTATCTACTCGGGTCGCCGTCTCCAGGATCTGTTGTTGGAGCTGCCGAATCAGCGCTTGGATTGCGAGCAAGATCGAACAGACATCCACCTCGGCCTCCGGTGCCTTTGAGACAGGCACTGCAGCTTTAGGAACAGCCATGGGCTTTTGTACCGTCTTTCCCGAACCTGCCGCCATTTGGGCGTAGGTCAACTTGGGTGTGACGGCCCTTGGTTGTGACCCGAGAGACGCTTCTCCTCGACCTGCTGCTTATGGGCCAGGTTTTCTTCCTTGATGTCCTGGAACTTAGGACATCCCCGATAGTTTGCAGGGTGCCCTAGGTTCCGACACAAGACACACTCGAGCTGCTCTCTGTCCGCTACCGTGTCTTTCCCAAGGTCGCATTGCTCGTTTTTGTGGTTCATTGCGCACCTAACGCATCGAGGCTGCATTTCGCAGTTCGACGCGGCTTGCCCGGACTTTTGGCAGCGGATACATTGCAAAATGTTTCCGCTCCTCTTTAATTTTTCCCATGTGACAGTCGGGGATGCTAAGGAAGTAATAGTCCTTAGCCTCTCCAGCTTGCTGCTGGGTGTGAGCTGTACCAAGAAGAAGGGTATTACTCGCTTCTCCCTTCGGGAGCTTACCGTGGAGAATGGCTTAACCCCCACGAATTTGAGGTCGTCACTCTCGAACTCTTTGAGCTCTGAGTGCATTTCCTCGGGATCTGTGATCGACTCCACGCCTTTGAGGAGCATCGTCTGCAACCTCTCGGCCTTTGGAGTGAAGGAGGAAAACTCCGTCGTTGACTCTTTCGATAGGCTTTTTCTTCGCTTATGCTGTTCCAGTGTCTTGCACTGAATAGCATCGCGTTTTTGTCTTCAAAATTACCTACACCAATAGCATCCTTACAGAGATCGACGGTCTCTCGCAGGGCTGTGGTATAGGTAAAGATCGGTGGCACCTTCTCCTTTTTAGGGCGATGTTGCTGCTTCTATTGTCGCGGCTGTTGTTGTTGCTGGTGCTTCTGCTGCTTATGTTTTTGTTGCTGAGGCTGTTGTTGTTGCTGCTGCTTCTTCTGCGGCTGCTTTGGTTCTTGTTGTTTTTGTTGTGGAGCGGCTGATGCCTGCGCTGCCTCTTTCTTTTTAATTTCCTTTAATTTTTGCACTACGGCCTGCAGCTGGGCGCGTAGGAAGCGTTCTTTCTCCTCAAGTTCGCTACGCTCCTCCTCCGTAGCCGAACTTGAAAGAGCGGCGAAGGGGTTGTTGTCCCCCGTGTAGCGACCTTACCTACCATCGGAGAGGTAAGTAATATCCGCTTCCATGGGGATTACTTTTTTTGATTGTTGTTGTTGTTTTTGTCCGACTGCTTTGGACGTTGATGGTGATGGTTATCGCGTCCCTTCCCTCGCTTCGACCAGCAGCTTTTCGGTCGAAATAGTGAGGAAGAGGCGCTTAGTTAAATTGGGCCTCGGGTTGACCTTCCTGCGCCTTTTGATGACGGCGGCCGGTGTTGCGATATCGGATGATAAATCAAATCATCCGATTCCGATTCCGTCTGAGACCGCTAGGATTTTCGACGATCGAGTCTCCCTTAACCTCTCGCAAAGTCCGATGACATCGGCACAATCCACAGAAAAACAGTGGGAGCGTTGCCAACGGCCATCAGAGAAACCCCTGCCTGATTTGATGAGCAATGCAAACAAGCCCATGTAGCAAAGTAAACAGCCTACAAAGCCATGCTACTTAAACGGATGAGAGCTGCTCGTTAGCTCTACGAGCAGAAATGGATAGAGGAACAAAAGCTTTTAAGGCAGAAATAAAGAAAGCATGAAAAGCGTGAGATCGAGGAGATGTGGAGATGCTACCACAGGAATGATGCAGGGCTGTACACCCTGAGCAGAAGCTTGTAAGCATGAAGATGGACAACTAGTAGTAGAGTCGCAGTCGATGCTGAGAATATGGAAAAACCACTTCCGTAGACTGTATAACGGCGATGTTAGATCTGATACCGCTGTCAGACAGAATGATCCATTCGTAACGGACGAAGATACAAGAGAATTTCGTCCACCTGACCTAGATGAAATTAAGCTTTTTATTTCGAAGCTTAAAACTAGGCACAGGCTGCTGAGCTATTTAAAGCGGTTGGAGTCGAGTTGGTAGGGTGCATGCACTAGGTCATCTGTAAAATATGGTTGGAGGAAAGCATGCCCGACGAATGGAATCTCAGCATCGTTTGCCCAGTCTATAAGAAAAGAGACTCCAACTATAAAGGAATAAGTCTCCTTAACATCACGTACAAGATCTTCTCTGCCATACGTTTTTATCGATTTTAAAGCCGCCTATGACAGTGTGCATAGGGACGAGCTATACCGAGCCATGTCTAGTCTTAACATCCCTGCCAAATGGAGAATTCTGGCTGCAAGAGGTACAATCTATTTCACGTCTGCGCAAGTGCTTGCGTACGCGGATGACATTGACGTAATTGGGCGAACACAGCGGGACGTCAATGAAGTGTTCAAAAGCATTGAAGCAAAAGCGGCTAAAATTGTTCTTTCGCTGAAGGAGAGTAAAACCAAATATATGTTGTTACAACACACTGACATCTTGGCCAGAACGTCACAATTGAAGGCTACAAATTTGAAGTGGTCAAGAACTTCGTCTACCCTAGCTCACTAGTGACCAGCGACAACAACACCAGCACTGAAATGAAACGCAGAATAACTCTTGCCAACCGCAGCTCCTTTGGGTTCAAGAGGCAATTGAGAAGTAGAGCCTTCTCTCGAAAACACCAATTGAATCATTGATAATCCCGGTCCTCCTTTACGGTGCAGATGCCTTAATAAAAACCGATGAGAATGTCCTTGGTCAATTTAATCCAACGTCTAAGATGACTGCAGAGTCTTCGAATCCAACTCCGAGGGACGATGGCCACGCAGCAGAGAACGACCGAATCTAAGGTGGCACACACAGGTGGGAGGAGACCTTAACGAACCGGGAGAGGGACACTGGAAACAACTGGTAAAATATCGTGCCAGCTGGAGGCTCTTGTTGGTTGAGACCCAGGTTCACACTGGACTACAACGCCATCTGAGAAGAAGAAGAAGAAGAATAAGAAGAACAATTCGACATGTGCTTCAAGATTTTTTTCATTGCTATCGTGCTCTCTTGAAAGACTACTTTTCCTCAGAATGGAATTCACATCACCAACATATAGACCCCAAGATGGTGCCTCATGCCAGATGGTAAAATAATAGTCCAATCTCTAGAAATAATCCGGTCGAATGAACACTCGCTCATGGGTTTTGACGCCGCTGAATTTCTTTTTTATGGCGTTAGGTCTACCTTCATGGAGCAGCGAAAATTCTTTATTGTCATGGTGCACAGTTTGATGAGATTGGTAGGAACGTCAAAACATGTGACACCGTTCAGTCTGTCGTCGTGAATATTTAATCTGTCCTTCGATCAAACCTTATAGATTAATAGGTGCATGCTCCCAACCATTTCCTCTCCAGTTACATAAACAGCTCAGCGGGCGGTCTGTCCGCACCAGCAGCTTTATTGGACTGTTGCTATCTTCACCTGGTCTGTCGTTATATTACGGTGTATTGAATGAAGCATGAATTCAGTTGGCCCGATAATTGTAGCACAAAGGCCACGTTAAGCTACTTCCCGTCTGCCAACTTATGCTTTTCGTTTGTGAAGTTCGATACACATATGTACAATAAGCTCGCCACTCAACTTTATCGAAGAACAAGTCGTCAATTCAGCCTCGCCCTTGATACCTCGGGAATGTTGTAAGCCCTATCAAAGCCGATCCCTCTGATATCCCAGAATCATGAAGAACTTATTCCAACAAGCAGCAATAAACGTGCTCGCTGTCACCTAAACTCTCAAGAAATACGACACGATTATCAAGCCAACACCAGCCATCAAGCTGGTTACCCACACTCCCGCCATAACATGTTGCATAATCGATCGTAAAACATTTTATTACCGCCGCGTTTTGTCATATCCCCCTTCGTCCCATTTTCGGTTCCGGAATAAAACCTAAAGCCAAGCGTTCTATATAAATTTCATTCCACGACATTTGTCGCAACCAATTGAACGCTGTAAACACTATGATCTGCATAAAGTCACCACCTCTCCCGGAATCTTCCGCATACCACCACACACCCATCACTGTTCTTTGTTGAAAAATTTAAATTTAACTTTATTGCCCACAAATTACCAAAACACAACACGCACACATCGCCCTGTCACACGACCAACTCGCATCCCCATTCGGGAAGCGCAGCGGTCCCATTTGTCAGGCCAAATAGAAAATTCTCCCGAAATTAATCTCCTCCCGCCTCAATTGTTTTCCTATCGACTTTTATGGCACCTAAACAGAACAACAACCAAAAAGAAAAAAAAAGAGAAAATAACTGCAACAATAAAAACTCCTAATCACACACCAACACGCCAGACCACCATCATTCGGCGCACGGACGCGGACACCGAGAGGTACACAAGTGGACGGTCCCATTTGTACGACCATGAAAATCCATAACGAATTACAAACTTCGACTCGATTCCTTTCTTTTACCTTAACCTGACACATTTCCACACCTTCTACGTCGTCACACGACCGCACATACCTAAGACCGGCGATGTTCCGACTCCCGAGGAACAACAGACGAGACGACAACGCCGCGAAATTTATGACCCACAAATTATTACCAAACCAACCGTGGGAGGTCAACACACAGACGAGTACTTGGAATGCCCAAACACACACATACAGGTGTGGATTCTGGAAGCCGGCAACCGCGAACACCAACGTCACAGGTGGAATCGGTAACAAGTGATGTAGGGAATTAGTCGACCACCAAACTTCTTTGCCGGTCACGGTGACTGTGGTGGCTTTGCCGGTGACAGTGACAGTCGATTGACATTTTTATTGCCGTGAGCGGTTGGATCGAGGATGGAAAGTACAAACCAGCCAGGGTGTCGTCGAAATGTCCCATCTATGCCGTCGATTTAAATTCAATCGAGTGTTATGCCGACGACGATTCGGTAATTATGGAGAGGCGGTAGCCGAAGCGTGATTTTGAGGACGACTTCCTTCTTTAGGTATGCGCGGAGGGCATTTCTAATTTCCTTATTTTCGGGCGGTTGTCTAATCGAGTGGAATTATTAGAGATCGCGTACCAACTCAAGCTTTAAATTTACGATGTCGGTTTGGGATGATGGTGTAGGCGGTGCACGATATTATGATTGGTATGACGGTAATTAGCTGAGATAACATAGGCTAAGTGGAGCATGGCGGCTTTACGTAATGCACGGTTGGCCAGCCGACGGTGCTTTGAAGGCACGTGGGCTACAAAGTGCTTATGTTTCATCGGCATTCTTATAGGATTAGGTATGCTTCGTCTGAGTAATTCCATTATTGTGGGATTTAAATTTTTATCAAATAGTTGTAGTATTCTATGGGGGAATGGTTCCGATTTAGGAAGTCGGTTCAACTATGGAAGCTTATAGGATGTGTATAAATGGGAGTCCGCCCTTTCGTTTTCCTCAAAATTTGGAGTTTTATTTGGGGAAAATGGTTTTGTCCATCTTTTTAGCAGCATACGAATTCCGCGATCGGGAAATTCAACGTCTTTTGTGTGCCGTTTAGTCGGAAAAGGCGGGTGGGATATGATGTCCCATATTAATGTCTCCAGGTAAATTTTAACAATAACCTAAGCAATATGCGGCAGTTTGCTTGCGGGAAAACGCCGATTCACGTTCTTGGGTTTAACTCGTATGCTACCCAATTTCCCCGATTTTAAACCAATCCTTAGACTTTCCACGATAGGAAACTGCTCGCTGAGTTACAGCCAATGAATCTGGGAGTTCTTGTCAAATTCTGATTTGTCAAACTTATTCACCGAATGTTTAATAGGAAAATGAGAGAGAAGATAAGTTTACCATAAGGCCGAAAGGCATGGTGTCAGTAACCAGCCAGTAACTAATCCTCAAGTTAGTTAAGGTATCATAGCTAGCTTAAAACGTGTTTGTTTAGATGGTTCTAAGCAATACTAAATATAGTTAAAATAATCCATTATTTTCCTAACAGATGTGTTTGGTAATCTGTTGAATACATCTTATCGTATGTTCACTAGATGGCGTTAGAAATATGAGGTTTCATACTAAAAAAAAAACTTCTTTGTGATTGGTTGACTGGGATTCTAAGCGTCGACAAGCGATTTATGCATATACAAGCAGACAGAAACCCTAGAACCTAATACCTTTCGACCGAAGATGGGGCCGATCACCATGGAAAGTCGTTCGAGGTTTCTCTCGCGAGAGGGCTAGATGACCCATTCATAGTAGAGCCAACGGCAGCGCTCACAGCCTTAGCGAGTTTACTGACACCGGATTTACCGGGACTCTCTGCGGAGGTTAAAAAAAACGGGCCTGGCCTTCCAGTTGGGTGTTGTGCGGGAGGTTAACTTCCTCCACCAGGTAAAAAAAAAATATCGTTCAGAAACTACCACAAGCCTTGGACAAGGACGGATTTACTGTTGACGAACCCAGCAAACGAAAAAAAGACAAGGAATTTCGGCTGCACGTGGGATGTCTCTTAACAGCTTGTTTTGCGGCCACGCCCGGACAGAGGAGAAAGATGACAACAGCAAGGATGACTTATATAATCTCTTCAGAGCTACGACACGAAGATCGTTCTAGGAGCACAGCTGGGATGCACTTTGCTACAGTCATCGGAAAACACAGTCTGCACTACAACATAAACGTAAAGGGGATTCAGGCTCGTAAACTTCGCCTCGGGGTGGAACATCTCTGTGCTGAGAGCGCAGTTGCCACACCTAAACATCCATAAAGGGACTTCGCGGCCCCATTACGATTGACGTCAGATATTCGTCCTGTATTCTCGATGTCCCAACCTTTCGAGGAGGCAACACCGATTCGGATCATTTGCTTATTTCAGCCAAGGTAAGACTACGGATATCGAAAAAACATCGGAGTCGAGAAAGATCACAAGAGTTTGACGTCAGAAAGGTACAATCGCAACCGACCGCTAGGAACTTTACTAACCTTCTGACAGTTCCACGCCGCCTGCACTCACAATAGAAGAATAATGAAAGCGTTGTCAAAAAGATTTTAAGGAAGCTGCCACTTATGTGATGAGTAATATGACATAACCCAGGAAAAAAACCGTGGTTAGATGACGAGTGTAGACAGGCCAAAGCAGCGAAACAAGATGCCTACAAGGCAATGCTGCATCGAGCAACGAGAGCTGCTCGTGAGCTCTACGAACAGAAAAGGTGGGAAGAGAAATAGCTTCTCAGAAAGAAAAAGAATTAGCATGAGAAGCGCGGTCGAGGAGATGGAGGGTGTTACTAAAGGAATGAAGTCCGCTGTCTGCCGGGACGGAAATGCACAACTGGTAGTTGAGCCGCAGTCGATGCTGAGAATTTGGAAGGATCATTTCTGCAGACTGTTGAACGACCAAGAACACCCAAATACCGCTGTCAGGCAGAATGTTCCACCCAATTTCGACGACGTTAGACAAGAATTCAGCCCCCCCCCCCCCCCCCAGCAATATCAAGGCTGAAGTCAAAAAGCTGCTGGAGCAGACGGACTGTCCGCAGAACTGCGAGTATTTAAACAGCAGGGAATGATATATGCACCAGCTCATCTGTAAGATAAGATCGGAAAAAGCGTGCCCGATGAGTGGAATCTCAATGTCGTTTACCCGATCCACAAGAAGTTATGACGTCATTGGTCAAATACAGCGAGCCGTCTATGAGGCATTTGCTGCATTGAAGCGAAGGCCGCTAATGAGGTTCTGGCGGTAAAACGAAGTATCAAGGAATGTATGATGTAATACATTATACAATACTCTGATCATCCCGGTCCTGCTTTATGGAGCAGAAGTATGGACGCTTTTAAAGGCGGACGAGGATGCTCTTGGTCTTTTCGAGAAAAAAGTTCTGCCTGCGATCTTTGGTTCTGTTTGCGTCGAAGTCTTCCAGAGGAGAAGATACAACTATGAACTATACGGAAGCATGTTCCGGCTTAAGCGTCTACGTATACAACGGATGGCTAGGCCATGTAGAGCGTATGGACTACACAGATCCGGCCCGAAGAGTCTTTGAATCCAAGCCGTGGAAACGGTTGGCAAGAGATCGTGCTCCGCTCCGGGAATTTCGATATCAGAAATGCACTACGCTCCAATTGGCGAAAATGTCGATGAAATCATGTAAGCAAAAAACACCTCATGGACGGAATTTGCATCAAAATCGATTCATTTCTGAAGCAGATTGTGACTGGTTATGAAAATTGGATACCTGAGGACTTCAAGCGAAAACGGTTATGGTGGAATCGTGGGAAGCCATAGCAAATGGTGGCCACTTTAGAATTGACGGCCAGGAAGGTTCTGCTGTGTGTCTGGTGGGATTGGCAGGGAAACTTCTGAGAGGAAAATATGAGCTCCTCCTATGTCTGTTAACAATTGGACCGTCTGAAGGAAACAACGGCCCAGGAGAAGGCCGAATCTTGGCCCATAAGATATGAATTGTGTGCCAGGCCACACACATCGATAATTACTCGCCAGAAGCTCCGGGATTTTGGCTTTCACTTGTTCTTGTTCATGTCTGGTTCGCCTCAAGAGAGGCGAAAACGATTGCCCAGATTTATGCCATTTGGGGCAAAGGTTTATATAAGAGAGGCAAAAAACCACATATTTGGTTTTTTCATCATTTACTTCTGAACTTATTGGCTTTCCTGAAATTATTAGGCTTTCTGTGTTTCTCTTTTTCCTCTATTTCCTAGAATCTCCAGATCTTCAGCATAAGCTAGAGCGGTTAAGATTATTTTTCTATAATTTCCTTGAAGGTATCTTATTACGTAGCCCACCACTAAATTAAAAAGAAGTGGTGCCAAGGCATCTCCTTGTTTTAGTCCTTCACGTTCTCGAATATTTCAGATTATGTGTTATATTCTTATTTTCCTTAGTGCGTACTTACTTACTTAGGTGGCACTACAGTCTGGTGTGAACCTGGGCCTTATACAAAACACATGCCTAGTTGGCACGATCTTTTGCCAGTTGTTTCCAGCGCCGCACGCCCAGTTGGTTTAGGCCCTCTTCCACCTGTGTGCGCGACCTTACTGCGTCGTCCCTCGGGATTGGAGTCGATGACTCTTCGGGCCGGAGCGGTGATGCCCATTCGCTCTACATGGCCCAGCCATCTTAGACGTTGGATCCGACGACGTCTAACTACCCCGATGTCGCTGTAAAGCCCGTAGAATTCTTGGTTGAATCTTCTCCTCCACTTTTCGTGTACACAAACGGGACCAAAGATTGCATGCATGATAACGTCCAAGCCTCACCGCCATAGAGGAGGACCGATCTCAGCGCTGATGCTGTTGTCACTGGTCATTAGTAAGCCAATGTAGACGAAATACTTGACCACTTCGAATGTGTAACTGCCGATTGTGACATTCAGGCCAAGACGTCGGTGTTGTGCATCTTTTTTAGATGAGAGCATATACTTCAATTTTCTCTTAATTACCGAAAGATCCATTTTAGCCGCTTTTGCTTCAATGCTTTTGAAGGCTGCATAAACGTCTCGCTGTGCTCGCCCAATTACGTTAATGTCATCTGCGTACGTAGGCAATTGCGCAGGCATCAAATAGATCGTACCTCTTGTGTTGGTCAGTGAGTCTCGTATGATATTTTCAAGCATGATATTGAAAAAGTCACATGACGGTTGCGTCGCCTTGTTTAAATCCTTTTTTAACATCAAAGGTCTCAGTTAGTTCGCTACAGACCTTAATAGAGCAGCGAGAATTCTCCACTGTCATCCATAAAAATCGGACGAGTTTGGAAGTGGTGTTAAAGCTAGACTTGGCTGGGTATAGCTCGTCTCTATGCACACTGTCATATGCGGCTTTAAAATAGACAAAACGATGGTGTGTGTCGAATTGGAATTCTTGGTTCTTTTCCAAGACCTGCCGCTGTGTGAATATTTGGTCTGCTGTAAATTTACCTAGCCTGAAACCAAACTGATAAGAACTTATCAGATTATCCACAAAGCATTTCAGGCGTTCACACAGTACGGCAGAGAAGATCTTATATGCGATATGGAGACTTATTCCCCTATAGTCGGCGCAGTTATCGGGGTTTCCTTTCTTATCGACTGGGTAAACGATGCTTAGATTTCATTCATCGAGCATGTTTTATTCCGACTATATTTTATAGATGAGCTGGTGCATGCGCCATACCAACTCATCTCCAGCCGCTTGAAATAGCTCAGCTCGATATTGCAAGCCTAATTTCATGGTAGTGGTGGTAGTGGTGCAATGGTAATCATCTCCGACTGTTGAGCTGAAGGTCTTCAGTTCAAGTCTGTCCATAGCCAAGAACAATTCATATACGGAAAAATTCTGCAACAACATCAGTTGTAATGAAATATGATCAAAAAATGATGACGAAGGCATAACACTCGCAGCATAAGATCATTTCAAAATTCATACTTTGTGTGTGCATTTCCGATATAACACCTTGACATGGAAACAAAATAGTTATAGTGAACTACAATCAACGCGACAAATTCAGTCGAATCTCTCAAAAAATCTCACCTAGGACAGTCACCCCCGGAGAGTAGGGAACGAACATCTTCGACACAAACCATCTGACCCCGTCCAGGTTGTGTGACAAACATCATAAGAGAGAGTGTACTCTTGAACCTGCAGGAATTATAAAAAAAAAAAAAACATAAAAAAATCTAGGTCGGGTTCCTCTTGCATATTCGTCCGTTGCGAATGGATCATTCTGCCTGACAGCGGTATCAGATCTATCTTCGCCGTTGTACAGTCTACAGAAGTGGTTTTTCCATTAAATAGATTCATTGACTGTGACTACTACTAGTTGTCCGTCTTCATGCTTACAGCCTTCGGCTCTGGCTGTATAGCCCTGGCTTTCATTTTATTTTTCCTCAAACTCGCGAGCGTCATTCCTTCGGTAGCATCTCGCCATCGCCCCTTCTTGTTCTTCTTTTCCTTTTTTCCGGCGTCGTTATGGTCAGAAGTGTAGGACCATAACCTTCCCACTTAACTGCATTCCTACTGGTCCGCTTGTCGGGTCCGCCGGTTTGACCTCAGAAAGTAGCGGCAGGCTTCCCGGTTTGGGATTAATTCATCGCTGAGGCCATTCAAATGCTGGTGTTTTTGCATTTGTTTGCACCAATTATTTTTCGGCCTGCCTTTTTTGCGTGTTGAAATTGGAACGTTGATTGATATCGACTTTCGGACGGGGTTCAAAGGATCTCTCCTTTGAATTGAACATGGCAATACCAACTGAGTCGGTCGCGCTCTATCTTTCTTGTGATGGTTTCTTTTACGTGGAGGCTTCCTCGGATCTTTAAACTTCTAATTCTGTCACGCTTTGTTACTCCCGCTGTCATGCGAAGCATCTTCATCTTAGCTGCCGTTAATTTGCTCTTATACTTTTTGTGCGTTGTCCGGACGTACAACTGAAGTGTAGAGCCTTTCTTTCAGCTTAGGGGGCATTTTTCGATCACAGAAGATGGCGGAGTTTTCCCGCCACTTCATCCACCCTACGCTTACGCGATGGTTAATGTCGTCATCACAAGTTGCTTCTTTATTAATCATAGATCCCAGATATTTAAACTTTTCACAGTTGGGAAGCACTCTTCGATTCAAGTAAATGTCTGGAATAGGCTGATGAGGGTCAGAGAACGGGCAGCACAGATACTCTGTCTTCTTTGAGCTAATACGATACCCGTGTCCCTGAAAAATGTTCACCCACACATCAAGTGCTCGTTGTAGGGACGCCTGATCGTCACTTATAATGGCTCCATCGTCAGCAAAGAATAGCTGGTGCACATTGGGGTCCGTCACTTTTCCTTCAAGCAAGCAATCAAGGACTGCTATAAAGAGCAGTGGGCTGAGGACGCTCCCTTGGTGTACACCGACTTTGATTGCGAACACTTCGGTGACTCCTGCGGTGCATCTTACTCTTATCGCTGCTCTATTGCACATGTCCATGATCACTCGCACGTAGGTTTCTGGAACTCCTTTTTATCTTAGCGCTACCCATAAAAGATCTCTTGGTTGCCGGTCAAAGGACTTCTCGAAATCAACCAACACCATATGCAAGTCCTTTGAAGAATCACGATGCTTCTCCATCATGACCCTTATACTTTGGATTGCATATGTTGTTGATTTACCCGAGACAAACCCGCACTGGTCATCAGATAGTCGTATTATTTTCCGCAGTCGGCTATCTAATACCCGTTCAACGATCTTCATGGTGTGCGACATCAGCTTGACAGAACGGTAGTTATCACAATTTCGCGTATCACCCTTTCCTTTGTGCAAAGGAAGAAGATAGCTTTCCCTCCCTTGATTAGGCATAGTGTCGCCTCTCATAAGTTTGGAGATAAGAACCATGAGCCATCTAGACCCGATGTCTCCCATCTTTTTCCAGAACTCAGAGGGTATTCCGTCCGGCCCAACAGCTTTTCTTTTCTTGGAGTATTTAACCGCGTTCCGAACTTCTCCGACTGTGATGTCGGATATTTCGGCATGATTCGGGGCGGCTCTTGGAAAGTACACTCGGGGAAACTTCGTTCAGAAGTTCCTCGCAATACTGTCGCCATCTGTGGAGAATTTTTTCGTCTTCCACAAGGAGTTGGCCTTCAGCATTGTTAATAAACTTTGGGAAACGAATCTCCTGAGCATTTTTTCTTCCCTGGGCGGCTATCTTAAAGATATTTGCTCCTTTGTTAAAATTGCTTTGTCGAAGCTCCTGGGTAGCCTGGTTCCTGTCAGACGCGGAAGACGATATTTCTTCCAACTCCTTATAGAGGCCTTCCATGCTTTTCGCTTTGAATTCGGCGCACATTTTCTTCGCGATACCTTTGCAATATCTATATACCTTTTCACGGCGAGCTTTTTCCTCTCTATTAGTAGAAGAGCACTTTGACCAAGCTTGGAAAGCCATTTTCTTTACGTGTATCACTGCTTTGGCTTCGTCTGTCCACCACCAGGTTTCTTTTGCGTGTTGGCATTTAGATGTTCCGAGCAGTGATTTGGCTTTCTCCAGGCCAGACTGTTGTAGGGAATACCACATGTCTTGTGCTCTGCACTCCTCATTACCCACCTCATCGATAATGGAAGAGAGGTAGTTTTTCATGTTGGTAATAAAAGCTTCGCCTTTTCCTTTATCCAGCCTATACCACTTGATTCGCTCAGACACCTTCTCGCCTCCATAAAAAATTCAGTCAGGAGGAGACGGTGTTGAGGGGCGATCGCGTCTCCCAGGATCACTTTGCAATCTTTAACTCGTGGCTTCATGAAACTGGATACCAAATGATAGTCTATTTGAGTTTCATTTCCGCCGCTGCTATAAGTGATCAGGTGCCGGCTTTGTTTGACGAACATGGTATTTAGCACTATAAGACCGTACGACCTGCACATGTTTAGGATATCTTCACCTGAAGAGTTCCTCTTGCGGTATCCCAGCCCTCCGTGGTAGTCTTCATAGTCTTCGCTTGTCTGCCCGACATGTCCGTTTAAATCTCCCCCAACAAACAAAAGCTCTTCCTTTGGGATGATTTTGACAAGGTTGTGGAAATCTAGCCAGAATGCATCTTTTTCTTTTTGTTCGCATCCTACTTGAGGGGCATATGCGCTTACGATGTTCCACACCTCACCATGCGTCACCAATTTGAGAGCCATCAAACGGTGACTGGACTTTGAAATGGTTAAGACATTGCAAAGTAGCTCTGCCGCAAGGATGATGGCGATTCCGTTTTTTCCTTGTTCCAATCCAGAGTAAAACATCTTGTAGGCTTTTGTTTTAACGTCCAAGAAACGTGCCCGATTACCGGTGTTTCGCCATTTAGTCTCTTGTACGCACAGGATGTCTACTCGCCTTCTAACCATCATTTCTTCAAGCTCATAGCTGCGACCACTCATGCTTCCAACGTTCCAACTCGCGAATCTTAAGTGTGACTTACGCCGTTGCAGTACTTTGCTATCCCCCGGAAATCCTATAGCTCTGACCCGAGATATTGCTGCTCGTCCCAGGATCACGACTATTAGTAGTGCCTGGCGGGGTAGTGCTTTTCCTTTTAGCGTAGCGTTCTTTTCCATAATGCTACGGTTTAAACGTTTTCTTTCTTCCCCTCCTTTTTTTGACACGGGCATGCCCCAGATTTTTATTTTTTGTGTTTGATCTTACTCTTACAACACCGGTGATCTCCAGTCGTGTCAACCCTATAGATTTGCATGCACACTTGTGGGGCAGTTTAATGATGGTATATGTGACTCTAGGCTCACCTTGGTATTTTCTAAATTGCCTAGATGTGATTTTCTTTAACCTTTGTTTAGTCGCCTTTTACGACAAGCGAGAGGTATCGCTGCAGGGTTATTCTTAGCCCGTCCCTGCACAGGTTATCTCGCCATCGCCTCTATCTCATGCTTTACTTTTTTCTTCCTTAAAAGCCTCGTTTTCTGCAGTACATACTAAGCTTCGTCAACATTTTCGATATACCCAACCGTGCAAGGATATGATACATTTTCGGTTGGATTATATTCATACGCCTTTTAAAATTCTAATTTCTTTCCAAAATCTGGTCACACCCCGAACGGTTCCTCCTGAGGACACACTGGTAATCTCCGATGATTCCTTTGTTATATGATCAAAATGGCTGGCTTCCTTTAGTAGGGTCTGTCACTATTTTGCACGGCTTGGAGTCGTAAAATATTACGGGCCTTTACTTTTTCCTTGCAGTCTTCATTAAAAGCTCGTCTTTGCGAGCTTTGCAATAACCTATTTCGTTTTCCGCTTCTTCCTTTACTATTTATTATGCCGCTTTTGTCTGTCTTGCCTCGTCGTATTGTTGAATATTTAATTCATTATTCCGAAAGGCGCGTCCTTTACCCCTGCGTCTG
The DNA here is from genome assembly GCA_958301585.1 of Merodon equestris. Classification (NCBI taxonomy): domain Eukaryota; kingdom Metazoa; phylum Arthropoda; class Insecta; order Diptera; family Syrphidae; genus Merodon; species Merodon equestris. Next base: position 20,295,067 of record OY284414.1, read on the forward strand.
TCCAAAGGTGCATTATTAAGGGGATAACATTTATGTAAACAAATGAATAACATTTTTTTTAAGATCTTGAATACCTGTTACTTTTGGAACAACATTGTAACATTCTCTCTTTGGAGTGGATGTTAGCCCGGATACTTAATACCTACTTCAACACATGCTAAATTGAATACATTCACCTCTCCAAAAAAGGTAGCAAAAAAGCTCTTCATACCACTTTTTTCTAACACCAGAGAAAATCTCCAACAAATCACTTCACAGTCACTCACTGACAACTTCAGCGCAAGTATACAAATCCAATAACAAAAAAAAAAAAAGAAGGGATGAAGGACAAAAGTATTTTCAACCATTTGTCTTTGTAATCTGGAAACAATTTTAATCCTTTTTCGATTCGAATGGAATGGAATGCTTTTATCCGATATTATTTTCGCCAAAGAGTCCTTTTTGCACTTAACAAACTCACAAAGGCCTCGGACTACACTCTCTTTTCACACAAGTATTAAAACAAGAATAACAAATGGAAATAAAACCAAAAAGGATATGTGAAGGAGGCAAAAAATCCAATCAACACATTCGCGCACAATTAAATCTCCATTTGGTGCGAAACTGAAACAACGAGTAGCAAAAAACACGATCCGACGCTAGCTAACTAGCTAACAGCTACATAGCCAGCAGTGAGTAGCTTATGACGGGATGGCAGACTTCTATTACAGCTATTAGAAAACCCCCCTCCATGCTCGACTCAATCAGGTCATGTGTGTGGATGCTACCAAAAAAATAAAACGAAGTGTACCATGCCATGGACTAGATTCCGCTCGAAAAAAGCCAAACTCATATATGTAGTCTCCATTAGGCGCGCTCGCCGATTAGGCATTCCCATCTCCCGCACGGGTCCTTGAAAAGAAAAAAACGAAATAAATTGAATATCAAAAATCCAACACTGGTTCTCAAAGACAGGACGAAAACTGGATGAAGCGGGGAGAACGGAAAAGAACACCGAAAAGGGGTGAACGAACAGTGTATTTACGATAAATCGTAACAAATTGCGAAAATATTTTCCATCCTTCCATCCCCTATCTGCCTCGTACCATGCGGTAGTCTGACGAAGTCCTACTCGTATCGTTACGGTAGCCAATAAAATAAAACAAAAAACAAAAAGTCGAGACAGAAAACCATCAGTTCATGGGTGTGGAACGTATTTTATAAATTTCCCTCGAAAATTGTCGAATATTAAACAAATTCACAGGTCCTTTGATATTCGATCCTGCGTCGATGTCGACATCGTCGCCACCATCGGTTCCATGCCGAATGCCATGGGAATTCACTCGGTAGACTAAATTCTATTTTCGGTTTTATTCTTTGGCTCTTGCCTTTGCTCCTTTTTTGTTTTCCATGCCCCTGTGGGGCGGGCGAGAGCGTGCGAATAAACGGGTTTGAATTTTTTCCATCGACGAATACGACTTAGAGATCTAAACCCTGACACACCGAATGGTGGGGTTAGTCGAGCCAGAAAACTGTGGTCCCGGGCTTTGTTTAGGCGGTTAGCATTGATGGAGGCGACAGGTGAACGAGTTTGTCGCTTGTGGTGTCCTGTTGCGGGTGGGCGGGTGAGATAAAGGTATTTTGTTGTACTGTGCTGTTGAGGTTTGTCGAACAGGTAGTCTGTGTGGTTGGCCGGGTGCAACTGTGAACCAAACTGGCATTATGCTGGTATGTCTAACACTTTCAAACACATGCTGGCAGCCGTCAATATGTAAAAAATATGAATATTCCGTTCACGATAGACGTGGGGGTGTAAGCCTCTTTAGTGCCCTCGGTTTTGATAAATGTAATTAAAATAGAATTGCCCTGAAGGATACAAGGGTGGCGTTCGTTTTTTTGCAGTGCAAGTGGAACCTGCTTGAAAACGGGTAAAAAACCAGAAAATCTGTTGTAAGGGCACTAACGACGCAAAAAGACTTAAGCTTTTTGAATACGAGTAAACGGTATCGAAAGTGCTTAAGGGGACTAGAGAAAAGAAAGACCACAGATCAAGGTTGATTTGTTGAGCTATAACATCATAATCGTCCCGGGAGATTTTAATGTGCTGTTGGATAACTACACAACACCACGTCAGAAAATAATTTAAGGCAAAATTGCTTTTAGCATACGATTCCCATGTCTTAACATAAGTCAGTGAAGCCGACTATATTGCGGTCGGCACCGAACACACTCTAACATCCAAGAGCCATGATTGACTCAGACGAATGACATATTTTTTATAATTCGTGCCGGTTCAAGAGTGTACGCTCTTAGGGTGTTTGTCACACAACCTGGACGGGGTGCAGATGGTTTGTATCGAAGATATTCGTTCACTACTCTCCGGGGGTGGTTGTCTTAAATATGATTTGAGAGATTCGACTGAATTTGCGTTGGTTGTAGTTCACAGTAAATCTTTTTGTTTCCATGCCATTAAGGTGTTGTATTGAATATGAGCAAGAGTATGAGCAAAGTAGTCTTATCCTGCGAGTGTTATAATTTCGTCAGAACTTTTTGATCCTCTCATATTCAGAACTGATGTTGTTGCACAGTTTTTCTGTATAGGAATTGTTCTTGACTATGGATGGACTTCAACTACAGATCTTCGGCTCAACAGTCGGCGATGATTACCATTGAACCACGACAATCAAGGTACAAAGGCGGATATCGGAGTCACAACAGGGTCGCGTAAGATCATCAACCTTTGAGGTTTTAAAATTGTACTCGTAAAACCCGCCAGGACTTTGCTAATTATGGCTATCTAAAGCATCCTCAAGACCAGATGCAAGGTGCACACACCATAGAACCACAATGGAAACGTTATCACATGAACGTCAGGGATGCCGCTCACGGAGAGCAATATGTGTTTTTCACAATAAAGGCTTCCAGATATTTTGTCAGAAATTAACCTGCCAAGACTGTAAAGCCAAAGTGGAAACTAAATGGAATGAAAACGAAATATTGCTTGAGACATTGTCGACGATGAGAATTTGGAAACATCACATTGCAGCTGGACAAACCATCCATCGTTTCCCCTCACCCAACTTATGTTAAGTTAGCGATATCGAAACCGAACTCTAACAAAAATATTCTCACAGACCGACGTCTATTGGGCTGCAATATTTGGTATAGTTGTCGATAAGTTCGTTGAGAACATGCACCAATTGGTTTATAAAATATGGTTTAAAAGGACGAAATCAATAGCCGGTTTGGCCTACCAAATGGCATGTAAATTAACGACGAGCAAGACAGGTAGAAGTTGTATGGTCAGCAATAAAAAGTGTTGTAAAGGAGAAAGAAAACTATACTGAGACTTCGAGCTTTGGAAAAGAGTGATGGGATTACGTCTATAGGATATTAGAGTCTAAGAAACGAAATCAGCTGTCTCCTTAGGGATAAAAAACGACAATAGCAAAGGGAAAACTTGCTAAAATGCAAGAAGAATGTACGGAGAAAACAACCTGCTTAATGTAGATAGATGTAGCATTGGAAACGACGTTGTCTACACCACAGAAATTCAGGTAGAACTTCCAAACATCGCGGAAATAAAGGCAGCAATTCTTTGACTTAAGAATAACAAGGTAGTATATTTAATATCATCGGAAATAATAAAATATGCTGGAAAGTAAATAACAGAGAAGTACTATCCCCCGAGGAATAGTAAATCTCTGTCACCATTTATGTTCAAGGTGCTATCGAATATTCTCCTAAAGAAACCTAAAGAGATTAAAGAAATAATCGGAGACTACCATAAGGCGCAGGGCGGCGCATTGTCTAAGGACTTCCTTACCATCACCCTTTATAATATCGAGCAGAGTTCGCCGTCCAATTCAAGAGGCATATTCTTTTTGAAATCTGCAAAGTTGCTTGCTACGCAGATGACGTTGATGTAGCAAGACACTACTGAAGCTTTGGGGAAGATCGAAAACAAATCAGGTAAGTTTGCTTTAGGAAAAACGAGCTGAGAACTATAATAAATATATGCTGACTTCAAAGACAGAGCCGCAAAACCAACATGTCCTGTTGGCGGTAGGAAAGAGTGAAGAAAAAAAAACAAAACCACTACAAAAAAAAAAAAAGTATTCTTGATCAGCATAATGCGTCGTATAGAGTGAATAGACGCCATTGATCCGACCCGAAGAGCCATCGATTCTATTATAACTCCGAGGATCATCGCATCTTAAGTCGCGCATATACGAATATTTAGATGGAGGGTAGCTTTAACCAATTGGACGTGCGCAGCCAGAAGCAGCAGGCTAAAGACCGACCCATCTAGAGAGGCTTGTTGGTTAAGGCCCAACTTGACATCGATCGCTCTACAGCCTTCTGGGTAAACCATATGTAGCAAGAGTGATTTGTTGATATTTGGTTTTTCAGTGTTCTATTTTTGACAGCTTACCCATGATTGTGACATGTATTAAATTGCTCAGTTAGCATTCCAATATGAAAAAATGTACACCCGAACAACGCTTACAAAATATAGAAATTTATTAAAGAGTTTTTGAATTGGTGCGAGTAGACTTTGGCGGCCTGTGGCGGCCACGTTATTTTGATGATATCTGTCAAATCTGTTGTTTATTATTCAGTTACTGATGAATAATAATCATGGCAAGTTACACGATTGAACAGCACGTTCAAATGGTAAGACTTTATTATCAAAATGAGGGTTCGCTAGTGCAAACGCTGCGGGCATTACGCCCATTTTACGGTAGACGTGGTACCTCTCCACAGTCGACTCTCCAATGTGTGGTGGCCAAATTTGACTCGAACGGTTTGGTAATCAATCAACCAACATTTGTAGGTCAAACATCACCGCGTCCTATGAAAGTGTACAGCAGAACCCGAGGCAGTCGATTCCTCGCCGAGCACAAGAACTCGGCCTTTCGCAGACTTTGACTTGGCGAATTTTGCGTGGGGAGTTGGTCCTTAACGCGTACAAGAGCCAACTGACCCAGAAGCTCAAAGTTCATGACCGTAGACAACCACGAAGAAGGCCTTACAAAATAAAGCTCTTGCAAGAACTGAAGCCGAACGTCTTGAGACAGCGTCAAATTTTCAGTGAGTGGGCTTTGAAAAAGCTGATTCGTTTTTTTATTGAAAACGCGTCTTCTGCGACAAAGCTCATTTCTGGTTGAATGGGTATATTAATAAACCATTGAGCTATTTGGTCTGATGGACAACCTCAGGCAATACAAGAGCTGCCAATGCACCCGGATAAGTGGAGTGTTTGGTGCGGTGGAATCATTGCCCGAATTTTTCCAAGATGACAGCGTTACGTCAGCTATTACTCAATGATTTCAAACCTTTTTGCCCAAAATGCACGAACTGAACCTGGCCGCAACGTGATTGGAGCAAGACGGCCCTACAGGTTACACAGGATAAGAATCGATGTGCCGACTGAGAAATGAGTTTGGTGAGCAATTTATTTCTCGTTTGGAGTTCTTAGGTCCAGAATTGGCTGGCTAAATCGTGCGAGTTGACGCTTTTAGACTTTTTTTGGGGATACATTAAATCAGTATGCCGATAAGCCAGCGTCATTGCAACCTTGGAAGGTAATGTTACACTTTTTGTTAGCGAGATACCAGCATATATCCAGCTCTTTTAAAAAAAATATTAGCACTTTAAGCACTTTTGATATAGAGTGGGAAAGACGAACTGATTTTCAAACATTTCTAATAGCACAATTTTGTAGGATGGCCAATTGTTGTATTTTGTTAAGGTAGGCACCCCTCCAGAAGCTTATACCATACTGCAATCTAGACTGAATAACTCCATAGTAGACTGATTATAAAGTTTTATAGAGCAGTATCTCATCTCGATGCGTACGGATGACAGTAGGCACAATTTTACATTAGAAATACATATGTTCATCCGAATTTAAGTTCTGTTATACCTAAATATTTGTATTGCTCAACTATATTTAAAGTAAAACATTTTGCACTGCAGGTTAAACTTTCATTATATAGGACATCACTACTGTAATCAGCTCACATACATTTGAATAGTTTGTGCCTACAAGTGGAAGAGTGAAAAGTAATTTCAACGCCCGGGGATGGTTGCACAATAAGATTGAGAGACATTAATTTAGTTTTATCTACATATACTAAAGAGCTACCACCCCCAACATGCGGCCACTTCGAGGGAACACCCGTTGACCTAGAGAGCTGAGGTTTGGGGTGTAGGTACGAGTAGGTCTGATTCCAGAGGGTGGCATAAAGGGGTCAAAGTTTAGCTGTCCCCACCCCTCCAGAATAAAGGCGCCATCTAAATATACTGTTTTTTTAACTTGCACGTGACCACACCAATGGCCCAGCGACTTACACAAGTCGAGTTTAAGTTAAACTAGGGATTAAATCAAGAGCTGACAATCTTTCCTTAACCACCTTTTGGACGATATCCTTTGTTTATGAGAACAGTAAACTTTTCTAAAAACGCATAAAACACGTACAAAGAAGGAGGAGTCTATGTTCTACGAAAGAAACAAACTTCACCCGTAATTGCTCGCGATTACGCTAAGGATAATCTTAAATAGATTAGATGAACCTTGTGAGAAAATGAGGTCAAAATTTACATATTGTTGCTATAAATCATTTTTGATCATTACTACCACCATCATCATCATCATGTGCTTCAACGTTGAACTTCCGGAAGCAACCATCAAGATGCTAGAAGTCAACGCTCCTGTTTATTGGTGTGATACGTAGGAAGTTGAGCGTATCATCAAACACCGTGTCGAGGATGGCCAACGCTACTTCTTGATGAAATGGACCAACTACGCCGCCAAAGATAATACGAGTGTGGTCCGATAAGTACTTAGCCTATAAAAGAAAAACAAAAATTTTGGAGAAATGGTGATTTATTTTTCAATATAGTCCCCTTTAAGCTCGATACACTTGACCCAGCTATGCTCCAACTTCTTTAATCCGTCTGAAAAATACGTTTCCTAGAGGTCTGAAAAGTAGGACTCCGTGGCGGCGATGGCCTCCTCATTCGACTGAAACTTCTGCCCGGCGAGTGACTTTTTCAAGTTTGGAAACAAAAAGAAGTCGCACGGGGCCAAATCTGGAGAATACGGTGGATGGGGCAGCAGTTCGTAGCCCAATTCGACCAATTTGGCCGTGGCGAGGGCGGAGGTATGAGCCGGTTCTCTTCGTCAAATGGGGCCGTTTTTTCTTCAATTCGGTGTCGAATCGGCCCAATAATTTGGCATAGTACAGCCCTGTGACCGTTTTCCCCTTCTCCAGGTAGTCGATGTGGATTACACCTTGTGAATCCCAGAAAACGGTGGCCATCACCTTTCCGACCGATGGGACAATCTTCGCCTTCTTCGGAGCACGTTCGCCGGGTGAAGTTCACTGTTTCGGCTGTTCCTAGGTCTCTGGTGTGTACCAGTGGATCCATGTTTCGGCGACTGTCAGGAAACGACCCAGAAACTCGTTCAGATTGCGCTTAAACAGCGTCAAACACTGCTCTGAAGTGGTCTCACGGTTGCGCTTGTTGTCGGGCAAACGCGGCACCCATCGCGCCGACAGCTTTCTCGTGCCCAAAATTTCATGCAAATTTCATGACCCACGCGATCTTTTGAAATGCCTTCTGTCTCAGCTATCTCGTGCGCCTTCAATCGGCGAATACGAGATCGTGGATTTTCGTCACGTTATCCTCCTAGGTAGCTGTTTTCGGGGCACCTGGACGTGGCTCATCAAAAACCGACGTGCGACCACGTTGAAACTCGTTAAAACAAATTTTGATGGTCACCATCGAAGGAGAAGAGTCACCGTACACAGCAATGCTGCGCGATTTCCCTTCCAAAAACAGGAATCGAATCACCGACCGACATTGCTCTTTTTCCATTTTTCTAAAATCCGCGGACACTCCCACTTCCACACGCGGTCAAAAAAAAACTACGAGTCCGATCCGGCTGAAATTTCTACAATAGCCCTCTACTAGAATGTACTCCACGATCTTGCGATACTGGCGCCATCTGGCGGTGAAGTTAAGTACTTATCGGACCACCCTCGTTCATGGGAGCCAGAGGGCAGCCTATATCGTTGCCAGGAGACCTTGGAGGATTTGCACAGAAGCAAAAGCGGCCCCAGGAAATGGCCGCCAGGAAGCAAGCGAAAAAGGAAGAAGTGGCCGCCCGTCAGGCTAACAAGCCTAAATCACCGCGCCTCCAGGCCGCCAGCGAAGCCAAACGCCAGGCCACTGATACCAATATACCGGAAGTTGACTAATCAACAATCAATCTTGTCTGTGGCTAAATATTCTCCGATCTCTTCGTGTTGATTTCATTTTTAACCTTCTATCTATAAACTTTTGGCAATTAAAAATACATTTTGTTAATCGAAAATGTTTTCGATAGGTATTTGTATTGCTCAACTATATCTATTATAAAACAGTTTGCATTGCATGTACAATTTTAATTATATAGGACATCACTACTGTAATCAGCTCACATAGATTAAATAGTAAGATTGAGAGACATTAATTTAGTTTTATATGTACTATTAGGTTGTGACTTGCAGGCCAAAGACGAAGCAGATGAACATCGTGGTTAATCTCTGCAACAAAATCCAAACGTGTGCTTGTGTTATAAGCAAAAGCAAGGTCACCCGCGAAAGCTTTAAGATCACAAAAAACGGGAGCGGACAAATAAATTTCACATAAATTAAAAACAGAATGGGAGCAAGTACAGATCCTTGGGGAACACCGAAATTTATTATCTTTGAACTACTTAAATTGTTCCCGATTTTCACTTTTCCTGTTCTGTTTTTTAGGTAGGAAGTACACCAATCTAAGATAAACGCGCGGAAACCCGCACAGTGTAGTTTATATACAAGAATGCTGTGGCCTTGCATGTCGAAGAGTTTAGTAATGTCCACAAAAAGTAGGGCACGACATTTTTAGCATCAATGCATCAACTATGTTGAGAGCTATTTTTTTAGAATGATCTTAGATATTCCACAAGAGTTTGAATTCTTAAGAGAATTTATTGATTTCAGTAACTCAAAACCAGTAATCGGTTCAAAAAAGAAGCTTTTTCTCACCGGTATTTGGAGCTTAAGGCCTGATGTATAGCAATTGCTGCAAAGGTTTTGGGGTGCGGCTGGACTAGAGATTTGTCTCGATGAGGCAAAATACTCATTAAACTCGTGATATGCACGTCTCCCTTCTTTTTTTTTTACAGATTTATTAACCTTAGATTTATGATTTATAATGTTGTTGACAACCTCCCATTCTGTTTTAAGAGTTCCTTGTGAATTCCCTGCTCTGAAAATTACTGTCACGATAGATAATAATTTCTTTATTAATTTGTTGGCACAGACGATTATGTTGTTTTTATAAAAGCAAGATTTTGCAACCTTTCTAATTTTTTTCTGACAATCGAAATCCAAATAAAGTGTGGGCCAAATACAAGTTTCTTTTTAAACATGCAATAAAATAAACAAAATTGAAATGTTTTCCATTTATTATGACTTTATTAATAAGAACAAGCATTCCCATTAATTATGAAGTATAATGTCGTTCAAGCGGCTGCCTCGGCTGGCTTCGTAATAGCGCATTCTATCACCCCAATTTTCCAAGACTTTGTTGTTGGTTTCGGGCTGTAGTCCACGCTTTGCTTGGATGATATTGGCCTTAAGTACTTGAATCGTTTCCAGATTGTCGGCATAACATCGGTGCTTCACGGTTCCCCACAAAAAAAAAGTTCAAAGGGGTCAAATCGCAGCTCCGAGGCAGCCAATTGACATCGCCAAGACGGCTGATAATATGATTTGGGAATTTGGTGCGGAAGAGATCGATTGCCAGATAATGCGCCCGAATTCTCGGCCACAGCAGCCACATCTGTGCGCACCGTACGACGACGTAGACCATGAGTGTTGTCCACTGGCATACCAATCTCACGAACTTTTTGCACAAACTTGCGCACAGCAGTCGCGGTGGGTGCTTCATTTCGGCCAAAGCTTCTTTTTAAAAAACGATCTGTTTGGGCTACACAGCACTCAATTTGGAAATAAGTTTTCAATATTTCCCAACGTAATTCAAGCGTAAAGCAACTCATTTCGTTCCGCGGAGGTGTGATACTGACTTTCTGTCAAGACTTCAAGCCGGAAACAGCTATCAGTGTCTAAACAAGTTATGATTTAAAAAAAAAAAAAAAACACTAGATTGCCCACCCTATACTTAAAAAAATCATATTTCATATATCATATTGTGACTATAGTCACTCAGTTGGTAGTTTGTAATCGCTTGTTTGTAAATGCATAATAAATTAGATTCAGAAAGGACGGTATCGACTTTAAAAATAGCGCAAGCCAAAGGACGTCTGAAATAAGAAACCCCAAATTTGAATCATGCTCATGCTGTCTATCAACGAAAGTCTTTTCAAAAAATCCTTAAGCTGAATTCTACTCATATCGGGCCCGCTTTTCTAGTACTTTATTAGACTTATGACTGACCTATGTGGATCCTGAAGGTCACACTATTCCCATTGTTGAAACTTTTTGAATATAAATTGTATGAACTTTTAGGTCCATTCAATATTTCTATTTTTTTATTGCTCTTATTGTTTTCCTAGCATAGTTGTCGAAATAAATTTGACTACAAATTGCACGCATAGATATGAACATGAATACCTTATTTGATGTCGTCCTTCAAATCACAAAAACGAATATCAAGGTTCCTCTACGATAGTGTCCTTCGACCTAAGGTAAACTGGACCTTAATTAAAATATACTGCCACCGATCTCCGTTTCCGTTTCCAAGACTGGGCAGCAAATTAATCTCTTCTTCGACAATTAAGTAGAGCTAGGCTCAATCCTATTCGCCGTAACACAAACGGATAATGCGCTTCATTATCTTAATATCCAACTAATTTCTAGAACGGTCGTTCCCCTGCTTTTTGTGGCCGATACATTACCCTTCCCTCGTCCGGCTACGGTTACATGTAAATCATGAACGGGTAATTTGTGCTACGGTCACCCGAAGTTTTATCGAGTGTAAAATTTAATTGTCATAAGGATATAAGGACTTATAGTAGTGAGAAGGGATATAGTATTCACACACACACACAACCTGATTATGGAGAGAGGAAAGCGTAACTTTAGCGCGCGTCATTCATGCGTTCCGTAGATGGTTGTGGTTTACGGCGAAAGCAAAAACCGAAGGTGATGATGCAGAGGACTAGAGAAAAATACGTTCCAAGCGACAAAGGAAAGAAAGGTCCTTTTGTCTGAAAGTCCGGTGAAAAACTAAAATAAAAAAGGAAATAACTCTTTTGTACGTGCAATTGGAGCGTACGACTTAACCAGCAGGAATGGAGCCCTTTGTTTGCGAGTGAGAAATGGAAATACAATTTTAATTACTCGGAGCCGGTGAAAAGTGTGCAATCTAGGGGGAATTGTGTATGGTTTGTGGTCAGGTAGCAGCAAGTGCATACAGAAATTGTTTTACGCATGAAGGTGATGGTGTGGTAATGGTAAAACGAATATGTTCTGGATGCCAGTCGGATTCATTGGAGATGCGACTATTATCCTAGGATTGTTCACTTCCTTTGAACTGAATGGAAATTTAATTGCTTGCTGCAAGTTGCATCTTAAGTCGTATACAGGCGCCAATTTGTGTATTTATTCAGGCGTAATAAACGGATGTCAATTTTGGATACCCACACTGAATTTGGATCACATACACATGCCTGCTGACCTACAGACCAGATTTATTGCCATCTACATATGTACATACGTCTTGAGTAATGAAATCCCACTTAAAATCTATTTTTATACTCCTCCAAGAACTCATGCAGAAACCCATAGATCAGGAAGCGCCGACCGCCATGTCAGTGATGTTCCCCAGATAATAGATATCCTCTTGGCATGATAACCCAGAAACATTAACAAACAAACAACGGGTCCTTCGGACTGACTTTCAACGAAAAATAAATATCTCCTATTCGGCATGCTGCCTCCCTCCCACGACGAGCCAGATTGTCGCGGAGGGAAGGGGCCGATTCGGTATGAGTTCAAACTGTGGTTGTAATCAGTGGCATACTGATTCGTTGGACCCCGCTTTCTTTTGCTTTTGTTGGATTTGTTCCGCCAATTTGACTAAAAGCTTAGCACAAAAATAAAAATCTCGCACACAGCTATATCATCATCATTATCCTGGAATTATTAAAGTTAATGCTTTAATTTAGCATGAATTCAGCAAAAATTCAGTTGATTTGTGGATTGTGAGAATTCTGAATTCGAGGAGTAATGAGCTTCACCGGAACGTAGCTGGTTACCAGACAGACAAGCTCTGATTCTTGTCGCCCCTCCAGCCATGTATCTAGATACATATGTAAGTACATGTGTATGCAGACTCAGTATCCTTCGATCCCGTAAAAATCAACATAATACTCATTGTCTCCATCTCATTTGTCGTAAATCATCCCAATGGCAATCCAATAAATTTCAGTAGCGACAAAGCGCCAACCGCTTAGTATCTCGCTCCTCATTATCTCCGAGCTTGTTAATTAGAAGGATATAAAAATACACAAACACACACGCACACAAGCCCCATCCATCCACCACAGTCGTTGGGTAAATAGAATCTATAATACAACACGTCGTCGAAAGACTAGCATGGATTCTCGTTAGTCAACTCTTTATCTTAATCTTTAATATCCTTTTGTTGTGTTTTATTTCCGGTTTCTTTCACTCTCACTGTCTCGTTCATCTGTATTTCTGCTCTATAGTGTATCTTTATTTGTTTGTATTATCCAGGATCCTACTGCTAGTCGGTATTGTTTGTCCTGGCATGGTGGCCTATTGAAAGATGGCGAATGTCTGCACGCTAGTATGTTACATAAATTCATAAATTACTCGCATACACAGATACGAAACAGACAAGAAACGAGGATAAGAGAATAGAAAGAAGGATTCCGAAGGATGTGGCGTCAGTTAAGCAGGAGGCAAAGAAAGAAAAACTAAATCGAAATCTGTGCCAATAATAAAATGAAATTAAAGAACGTAAACAGTTTTATCTTTTTCATACGTTTACACAAAACCTATATAAGAACGTAATCAGGACATGTGTGTAGATGGAGAGGATACAGCAGCAGACATCATGTATGTCCTGAGGATGAATGGATGGATGACCTATGTGGCGCGGGTGGTTGGTGTAGCAGAAGTTTTCCATCTCTATTGTGTGGAGTTGAACTCGGTGTTGTGCCGTACGAAAGGACGTTGACTGGGGAAGGTTTTTCTTAGACGAGTCGGCACACGGAGAGGATTGAAGTTGAGATAGAGATTGGAGTATTTAAGCATGGACAGGACATGCTTTCCTTTTGAATATCTTTGGTCTTTAGTAAGACGCTTCTGCTAATGCGAGGGGCTAACTATCAGAACTTAGGGGGCTATTGCTTGAACTTCTACTGACTTTCCCTTAGAAATGATCTAAATATGAAGAGTGTTTTTTTAGAGGTTTGGTTTTTAAACTGGCAACAGTGTTTCTATAGACTCTCAGTTTGACAGTTAAATATTAATTTGGGATTACCATATTCTGCCATTTTATAGTAAATAGACTGACATAAGAACAATTTATGTAAATTGTACAAACTTATTTTGGAAACCATGGTTCGGTTCGCCAAACTTATCGTGCGCCACGTCCATTTTACGGTCGACATAATCGTCCAACGGAGCAAGTTATTCGGAACACGTTGAATTGTTTTCGCACCATGTCCATCCTAAGCATCCCCAAAGACATCAAACAGTGTGAAGAGAACAAATTATTGCCGTTATGGAGCGCAGTGTTGAGAGAAATCCGAATGAGTCGATTCGATATCGTGCATGGAGCTATGCCCATCCACTTTGTGGAAGATTTTACTTAAAGATCTTAACTTAAAAGCTTATAGGTTCCAACTTGTGTAAGAGTTGAAGCCACTTAACTATTATACGCTTCGTAGGTTCGGTGCATGGCCGGAAAACATTATCCTGTTTGATCCTCATTTTCAACGCAAAATTTTGTTCTCCGAAGCAAAATTGTTGAATTTGGAGTAGACAAAACTCAGAAGCCTTTGTCGAGATGCCCTTACAACAATTAAAACTTAATGTTTTGTCTGCTTTAGGGGCTGGCGGAATCATCGGCCCATATTTCTTCAAGGACGATGCCGGCCAGAATGTTACCGTCAATGAAGAGCGCTATAGAAACATGATTTCTGACTTCTTCGTTCCTCAGTTGAATGGCATTGACGTGACAGAGTTTCAACAAGATGGCGCAACATACCACGCATCCCGCGACATCATCAATTTATTGCGAAAAACATTTGGTGAGCCCATAATTTCGCGTAATGGACCCATGTACTAGCCTCCACGATCCTGTGATCTTACACCTTTCTTTGGGGGTATATGTAGTCACTAGTCTATGCTAATAAACCAGAGATGTGGGACGATTTGAAAGTTAACGTTCGTCGTGTTATAAGGCGCCAGTTGTTCGATAAAGTTGCCAAAAATTGGACTTGGCGATTGAGCTTCTTTCAAGTTAGCCGTGACACGCATGTGCCTGAGGTCATATTCAATCACTAATGGCATAAAAGTTTCTATGCAATAAAGCTCATATCGCAGACATTAACATTAGCTTCAAGTACTCTATTTCACATTGAATTTATGTACCTCGAAAAAAAACACCCTTTATACATGTGTACACTATTATCTAATTTAGACAATACTGCAAAAAATAAATACTCGACATTTTACCGTACCATATTGAGGCAGTCTATCTTCTGATATGTCACTGAGAGGCTTCTTAATTGCCTGTCAACTTTAACTTTCAATCATCACCTCTTTCGTCCAAGGTTTTTCATCAGCCTCGTAAAATGTGTGAAGCTTACTCTAGCCAAGTGATACAGAAGAAATTGCTTGAAGGTTTGTATCTCTCTCTGGTTTAGACTTCAAGCACCAGCTCGTTAAACCCAATAAGCTTAAAAAGCCTCAATCTAGACCCTAACTGTGAGTTAAAAGTATGTATGAATATTTCCTCATTTCTCTCGATCTTAACCACTTTCTCTATCAAAAATTCACAAATCATTCCACTCCACCCCTACCCCCTACCGACACAGAGCACTCGCATTTCCCTCAACCACCAGCTTGTAAACCCGCTACTTCCTTATTCTCATACTCTCAACCCAACTCCTTCCACCTCTTCTGTTTCGCTCAAGACTCCCGTCAGTCCACCTCTCAGATCCGCTCGTCCCTTTCATGTTCAGAATTATTGATCACCTTACCGAAAATAGGGCTTAAGCCCGATGTGTCATGCCACGATTGAGAGATAGAAGAATCTACGAAAACGGGCGTCTCTGTCTTGTCTTTCTTGGTGACAAAATTGGCTGATGTCGATACACTAAGAAGGCTTGACAACTAACTCTAACGATGTCTACTCGTTGACCGCCTACTTCAACTTCAAGCACCTCTCACACCTTCAGGGAATCCATACTACATATATTTAAAAGCAATTTTCAATCCTAACTTAAGCATCGTTACATCTCTACATTAATCGCACAGTACAACCAATTACCAGATTGTCAGAGGACTGCGTACCAAAACTTTCGCAACACTTCTCAATTTCCAAAAACTACCTTACGACATTACTGCCTCAACTAAACTAATCTGTGTCCTTCGTGCTGATGACCACGACAATATTGTCGATCTGGACAGTCACAAAGTCCTCATAGCAATTCACAGTCGCTACGATCTCTTAACCTTGGCCTCGTCGAACTCCGCTAAATTCTGGGAGGTTATCTAGCCTGCTATTACATTCGTCCTCACAACCAACTTATTGCTATCAACTTTTCATCGACTCATACATTCCATATTAGATAGCACTTAGATCAATAACAATGTCGTCATCTGTGGCGATATTGATTTTCCGTACCTGAAATAGGCTAAATTAGACGATGAGACTCACTCTGACGCGCCTTACGCGCTTTTTTAAAAAATTGCTTTTTTAAAAAATCTTCTTCACAGATCAACTCTCCGACTCTGGTCTCTTCCAGCTTAACATCGCCAGTAACACGAACAGACAACTTAGCCTAATGAACTCTTCTGATGCCGAAAACTACATTTATACCACAAGTAACCACCTCCTTTTTCGCCGAGCAAGTACAATATATTAACCCAATCATGACTACTTTCGTTATATGAAAGACTGCCCTCAGAAGTCTTTAGCGTTAGTGAATATAGCTTCTGCCTTAGTCATCGAGAAAATAAATAACTTGAAGGAATGTCCGGTCCTGAATACCTACTCGCCTTAGTTTAAAAACAAATGCACCAACCATCTGCTCTTACCCCTCATGGCCTTATTTCAAAGTTCTGTTACACAGGAGCAGGTGTCTAACTATCGCCCTACTGCTAATCTCTCTTGCATTCCTTAATTCTTTGACAGTACAATATTCTGCGATACAATATTCCTTCAGTTTAAGCTTATCTTCTCCCCACGTCATATGGGTTCCTGAAAGGTCAACCAACAACCAACTAACAACGATTAACCTATTTTAATTGACTTTGTCTCACAATCCTCTTTAGCAATTGGATGGCAATGAAGTCGACCTTATTGCCACAGAATTTTTATTTGCAAATCTTCTATTTCTGATTCAATGAATGCCATCTAAGGAATCCCCGAAGACAGTCATCTCGCCCCTAACGTCAAGCTTTCATTAACTCCTGAAAGCGTTTTCCTTCATTGCCCATATCCTTGGTTTTCCGTCATTAAGTTGTGAACTCTTCGACTTAATTGTTATCTGTAACTTTCACCCTCGAATCGAATCGACAACATTAATGTGCCAATTTCGCCCTCGGCGAATATTGGCATATATTGGAATATTGGTCCAAGGAGTTCCCGAATCCTTACGTCACGAAATTCTAAAATACTACCTTCTTTAGGCCCCTTTTTAAATATGGTAGTCAAGTCTAGTCCCCTTAGTTTTTTTTTGTTTGGCTCTTCGCGGCCTTACCTGGTCTAATACCTTTAGCCTTAATTGAACGCCTTAAAGGATCCCTTAAAACTAAACAATCTACAGCACCTAGAAGAACAACTCAATACCGTATACGTACTTTTTATACACGACCGACTTCCTGGCTATTTTGACTGCCCTCTTTGCTTCAAATAATTGCCTTAACACCCATATTCGCTTTAGTCCATATCCCTCTTCCGCAAGTTCCATCGACGTTCCAACTCCTCTCTCTTCGACCTACACTTTATAAAACCCTACCACTTAGAAATGTCCTACCAACATCATTCATCTACTCTTTTTTTATCCCTAATTATTTTTTTCTTTGTTAAAGCATTAAGCCAATAAATTGACTCAATGGGAGCGTCAAATCAAGGCATTAAAGTTGGGTATCAAACATGGTAACCCTTCAAGGTCTGCTTCGAAGGTATTTTTAACTACCTTCGCCTTCAAGTTTCCAAAAACCTGAATAAGTGTTTTCATAAAATCTTGGAAAGTATTAACTCTAAATGTCTATCTGTTGCAAAAATCTAGAACAGCATTCAGACCCGTCGTCACATGTACCAGAATGGCAGTTAGTAGGAGATGGGAAATCAGCCGTATACAAAATAAACAAGACGGGTCCAAGAATAGATCCTTGGGGAACTCCTGTGTTTGTGTTTTAAGTCTGAGGGTAACATGTTACTTGAACAAACAAATAAAATCCATTCCTCCAAGAAGCTTTTAATTTTTTTTGCTACGCCGAGAGTTCGTTCAATACCATTTTGTATAGCAAACCGGTATGCCAGAAGGTGTAATACTTTTTCAATGTCAAGAAGTACAACCCCTTCTTGGAATTAAACCCATTTTTAATATGACAGGTAATTTTTTCAACTTACTACACAATATTGTAATGTGGCTTAAACCCAAACCGCTGACGAGGGGCGACATTCTTAATTTTAATGATTTTTTTTTAATAGCCTACTCGATGAGCTGAATAGGATTATTGGCCTGTAGCTCTTAGAATTGATTGCAGTTTTTCAGGGTTACAATTTTGGAATACTTTTAGCTTTCTTCCATGCTTTTGGGAAATACTGCATGAATTAAATATAAAAAGTATGAATTCTACACCGGTTCTTGGTAATTGCTTGATAAAAATGTTTTTAATACGAGTCTTGTTCAAAAAATAAGGTGACCTTTTGAATTTTGCTACTTAAGAGAATTCGATTTTCGATATTTTTTGTTATGTTGGTACAAATGTCTCCTAGCAGCTGGTAATATTGTCCGATTTAGAAATTTGGTTTGTTTTTGCAGGTTAGACTTGGTTTGGTGTACGCAATTTTCTTGTTGTTGAAAAATTAGAATCAGAATTTAGTGTGAAAGATAAAATGAATTGCTCAACGTACTTGCGATGTTGACTGTGGCATTTTTGGCGTCTACTCTGTGCAAAAAAAAAAGTTTATATTAAGCTGTTTAATACGTTTCGTTGTTCGCTTAGAAGTGGCGCTGTCAGGATCATCGTTTTATTTTTTTTTAAATGGTGCTGCTTTTTCATGTTAACTCGTTTGTATATTTAACTTGAATATCGTGCAGTAATAAAATTCTTATTTTTCGAAGATGTCACATTAAAGCAGGCTTATCGATCGGTTGAAAGCGCATAAGGATTCTCCATTTTCGATTTGGTCAGTAGAAAGATGGCCTTCTGCTCTTAAAAATGATCATAAAAGTCTTGAAGTTGAACCACGTGAAGGATCACAGGAGAGATTTAATATAAGTCTTAGACAATGTGAGCAATATTTTGTCTGAAGTTTTGTGTTACAGAAAGATATGCGAAAATGAGTGCGGCATTCGCTAATAATGAAACAAAAACCCATTCGTAGGCGATATTCTCAACAACATTTGGACCGCTTTAGAAAAGATAAAAAAGATTTTGTGGGTTGTTTTATCATTTGGGCCTACTACCATGGTCCTGGATCAAAACAAGAGGCCTTTGAGTGCTGTGAACTAAATTTCGGGACATAAGGGGGTTAGGGTCCAGAAATCGGCCAAAACGGTTTTAGCACCAGTCTTCTGGGATGCAAAAGGTATTTTATTTCGGGATTACTTCCAAATAAGTAAAACAATAACCGCAGAATATTATTGTCATCTTTTGGAGAAACTGGATGTAAAAATCAAAATTCAAATCGGAGAAAATCAGTGAGTTAAAGTATAAACTGTTGCAACATCCATCCTATTCGGCAGACTTAGCTCCCTCAAACTAATAGCCGCCAGGAAAACGTATTTCGAAAACCTTCCAGTGTCTTATTTCAGGGATGGAAACCATTAACTAGAAGATCGCTGGCTATATTGAATAATAAAATTTGTTTTCAACCATAAAATCGTTATTTTGCATCAAACGTCAAAACTTATTGATCTGGTAGGTGGTACAAGCTCTTTATAGAAGAGCCGTGGACGCCCTATCACATCAACAACGGATGAAAGCGTTGAAGCAGAATCATCGAATAACTATAAGACAAGTTACTGAGGATATTGGGCTTTCAGATAGCTCATGCCATGAATATCTTTCGGATATTTTGGACATGAAATATGTGTCCGCAATTTTTGATCCGAAATTGCTAAAATTTGGCCAAAAGAATCGTAGTATAAGCATCGCACAGGAGGTGCTGATTTGTTTAAATGACGAACCAGATTTGCTGAAAAGGGTCATCATTGGTGACGAAACATGAGTATATGGTTATGACGTTGAAAACAAAGCCCAATCCTCCAAATGGAAGCGACCAGAAGAACCAAAATGCACCCCAAGTTTGCTCAATGTTTTCTAGTTTACAATGACGTACGAAAGATCGTGCGTCCAATAGGAAATATTAACTTGAGATTTCGGTTCTTATGCGTATTTTTGGCCAAAAACAATATCAAAAACATGTTTCACCGGACTTGGCCCTGTAACTTTTTTTCTTCCCAAATCGGAAAAGGACATGAAAAGACGGAGATTAACCACGATTGAGGGGATAAAGATCCCATCGCTGAAAGAGCTCAAGGCTATACCTGAAAGCGCATATCAAAAGTGCTTCGAAGATTAGAAAAAAACGGTGACGTAAGTGTATTATATCTGCGAAATATTAAAAGTCACCTTATTTTTTGAACAAACGTCAGAAGAAAATATAGCTTTCCTCTGTTTGAGAAGTACAGTTATATTCCAATGTTTTCTGTTAATTTCAAAAATTCAAAAATCTATCATTAGAGAAGGTTTTGACGGGTATAGGTCGACTTTTAAAAAAAAATCCTTTTTTCGGAAATTGGCGCAAAATTAATCATCTAATTTCGTTCTTGAATAAGTTTTTTACTAAATAAAAAAAGGTTTGACTTTGTGGTGTCTGATGGACTTCAGTGAGTCGCCACATTTCATGACAGTTTTTGATCTCGTTGTACAGGATCCTATTGACTTCAAGGCAGCCTGGCTGTCTACAAAGATGGTAATATCCGATGGTGGGATATCGGTTACTTGTAAGTGTTTGGCTGCTTTCTCTATTGCCAGGATATCTGTTTGGAGGACGCTGCACAAATCAGGGAGTCTAAATTATTCCTTTTTGTGCAAGGTATCAGAGTAAGACTCGGCCCCAGTGTGTCCATTTTCGATCCGTTGATGAAGAGGGTAATCCCGTGGTCGTTGATAACAGCGTTCGATAGCCACTCGTCTCTGTCGGGGAATAGTATTAGTCGAGTAGCTAATTGCCGGAATTTTTTTCCAGTTGACGCGACACGGTTAGGAAATCGTATAACACCACCGATTATTGGTAAAATTATTGGTTGAAAAAAATTATTGGTAAAAAAATCGACACAATTATTCTACGCTCTTGCGGAGTATAGCACTCTGTTGTCTGTCTTTTTTTATACTGCAGTGGTCTAATTTACAAATGTCAAATATAATTGACGTACGACGTCATTTGCAAAACTTATAACATCTTTCGATAAGGTAATTCATTTTGCACCACTTTGTAAAGAGTGGGCCAAATACAAGTTATTTTTTAAAAATGTAATCGAATGAACAAAATTAAATTCTTTTCATGTATTCTGGCTTCATTAGTAAGAACAAACATTCCCAGTAATTATGAAATACAGCGTCGTTCAAGTGGCCGCCTCAGCTGGCTTCGCAGTAGCGCATTCCGTTACTCCAATTTTTTTTCAGTTTTTGCTGTCCAGAATTTGCGCCTGAAGGCTAATTCTGAAAACCAATATTTTATCACTGCTATGACACGGCTTTGTAGTCGTTTCGCCGCTGGTCTTGTTCGAGATTAAAAAAAAAATTGGAAAAAGGCTTTTCACACCGAAACGTGTTGAAAAATATTGCGTTCTATGAACCAAATAATATTCGACGATCGTCAATGAGTCCTTTGGTTGTGATTTGGTAAGTAATCCATGTCGTCATCGGTTGTTGATAGGCTGTAGCGTCCACCGTACTCTTTTTTTTAAGGACGATGTCTTCTCGGTTCAGCTCGTTCTCGAACACCCTAGTTTTTCTCATTGTATGTAGATTCAGCAATTTTGCTGCCATTTATTCCGTTCTTACATTCTTATAGCAATCTTAATGCAGATATTCTGATCCATTTGAGGACGAATAAATCGCGCCAAAGCCCATGTAACTCCTTTGACAGCTGATAGTAGACCAAACAACTGATTTCGCTGGCAATGTACAACTATTGTTTGAATATAAATTCCAAAGAACTGCCAAATCGGTCCAATATAACTCGTCAAATCACACAATTCCTATTATATTTTGAACACACAAATAATTTTTCTCAGTGTACTCGAACACACTACAAATTATCGTACTTCTTGCATGTCGTCTTCACACTGACAACGATAACGACCACAGAGAAAACATCTTTTTACCGTCTCCCCACCCACTCAGTCCCACATC
The DNA here is from genome assembly GCA_958301585.1 of Merodon equestris. NCBI lineage: Eukaryota > Metazoa > Arthropoda > Insecta > Diptera > Syrphidae > Merodon > Merodon equestris. The sequence goes on from OY284414.1 coordinate 20,316,963, forward strand.
ACATTCAGTGCCTTGGAAAATGGAATAGAAAAAAGAACTAGGTCATGTGCTCCTCCTGATCCTTTCTTTCTTACTTGTTGTTTTCTTGTTTTCTCCTTGGCTGTAAGTTATCCTGAATTTGATTTCTCTTCTAATTGTACTCACACAACGTAAGTAAACACATGTCCAGTCACAGGGAGAAAAAATTAGATTTGCTTTATTCAAACAAATGATAAAAAGGACCTTGAAAGCCGGTCAACCACTGAGCGACCTCCGTTTGGTTGGTATCATTTGAATACGCTGCTGATGTCGCCACTGTTAGCGATAATTGTTCCTAGGACATCGGAATTAAAGTAATTTTGTGTTCTTTCCACGATGTGTTATGAAAAGGGCGTGTCACTTCAGTGCACCCGTCAACAGGGATATATGTAGTAAGAAAACCCTTGTCAGTACCAGTGTTAATATGTCGAAGACTGACAGACTAACCAACCGTTTGTATATGGAGCTCGCATGCACAGGCGATAAGGATACGTGTTCCCATTTCAGTAGCCAACCGTCGTCGGCGGGCGTGTGTGCGGTCCTTTTGTTTGGTCTTAATGACAGGTGGCTTTCATTGCCATCGATTGCGGGAATGTCCTCCTACTTCTTTATGGGGAAAATAATAATTATTATGAGTCGGTCAGTCGATTGTGATTGTCTTCGACAGACGTTTTGCATTAATATCCTTTTCCATCGATGGGGAATTAATAGAAATTTCTTCGCTTCCGAATGTGCCCGCGAGCGAATTGTAGGTACTTGTATGCACGTGTGTGTGATTGGCATTGTATCGAGTGTGATAGCATCTGGCAGTTATTACGTCGACCAGCCCAAAATGTCAACATGTGTCCTTATCTCGAAGTTCGCTCAATTGCCAGCAGCTTTCAGACAAATGAGATAAATGGATTCGTTCACATGAACAAGACGACGAGAAACAATAACCGAGCGAAGGAGACACGAAAGCAAGAGAAGGAAATGGCAAGGAATCCTTTTCCCAAATTGATTCGAATTTATTCCGTCTGATGAGCAAGGTGAGAGCAGTGATATCCTTACGGCATCCTTGCGGTTTTATTTTTTACTTTTATTTGCAGATCCTCTTTGAGGCCGACGAAAATCCGTGCGCAAACAGTACTTGAAGTTAATATAATGTTGTTGTTGTTGTGGTTGGTGTTGCCTGCAGAACGTAGATCCTTGATTCCCGAAAAAATGCTGTCCAATTACTTAAAGGAGGGCCGAGTTGTTTGTAGATTGGCGCGGCTTATTTCCTTCGTTTTCCTCGTTGCTTCGATTTTCGTTTACTTATTTATTTATTTATTTATTTTTTTTTATTATCCCTTGTCCGTTGGTCATGTCCTTTGAAAAGGATATTTTCTTCGAACATTTGCAGGAAAGCGAAATTCGATATTTCGTTGATAAATAAAGTGGCTTATGGATGTTTGATTTATGAAATGGAATGAAGTCATTTTCCTTGGCTTGGTCCTGCTTGTCTCTGTTTGGATGCGGTTCACACGGTCGTTTCTCCTGCTTTGCTCATATGTAGGTGTGTGTGTGTGTATTTTTTTTGGACAATTCTAGTAGTTAATCCGCTTATGTCATGGGTTTAACGCGTGAACACAGTCATTAGGAACGACTTGGTCCACTATGGTACGGCGGTGAATTGCATTGGCAGGACCAAACTTAATAGCCACCACCAAAAATGTTTGTTACTGTGTCCAATTAAGGAAGGATAAATGACAAGTAGATGTGATTTTGAGAGAGAGAGAACAGGATGGAACGAGGGACCAAGCATGGCGCACGAGAAAATAAAGTAGCAAGATACTATTTAAGGATGAAAGTGTGGGTTGCTGTAAGCACGTTTCGTTGGAAAATGATTACTGACCAAGGACAGCGTTAAGTCGACGTTTGAAGAAACGTAAATAGATTTACGAAATACTCGAGGCTGTTGTTTAGGTAAAGAGGGAGACTTATAGTCTCTCATTAGTTGGAATAGAAGCGTATTAGCGAAAATACTTGTGCATGGACCGTGAGCTTATTGTCTGCGAATCGGTCAATCTGCGAGTATATAATGCCTTGCCGTTTGCTTGGTACACAGTCTCGTGCTGGAGGCTCTTTAATGTATAAATAAATTGGCATAATTGGTTTCTGAAGGTTACTTAAACCGTAGTCTGTTGTAATAAGTTCTTTAGGTGGTCCAACGTACTCGTACCTATCTTAAATATTTACCACGAGATAGGAACCATCCGATCAATTCAGAATATGGATGGTAAGTAGGCGAATATGGCTGCCTGCTGCAAGCTTAGTGTATCAGCGCTGTAGCTCTTTTAGTCTTCTATCTTGCAAAGCTGGGGCAGGTAAGACGTATGCAAAGGTTTGCCTGACTGTGCATCTGTCCGTCCGCATGCATTTTTTAAACCAAACTTGTCGAGTAGCTACGAGTCTGAAACTTGGCTGTGTAGAGTATATGATTCTGAGCTTAAAGCGACCGGTTTTATTACCCTAGCTACTAGGGTTACTGTGATCCAGGTAAACGTTTGCAAAATTAAATTTTTTAATTTATTTCAATTGAGCAACAATGGAACCTTTGTAAGCAGGCCCAGAAAAGCACTGCCTCCGAAGTTCTGGGCCACAAGGTTCCACCACGAAAGAACAGCTGGTTCGATGACGAGTGTAGGGAAATGCATGCAGCGAAGCAGCATGCATACAAAGCCTCGCTGCATAGAAGGACGAGGGCTGCCCGTGAGTTATACCGTCTAAAAAGAAGGGAAGAGCATACGCTTCTCAGGAGGAAAAGGAAAGAGCACGAGAAGCGCGCGATCGAAGACCTGGAGAGTTGCTACAGCCAGGAGGTAAAGCCAAAACAGAAGCCTGCAGAGAAGAAAATGGACATCTTGTAGAAGAATCATAGTCGGTACTGAGAATATGGGAAAACCACTTTCGCAGACTGTATAGTGGCGATGCCAGTCAACATACCGCTGTCAGGCAGAACCTCTCATCTGACCCTCTCATTCCTTAATGACGAAGAGCGCAGAGAATTTCGTCCCCCTGATCTAGACGAAGTTAAGATGGCGATATCGAATCTTAAGTCTTATAAAGCTGCAGGAGCATACGGACTATCTGCCAAGCTCTTCAGAGCTGCTGGAGATGACCTGGTCGGGAGCATGCACCAGCTCATCTATAAGATATGGTTAGAGGAAAGCATGCCCGAGGAATGGAGCGTCAGCATTGGTTGCCCGATCCACAAGAAATGTGAACCCTTTGACTCTCCTCAACATCGCCTATAAAATCTTCTCTGTCGTTCTGTGTGAACACCTGAAACCCATTGTAAACCAGCTGATAGGTCCTTATCAGTGTGGCTTCAGGTCAGGAAAGTCCATTATCGATCAAATCTTCACACAACAGCAGATCATGGAGGAGACAAGTGAATTTCAAGTCGACACCCACCACCTATTTGTAGACTTCAAAGCCGCATACGACAGCTGAATTAAAGACGAGCTACATATACAACGCCGTGTCTATTTTTAACATCCGTCTTAAGCTTGTCAGACTATGTAGGTTCGAGTCGGTGCAGACCTAACCGATAGCTTTAATGTCAAAAAAGGATTTAGGCAGGGCTATCGTGTAATAATATATTTCAAATCGCCAAAACTACTCGCCTACGCGGACGACATTGACATAATTGGAAACAGTCAGCGAGATGTCAATGACGAGTTTACGAGTATTGAGGCGGAAGCAGCGAAATTTGGTCTAGCGGTAAATGAGGACAAAACAAAATATATGCTGCCATCAAAAAAGGACACTCACCACCGACGTCTTAGCCAGAACGTCAATATTAGCAGCTACAATTTTAAGGAAGTCAAGGACTTCGTCTTCCTTGGCTCCGCAGTTACCTGGAACAACGACATCAGTTCTGAAATCAAACACAGGATCAACCTTGCCAACCGCTGTTTCTTCGGGCTCAGGAGGCAATTGTGTATTAGAGCCCTCTCTCGTACGACCAGGTTGACTCTATACAAGACCCTTATCATCCTAGTCCTACTGTATGGACCCTATCAAAAGTAGATAAAGAGCCGCTTGGCCGTTTTGAAAGAAAGATACTGCATTTGATTTTTTATCCCATCAATACCGACGGGGGATGGAGTAGAAGATTCAACCACGAGCTGTACGGGTTGTACAGCGACATGAGCTTGGTCGTCGTCTACGGATCTAAAGCCTAAGATGGCTAGGCCATGTAGAGCAAATGGAAATCTCAGCTCCAGCCCGGAGAGTCTTCGAATCCAAACCCGAGGGACGACAGAGTAGAGGGCGGCCGCATCTAAGGTGGCGCACACAGCTGGAAGAGGACATCAACGAAGTGAGAGTGCGGTACTAGACGGAGCTAGCAAAAGATCACGCTAGATGGGGAGGTATGTTGATTGGGGCCCAGGCCCACCCCGAGCTGTAGCGCCCGCTAAGAAGAAGAAGATCTAGGAAACTAAGAAAGAGGGCGATTGAGATGGAGTGTTAGACAAAGAGTGCTGATGTTGAAGTCGAAACAGTTTTTTCGCATTAACATTCCGCAGCATACGGGAAATAGGTTCACTGGAGCCATAGGAGAGACGTGGATATCGTGTATTACGAGGGTTAGTGTTGAAAAAGATACAGTTGTACCTGGGAGTAGTCGATGGATGAAAAGGATGTCGGATATCCTTAATAAGTTTTAAGCGGTCCTGATAGGAAGGTAAGATCAGAGGATTGTCCCAGGATAAGCCACGAAGAGCAAAACATAGGAAGCGACGTTGGATACTCTCGATTCTGGAAATGTGTGTATGATGGTAAGTAGACCACACTTGCGAGGCGTATTCGAGAATAGGGCGAACAAAGGTTATGTAGAGAGACCGAGTGACGTAGGGATTGGAAAACGGTTTAATGAAACCGAGTGCTGAATTGGCCTTAAAAATTATATCTCTCCAAGGAAATTGAATTCCTGGTCGCATAACACGTCAAGAACGCGGACCACTTGAACGGTAGAAACGGGCTGATTATGTAGAAAAAAAAGAGACGGGGAGGAGGTTTGATACCTTTACGGGAGAAATTAATAGATGTACACTTGGAAATATTAAGTCTCCGGCAGTTCCTGGAGCACCATGTGGAAAAGCTGTTGAGGTACGATTGAATTAGGGAATAGTCATGTTCCGAGGAAATGATCTTGAAGATATTAGCGTCGTCGATGTATCGTGAGATGTGGGAATATTTGATAACTATTTTAATATCGTTGATAGTAAGGATGAAAAGAAGCGGACCTAAATGACTGCCTTGGGGGACACCGGAGGAAACAAGGAAGAGGCTAGAAGGGACAGATCTAAAACGAACGCGGAGTAGCGATATTCCAGGTAAGAGAATATCCACTTTAATAAGATGGGTTTAAAGCCAAGGGAAGACGAAGAGTATTGATCTTCGTGAAATTTTATCAAAGGCCTTACTGAAGCCAGTTGAGATAGCATCGACTTTCTTGTCATTTTCTAAGTCTGAAAGGGTGAAGTATACGAATTCAATAAGGTTCGTGGTTGTAGACCTACTTTTGAGGAAGCAGCGTTGTCTGAGGGAGATTAAAGACTTGCATTGAAAACTTAAACAATCATTCAAAATACTTTCTAGGATTTTGAGTATACGAGTATGTGACCGTTTTGGCAATGGGACGGTAGCCGGACCCTTTGTATAGGTGTTATAAAACAGGTTTTCCATATTCAGGGAAATTCACCTTGAGAAAGGGATAGGCTGAAGATTTTTGAGAGGGGTACAGAAAGGGAGGAGAAACATTTTTATAAAAATATGGCAAGGAGGCCGTCGGGTTCGAGACTACGAGGGAGAAATGGTCGAAAGGAGAAGTTTGGTAAACTGTAGAAACAAGTAGGATCGGGTGCAAATGAGTCATGGATGAAAGACTGATTTAAAAAGGTGGCAAAAAGGTTGGCAACGGTATGAGGATCATTGGAAGTTTCATCATTGAAGGAGAGAGAGAGTTTGAGTAGCCATTCGAATCTCTGAAAGAGGGACTTGGGTTCATTTATAAAGTTGTCTTGCATCTAAGTAGTGTTGATGAAGAGATAAAGAGAGTTAGAAAGCTCTATAAAATACAGGTAAGTTCGGAAATAGTCGAGAAGTCGACGGTTGTCGACGGTTGATAGGGACAGCGAAAAAGCAGAAACTGAGGAGTTAAAGGGGTCAGTTGTGAAAATGAGGTATAGTTGTCTGTCCATATAATTTTGAATGAGCTAGGCTATCGGAGAAGAGACATTCTCTGGCTGCAGTGGGATTAGAGGCAATGTAAAACGATTGATCGTCTAAAGAGATCTGTTTAAGATGAGGAAGGTTGATGTCACCGAAAACTAGGATTTCGTCTTCGAGATCCCGTAAATAAATTAAATTATCGATTGTATCGATGTTCTATTTATATGGTTCAGTAGGCTATGATGGCAAAATATAAAATCAGATGACGTAAAGCGATTTATTGGGTAGTACAATCTTAATAGAAACAAAGTCGAGACACGGCGAAGATGAAATTGCTATTAGGGAGGAGTCAATTGAGTTACGGATGCCTAGGAGGACACCGCGGCATAGATAGTCATCAGTAGGTCGGTTAACATCATCGTCGCGATAAACATTAAAGTTTGATGGGAACAGTTCAAGGTTGTTTATACTAGGTTGTTTAGCTTCGTTTCAGTCAACGCAAACATTTCAAAAGGTAAGGCATGTGATTTCTTACGTTCTGATACTAAAAGGTAAGAGGAAGGTTTTCGGGGAGGGTTAGGGAGGCGGAGACTTTTAGGAATGAAAGAACCTATCATGGTTAGCTTTGCTACGCTGAAGCTGCGATATATGCTTTGAGTGTACATATATACTGTCGGAAAGTGTCAAAATTGCTATTCTTTTGGGTGAGCTATTGAAAAACTCGTGATATTTAATGAAAAGGTTCTTGAAGGTAGTGAAGTCGATAGGGAGACTTGCCTGTTGAATTGAGACAATTACGCTTGTTTACGTTTGTTTTACCTTCATAGCAAACCGAGTCGGATTTCTCATGAAGATAGGCCAAAAAGAGACGAATGTGGTCATAGATCTTTTTATCTCTTAACCCCGAGAGAGCGTAGCGACATTCATTGGGGTCAATAGATTGTTGGATAAGTTTGACTGATGGTGAAAGTAGGAGATCAGCGAAAGATTGGGAGAGATAAGGAACTGGCTGTAACTGACGTTGAGGTATAAGAGAGGGCGGGTGTTGAGGGATTAAGGATGTGGGAGCTTCGAAAGTTAGGATACTTTGCTCCGGACTTAAGGTCGAAATTTGGAAATGAGTTTGAATCCGGGTCATGTGTTAGGTATGGAGGTGACAAGATTATATTGGCGGAAGAACTAGTTGGGTTCAGATTAAAGCAGACCCATTGGCGTTGCAGCTTTCGTGGAGCTGAGGGAGATGACTGTATATGGAAAATTGATGGGTGGGTAAAAATTGCAAAGAGTTTGGTTTTTAAGCTCCAGTTATCGTGGGGAATAGAAGGGGGCTTAGAATACGTTTGACTATTACTGGAGACAGAATTATTATTTGTATTACTAAGTTTAGGCTTAGCCTTCGTATTAGATTTAGGGTCGAAATCACTCTTTTCATCCCATTTGGTAAATGTAAATGTAAATGTAAAGGCGGCCATCGGAGTTGACAAATAGCTAAGCATATTTAGTTGAAATGGAGACCTTAAGTTTGTTCGCTTCGGACGTTAAAGCATTTGGGAGCTGAGTATTAGGATTTTGAAGTGCTTCGTAAATGTTTGTACCCATTGTTCTTTAGCGATGGAGTCATGTCCTTCAACCAAAAAAGTAGTAGCGTCCTCGTTAGTACGTTGAAGCTTTTGGAGGCGCTGATTCCATTCTCGTAAGCTCCATGTTTGGCCAAAGTGTTCGATACTGATTTCCACGGCTGGTTCTCCTACCTCAGGGAGTTGGTTTGTTTGGGTGTATACAGAATATGTTGTTTTAGGTGGCCTTTGGAAGGCGCATATAGAAGAGTTACCAGATGATGGATTGGTATGATACTGGTCGGCGAAATGGATGTCATCTATTTTGTAAGCTGCTGCTCCTCGGCTAGCTCATTTGAGGTGAACCTATTAGTGGTAAGCTCACTGCGAACATCGCCTTATTTGTAAGCCATAGCTTCAAGCAGAGGATCAGATTGATATGGGGGAATATACTTTTTTTCGATGAGTGACTGAAATGAATGTCAAGATCGGCTCAAGATAGAGGACCTGGAATTGTAACTTGGCTCCTGGCGAGCTGAACTCATTTTGTTTTATCATTTTACCCCTCGACATGGAATAGGTTAGGATGTTTTAAGAATGCTTGTAGGAAAAAAACTCCGCGACATACGATTTCGATGATCAATGCGGGATTCGACCCCGGTGTCATCAGCGTCAGACACCTTCAACTCCTTAACCTCGGCGATAGGAAAAGGTCTCTTAGATCTGGATTCCTCATGTAGTATATTCCAACAACGCAGCTACGCCTTTGGTCTATTTAATCTTCTTTCGAACATACCTTTTCTTTCCCTCGCTATAGCTCTTCACAAAAGAACCAATTTCATATGCCTTTCCTTCCGGTTAAGCACTATCCCTCGCATGCATTTCATTTTTTTTTTATTTCCCCATTTAACAGACAATAACGCCAACGCATATCCACTCCAGCGGAAACAGTCGTTCAAAATGTCAGAAATAGTCTGACAACATCTTAACCATACGTTTCAACCGTCTTCACTTTGAAACAGCTTCAAAAAGTCTCCGAAAACACAAGAGAAAATATATTTGCAACTTATCCTTGAATCCAATGCCTCGCTGTCTATTCCCCCATACAATCCTCCATTCGTTTTCAAATTTTTCCTTCCACCAGTTCCGCCCATCGGTTTCGTGCACACAACATCACGCAAAGTCATTGCATGGCTCCGATCCATGCAACATTTATTTCAGTAACAGCGGTTACCAGCAACGCATGTCAGCGCACCCCTAACGACTCGTACCCCTTAAGCTGACACCTGCATAAGCTGTGCAAAAGCAAAAGTCACAGTCAAAAAGTCCCCCATAACGGTGTCATTTGTCTTATTTGTTTTTTTTTTTTTCACGTCATTTTTTGGTGCATGTTGCACACACACAATTTACCGCCTTGTAGCTGTCAGGCATCTCACAACAATAGGGCAACATCCCCACAAACAGTAGCTCCAGCAGTGGCACTCAAAAATGCAGAGAATTTGCAGGAGCAAAACAAAAAAATAGGTGTGCCATCATGAGGAAGGTAAAACAAAAAAAAAACACAAAAAAACAGTAAAAGAGGTTAAGTAGTTGTGAACTATGTCCTGCGGCCCCATACTAACACCGTCATCAACGTCACCATTTACTTTCAGAACGACAGCAACGATGTGTGGTGCGGAAGGTTGTATGTGCCTGTGCTAGCGAGAGTGCTTCTTCGTTTATTTTTTTGTTTTGCTTTTCATGATCTCTGTTTATTGCCGGTGCATGTAGTGCCTTCGTAAAGAGGGCGGAAAACTCATAAAGCTTTACAAAGGAACGGGTAAATTGGAAAAGAGCATACACAAAATGGCTTGATGTATCATTCTTCAGATCAAATTGTTTGCCCAGCGTTGTGGGTGGTATGTTAAGGGTCTTTATGCCCTAGCCCATTTCTTGTTGCAGGGGTATACAGCTTTGATGAGGAAGCGCTTATGATTAGAGGTACTTTGTGAATGGTTCCAAGTGCCATGCATTCCACTCGGTTGATTATAAGCCCGATGCAAAGGGAGTTTGGTCTAAATACAGAATCAAGGCTTAGAAGACTTTTTATTTTTTTGTTTGAAATGAGACTCAATTCCTAAAAAGTAGACTTTTTACATGTCACTGATGGGAATTCGAGTTGCATGAGTTTTTTTATTTTGTTTTGAATTATAATTCATAGTCGTTAGTTGCTATTAGTTCTATTCATCGCAATGCAGGGTAGAGCTTGATTGATTATTTGTCGAATTACTACTACTGTCGACAAATTATTGGTAGAACGTGCGAAAATACTCGGTTCTTTCCGTGTTTCGCTGTTCTGTATCATTTCTTTTAGGTCATCTATTCTACGGCGCGGCCTTCTTGGCTTACTGCTTAATTCGGGTTTTCTCTTCATTGTTAATTTAACTGTTCACTGTCCATTCGTTCCACTTGGCCTGCCCGTCTTAGTCTTTACGATTTTATTACTTAGACAATATGTGAGGCTGAATTAAGTTTCACGAGTTGATCAAGTTGTTATCTCCATACGCCTGATCCTTTGTCCTGTTTTCCCTTATAGATTGCCGTTAAAGTGTTGTTTTCATAGACCCGAAATATATTTTCCGACTTATTCAGAGACCATGTTTCACATTCGGGTAGTGTCATTGTCGGGCATTGTCCATGTACAGCAGTTCACACAGTTTTTCATTTACTTGTAAACCCACTTGCTTTTATGCCATTATTAGTCTTTATGCGTTTCTCCTAGTTGTTTCTTCACTATTTCCCAGAAGACGGACCATTCCGTGGAATCTTTCTTCCCTGAAAGCTGTGATATAGTGAAATTCTGGACACTCGTTGAGCCGTTCCTTCTCTGGCTACACTGATAGTCTCCAATTATTTCCTTAGCGTATGATGTCAGTCTTTTTATATGCGAAAATGATGACTGAGTCTTTCTTTTCCTCGGGGCTAGTTTCATTTTTCCATGTAGTTGTGATGAGCCCATGTACTTTCTCTGTTAATTTCTTTCCAGAATATTTATTAACTCCGTTGTACTAGGTCGATTCCTTCGACCTTGCTATTCTTCGTCGATGGATTGCTTCCTATACTACTCCAATGGTTGGCAGCTCTACCTGTATTTCTGTTGCCTCGATAACATCCTTTTCCAATGATACTTCCTCTCCACGTACATTATGCAATTTGTTGAAATTTCTCCTCCATTGAGCTACATTCTTTCGTTGTCCGAAACGAGCCCCCCATTACCTGAATCCTGATCTGGCCTAATATCCTTTACTTACGTCGTTTATCGCTGCCTGCTTGTTGTCGTGTTTTTATATCGTATATCCTTCCTCAATGTTTTTTCTTTGTCATTGCCTAAAGAGAAGGCTGACTTCCTTTCATAGTGTCTGATATTTTGTGTGATCTCTTATTCATTTTCCAGGACTTGGAGTTTGAAGGTCTTTAACTTCTTGCTCCCATTCTTGGTCTATCCAAAGCTTGGCGGCTTTGTAGTAGCCTAGTTTGTTTTTCGTTGCGTCCCTTATAATACATGCATCTTGCTTTGTCATTAGTTTCCGTCGGTTATTATCTTCATTCTGGCATTGATGATAGACACAAGGGTCCTTGAACTGTTCATGAATTTTTATAACCATTTTTATGCTTTTCGGTGTTACTAAAAAGAGGTCGGAATCGCAATTCACCCCTCTGTAGGCTTTGGCACCTTGCACATTGGAATTGTGTTTTTTATCGATCACTGACCCTGAGTAAATGCTCTCAAAGCTCAAAAAGTCCGGTAGCGAATCGGAGTAAAATCTTTTACTACGGCACGAGTTAAATAGAAGAAGCGGGTATTTCTCTTCTTCCTGGTCCAGCTCACACCCAACAACCAGCTGAAGAGGCTAAGGGCGATTACTCCCTCAGCTTCCCAGTTTGTAACTCGGGAAAAAGTAAAAAGGTAAAGACACGTCTTGCAATGTATCCGCTGTGCAGACAACGCGTCAAACTGCGAGATGCAGCCTCGAAGTGTTAAATGTGTAATGAACCACAAGAACGAAGAGCGTGATTTGACCCAGGACAAAGTCGTGGCAAGGAACAAATCGAGTGCGTGCTCTGTAGGAACCAGGAACACCATGCAAAACTATCGGAGATGTGCGAAGTTCTGGGATATAAAGATAACAAATCTGTCGTGCTTTCAAACACCAGCCGCCACACCCCAGATTACCTACGCCCAAATGTCGGCAGGTCTTGGACAGACTGTACAAAAACCCATGGCTGTTGCCAAAGCCCCAGTGCCTGTTTCTAACGCACGGAGGCCGAATCAGACCTATGTTCGATCCTCCTCGCCATCCAAGGGAAGATAGGCAAGCTCCATCAGCAGTTCCATAAGCAGGCGACCCGAATAGACATAATCTACTCCTTCTGCCGGGCCTAGCGCAACTACAATCATAGTGTGTAACGAAAGTCCCCTAAAGATCTTGCGGTGAATGAATTCGCATTAGTTGGGATTGATCGAAGGGACATACTTTTAAACCTGTTCCATGACAAATGCCCCGATGTACTTTTGGTTAGCGAAACAAAGCTTAACCAGAAGCACAAAATAAGGCACAGATCTTATAAAGTAATTCGAAGAGACTGATTTAACGTCACAAGCGTTGGGGGAGTTGCGAACTTTATTAAAAATAATTGGAAACATAGAATCATATATAGCGATTAAATAGGGATTTCAGGTGCTCGACGCCTCTATTGTATGCATTCCTCTCCGAAATGGACCTGAGCTCAAGATACTCCTTCGATTTCTGTGCTTAAACTCGGTAGAAAACTTCTACATTCTGGCCGCAGATTTAAAAGCCTACTAAGCCATTGGTGGATTCTGTAGAGTATAGAGGACAGACTCAAGTTACTCAGAACAAATCCTGGAAGCGGTTCCTATCTAGATCTCGTACTGACTTTCGACTAAGACTGACTTACACGAACAAATGGTCTACAAACTGTCTACGGACCTTCGTATACGACATTGCGGACTTAGTGTCGTAATGACAGTACTCCTTACGGTAGGGTTCGTCGATCACGCTTTTTCAGTTCTCTGACGAGAGCGCTCACTTCGAGTGCCTCCTTCCCTCCTGTCAAACGACGAGATTGACAGGTACCCTAAACAAATGGACGTTATAATTAAATAGACGATGGACACTCTCTCACCAACGGATAGACGAGTTGAGGACAACAAAATCATTCCGGATAATCAGTTGGGTTCCAGATCGGGACATGACACTATTCATGCGTGGTCGGAACTTGTTTCGGAGTGAAGGTAGTCTGCTACCTCAGGGCAATGATTGCTGATGGATGTCCCGTGTGGTGCAATTTTAAACCCAACTTAATGGAAAGGGTTCCGTTGCTTGAGAAGCAATGTCTCAGTACTTCTCTCAGATTACATAGAACACTCGAATCTGTGTAACCGAAATACTACCCTAACGAGGTCCTATACAATAGGGCTAATGTTTTACGGGTGCGCAGATTTGTAATAAAGCTAATCTGAAGTCACTTTGATCTTCAGGACTTACTACCCCAACTAATTGTGACACAAGCAGGTGAACCTTAACTACTTTTTTCCCACATTCCTCTATATAGATGAATGCGGCCTGATTTAGGATAGATTAGCGTTTCCCATAATCCTTCGAACCGACGATTATTCTACGAGCATGATATCATGCTCACTGAGCCCTCACGCCTCAGGTTATGCATTGTATATGACTCGTGGCGCAGTGGGTACTGCGTCGGCTTCTGACGCTCGATGAGCGAGTTCGGATCCCGATAACACCAACGCCATCGAATGTCCATTCCGCAGCTTTTCTCCTCTGCGGGGTACTGGCAAAACCCCCCTTACTACACATGCCTTGAAAAAGCTTCTCGGCGGTCGCCGTTAGGAATAGGGTACCGTTCACTTGTGTAAAAAACAAGTCGCACACAACATAAGTGAAATGGCGAAGCTTGGCTCTGGTTCCCCGTGAGCTGTAACGCTATCTAAGAAGAAGAGGTTAGCTTAGGGTATTCTAGGGAAGTTTAATGTAGGCTAGGATGGCGGGTAGGTTTGGTATAAGCCAAGATTAATGAGTATTATAAGAATTTTAAAGAACGATGAGAACGCTTTGAAGACGACAAACCAGTACCTCGATTGAAAGGTGCAAATAATGAAGGATTACAAATTATTGTCACGTCGCAATCAGGCGAGTCGCTGAAGGTATTAACATATCAATTGGCTCATATCAATTTTCCTAATGTTTTGAGTATGAAACGTAGATTTGGTTCCAAGACTGTTGAATTTTGAACAAGAGCAGCGAAGTGCAAAATGATGTCAATAACAGTGGAGGAAACGCCTCTGTGTTCGTCGTCACACAAGTGATTTTTTTACTGGTTTCAATTCCGAAAAACTTAAACCTTAACGAGGTTTGGCGAAATTAGAAGCACATGCTTGGAAGAGCTAAATAACATCACAGAGATGGGGCTCCAGATGTGTTTCGGCGATTATAGGAGGCGTTCTTCTTCTCTGCTTAGATGGCACTACAGTTCGATGTGAAGCTGGGCCTCAACCAACTAGCGTCTTCAGCTGGCATGATCTTTGGCCAGTTGTTTCCAGTGCCGCGCTCCCAGTTGGCTAAAATCCCCTCCCGTCTGTGTGCGCCACCTTACATTCGATCGTAATCTGCTGCGTCGCCCCTCAGGGTTGGATTCGAAGACTCTTCGGGCCGGAGCTTTGCTATCCATTCGCTCTACGAGTATATGGCCTAGCCATCTTGGACGTTAGATCCGGAGACGTCGTACAAGGCCCATGTCCTTGCATAGCCCGTATAGTTCGCCGTCGTATCTTCTCCTCCTTTATATAAACAGGACCATAGATTGAACGCAGAATTTTATCTCGAAACGACCAAGGGCATCTTCATCCATTTTCGTTAAAGTCCAGGCCTCTGAGCCGTAGAAGACCAGGATGATCAGTGATTTATATAGTGCTACCTTGGCTCTACTTCTCAATTGCCTCTTGAGCCCAAAGGAGCAGCAGTTGGTCTCTAGTGAGCCAAGGAATTTTCTTGCATTCGTCCGTTGCGAATGGATCATTCTGTCTGACAGAGGTATCAGATCTATCCTCACCGTCATACAATCTACAGAAGTGGTTCTTCCATAATCTCAGCATTGACTGTGACTCTACTACTAGTTGTCCGCCTTCATCCCTACAGGCTTTCGCTCTGGCTTTATAGCTCTGGCATGTTCGTTTTACTTTTTCGTAAACTTGCGAGCGTCACTCTCGTGGTAGTATCTCTCCATCTCCTCAATCCCACCGTTTTCGTGCTCTTTTGTTTCTTCCTTAAAAGCGTGTGTTCCTCTCGCCTTTTCTGCACGAACGGCTCTCGTCCGTCTATGTAGTATGGCTTTATAGGCGATTTGCTTTGCTACATGAGCTTGTTTGTATTGCTCATCAAACCAGGGGTTTCTAGCTGGTGGCGGTTTGCAACCCAGCACATCATAGGCAGCGTATCTGATGGCGTGCTGACAATGCTGCCACTGTTGTTCTGTGGATTGTGGCGATGTCATCGGACTTTACGAGATGTTGAGAGAAATTCGATCGGCAAAGATCCTACCGGTCTCCTGCGATTGTAGCTTTTCGACGTCAAACTTTTGTTGTCTTGCTCGACTCCGTTGCATCCTTGATATCCTTATTCGTACCTTGGCTACAACAAGGTAATGATCCGAGCCGATGTTGGCTCCTCGGAAGGTTCGTACATCTAGGATGCTGGAGGAGTCTCTGGCGTCGATCGCAACGCAAGGCTGGTTGATGTTCGACCGTTGTGGTGACCGCCAGGTTCCTTTATGGATGTTGAGATGTGGGAATCGTGTGCTTGCTACACGGAGGTTGCGCCCTGCTAGGAAGTCAATTAGCCTGAATCCGTTGAAGTGGTGTATAAGAGGCGTTGGTCTAAGTTTATAACATCCAATGGCGACTATTTCAAGGAAAATAGCATACAACATACAAGGAAATAACGTACGAAAAAGCGAGAAATCCTATAATATTTTTAACTGATGTTATACACGTGTATGTATGTTGAAAGTATTGTCTAAGGCAATGCTCATCTTCATCCAATGGTTCATGCCCTAAAAGAAAATAGCAGATCAGTTTTAACAGAAATTATAAGAAAAAAATATAAAAAAATTAATAAAAAGGAAGACTGCTTGTAGAGAAAGCAAAGGCAGATATTAAAAATGCGTTGTCTTTCATTCCTGGCCCTGAAGCCTAGACTTTAGATAAAAATAAAAATATCACCACTCTCCAAAAACAAATTGTTGATTTTCTATGGATTGAAAATGACACCTCTTGTTGGATAACCTTAATGCTTTATCCCTGTTTGTTACGAAGGATGTTTTTCAAATATTAAATATAGCTTACTGTGGTTAAATAAGTTAAGCTAGTATATATTGCACTCTAGTCCCGATATACAGTTGTTAAAGACTATCTGTCGACCAATGTAATATTTCAATTGCTATCCATTATACATAGCTGGCTTTGGCCCTTAAGAGAAGAAAGCAAGCCTCTATGTTGGTATGTTCAATTTCAGTTGAGGCTCAACATATTTCAAAAATTCATTCAATTCGCACAAATACAGCCGCAGTTTCTCATGCTCAAACTTTCCCAAATGAGGACGAAACCATCACTTACTCGTAAGACTCTCAGCTCGTTCTACTGAATACGGTACATGGTTAGTTTAAATTGATCTCATATCTAAGCTCAGCGATTTTAAACTCTATTGTCAAGTGCTGACTCAAGTTAGTGGGCATACTCAAACTCTATGATCACTATGGTCACGGTTTTTAAGTCATGGCTCATTTATTAATATTCTCCAACGTAAGGATCTTCTTAGCTCAATATATTTGGGCGAAACTTAATGGCGCACTGGCGCCCAGGCATGAATCACGGCCCATGTTGGAAAATTCCCAGTTCAATGAGATGTTGACTCAAATTTATCAGACTAACTCAATACGAAAAAACGGGCATTGATCCATCTGAACCTTGTTGAAATCCAGCTCACCAAAGCAAGTTTAAGATAGCCAGATTATACCCAAGCAGCGTTTAAAAGCCTCAAAAATAGCACTTAGTCCAAATTCTGGTTCGTCAAAAATCTTCTATCTACCAAACTATAACCCTTCGCCTTGTAAGTAGGGATCCAACCCCAAAAACATGCTTATCCCTCTTCAAGAGAAAGAAGAAACAAGAAAAGGAGTGAATAGTTAACATACAAAACCTCCATCATAACCATCACAACGATGTCGTTCTCCTTTCATACAACAGCCAGGAATGAGTGTGGTAATGAAAGTGCTTGCTCGTACATCTACAACCTACAAAACAGGGTACACGAAGTAAGTGCAGTCCCCTTAAACATGGTCACCACTTAGTTTAATTAAAACGCCACCACGACCGGCCCCTTCATCATCCGCCATTCCCACTCTTCACTTTCCCTCCTTACTCGAGTTAAATCCTTTAAGCATCTTAGTCACTACTATCGCTCGAGATTGTTACGAAAAAAAAAGAAGAACGGAAAGAATAGGGCCAAACAAAAAACAAATAGTCTCCGTCTCTCATTCTAAGTTAGACGCCAGGAGCAGCTGTTGTACCGGTTATGTAGGTGTCAGTCTGCACTATTTTGGCCTCCACCCCACCGACAAGTCCTTCTTCAGTTAACCTCTGGTGGCGTAATTATGCAACTTGCAGGTACTTTACAGTTGTGTGGATGTAGGGTAGTTCTTGTCATGTATTAAAATCCGGAAAAGCAGTTGAATAAGAGCCTCCTATGCAGTCGTCGGTGGGTAGTCGGTTGTCGGTCGTCGGTCCCGTACCCAGTAGAGCACCCCTTCATCCACTCAGTTATTCAGCATCAACTTTAGTCAAACAGGAAGAGCAGTAGCAATGAAACTGGAAAACACAACCTACACACCCGGACAGCGGATGGGAAGGAAGGACGAAAATGAGGCAAAAAAGCGAGCCTACGTGTACAAGTTATTACGTCGAGTGGGTCCTTCTCATTTACCTTCGGTGATGAATATGTGTCAACGCAAAGGCAAGAGCTGAAAGTTTGGTTTGAAGATGTGGAAATGTTCTACAAGTGTGTGTGCGTTGAAGGTTGATAGCTTCAGTACGTACTATCCGTAGTAGATAAAGGACTGGAATTTGCTGAGAGGCACATATTTGAAGTTTTAAAGGTTGCGGGTGCAATGCAGAAAAGTGAACAACTATTTGATGGCAAATATGCCCCGTAAGTTTCAGGATACTTGTGCTTTGGCTTCACCAGGGACTAGGCTTGACTTTGGTGGATAGTGAGGATGAGATGGGGACGATGGCTTGTAGTTTCGTGATGTGCTCTATTACAAGAGGGAAATTTCATCGGTCGTATTGGATGCGGTAGATGGATGCTTGTAATGCGGTTGTGGCATGTTTATGATGTGAGTTTCGAAGAAAATTTTGATTTTGCCATTGAATAGTTGGTACCGCAATGGCACTTGTTACTCGGCTTTGATCATAGCATTTTAATGGCATTAATCGTTTCAATGGAATGGTTTAGAGAAATGTTCAAAGAGAGAATGACTGATGTGTTAAGAAGCCACGAATGGGATTTGGATTGAGGTATATTGTGAAATACCCAAATGGTAGAGGTCACTAGTAGTCGAAGGATGAGAAAAATTGCAGCTCAATAGCATCGGCATTGACAGCAGTAAAATCATCGGCAAAAGCAATAATATCAGAGGAATCCCAGGTCATGCTGGATAGGCTCGTGGACGACGCTGGAGCCGTAGTCCAAAAGTTTTCGCTGGGGAAGCACACAGACTAATAGACGGGGTCAGGTACTCCAGGGCACAATGAATGGGGTGGAAAATGGGCACACTGGACGTATACATTTTTGCCCCACTTTTTGGAGAATACACAATAAACGCAGAAACAACGAATACGATGGCCGTTGAGATTACTAAGCAAGTAAGTAGCGGGAGGAAGACGGCCGCATTCCCGAACCCGAAGGACACTCATGGAGTTCGGCAGTTCCTAGGTCATACAGGGTTTTTTCGCAAGTTCGTCGAAAGCTACGCACGATGGGCAACACCGCTGACCGGCCGTTCGAGTGGACGGAAAGACAGGAAGAGGCGTTCCACAAACTGAAGAAAGCACTTCAGCATCTCCGCGCACTAGTTTTATTCCACCCGGAGTGCGCGCATGAGGTACACACAGACGCGTCGTCAGTTGGTCTTGCTGGCATCTTACTGCAGCGAGGTAAGGAAGAAAACTAACTGTGACCGGTAGTATTCTACAGCCGTAAGCTGTCCGCCGATGAACAAAAGTATCACTCTAATGAGCTAGAAGTATTGGCCATAGTCGAAAGCTTGGACCGGTTCAGGGTCTACCTTTTGGGGAGGCGATTTGAGATCGTTACGGACTGTAAGGCCATAGTCGCAACCAGCACGAAGGCCAAGCTACCGTCCCGCTACCATTCTACACGGTGCACTTGGATCATCTCGGACCATTCACAAGGGGTAGGGGCGGAACCAGGTACGTTTTGGCTTTGGCGGATAATTTCACCAAGTATACTGTCCAATAGCAGAGGTTGGTGGCTGGTTATTTTGGGCTACCACGAAGGGTGGTCACCGACCGAGGAACAGCCTTCATATCGGAAATGTTAAAGCTGTTTGTCGAGATGAACGGCTTCAACATATCAGGACCGCTGTTAGGACACCCAGGGCACATGGTTAAGTGGAGAGATGAACCGGACCATCCTGTCGTCACTCACATCTTCGGCCAGTATAATGGGGGCTCAATACTTTCCGAAACTGCACCAAAACAGCAAGTCCACACGAGCTCCTGTTCGCCTATACACCCCGAGGAATTCCTGGGGACAAGCTGCTGATGGAGTTGGGAGAGAAAACGCGAGTGAAGCCAGACGAGACGGAAAACCGGGGCAGCCAACATCGAGGCAGCTCAGACCCTGCAGAAGGAGAAGTTCGATGCCCGGCGCCTACGGCCAACGGCATGCCAGCCAGGGAACCTCGTGTTGATCGAGAATGAGCGAGCTGCCACAGGCGAATCACGGAAGCTTGAACCGAGATATCGGGGACAACACGTCGTCACGAAGGTGCTGCCCAACCACCGGTACGTACGGTATCTTTAAGAAAACTATGGTTTTATGCCCTTCACTTATGCAAAAAATAGCACCAACAGAGCATATAGAACCACTACGGAAAGTACGTGAGACCCTACCTGTCACGCAAGTTGAACTCCTGGATGTATGCAATCGACAATAAGAGATTAAGTGGCATACCAAATAACGCCCTTAAGCAAGATGTCAAAAAGCGTCTAACAGAAGGGGCTTTTCCAAACCAATGGAAAAAGCAACATCTGGTGCTGCTATCCAGGCTCGCTCTACAGTAAATGTAATTCGAAGGGGCAACTACGACCTTAGAAGAAGCTATTCAGGGCAGAAGATGGAGAGGAGGTGCAGAGAAATTTGGTACCGCGGTAACGTTGGACGTCAAAAATGTATCCAACTCCGCAGATTGGGGGCTTATAATGCATTCTCTCACCACTCAATGATGGTGGCATGGTCTCTAATAAAAATAATGAATCGAGAAACGGCTTCTGCTCTACGATGCCGATGATAGAGTAAGAGAGTATCACATACGTGATGGAGTTCCACAAGGATCGGTAATTGGACCTGTCTTATGAAACATTATATTTGCTGGGGTTCTAAGGCTTCGATTCTCGGATGAGATAAAAATTATAGGCTTTGCTGATGATTTGGCATTGGAAATGAATGTATCCGACAGCAGCTGGGGCTAGAATTCGCAGACCATAAAACAGAAACAGTATTAATACACAGTCGTAAGGAAAGAGAAACAATCACAATTAGAGTTGATGATTACAATATAACATGAGATACCTAGGTGTGATGATTCATGCTAGGCTGGCTTACAATGAACACCTAGAAAGAACGTACGACAAGAAAACAAAGAATTGCGCGGTCAACCATACCATATATGTGACAGCAATAAGATCCAAAATAGTGATAATAATCTCATTCGCAAAGAAGATTAACTCGTCATATCGGACAGTGTCGGATGAAGCTATATTTATCATTACGGCAATGCTACCAGAAAATATACTGGCCAGCAAATGACCTACAATTCAAAGAATTCGGGAACCCAGAGCCTCAGCCAAAGATATTCAACTAGAAGAGAAGCATCAAAGCATGAGAGCATGACAGGAAAGATGGAACAAGTCGCCAAAGGGAAGATGGACCTATCGACTCTGAGCATCTGAACAGGTATGGCCTGAGGGAATCCCCACTCAGTTTAAACTGCGGAGAGGCCAGCAAAGATGCGGAGCACGTACTTTTTCAGTGTCTATGTTTCAGTACTTAGCGCAGAAAATAGAAGAAAAGGTTGGAGAAATATCAAGTGGCGAAAACATCGCAAATCATATGCAACCGTCGAGTGCAGTAGAGGGTGCGGTGGAACAGGCCGTAGCAACAAGAATGAAGGAACTTGCCGGCTGGAAAGAGTCAGAGAGAGCGAAAACCGAACCCAGAAGCTAAACCTCATACCAATTCAATATTGAACCAATAAACAGAGAAAGAAGAGCAATAAATGCTAACCAGCCCAGCACCAGCGCCAGTCTCAGCATCAAACATCCGCATTTGCATCCGCTTTAATATCACCATCAGCATCAGTAACAGCATCAGCACCAGCTTCACACTAATATCAACATCAGCACCAGCCTCAGCACCAGCCTCAGCACCAGCCTCAGCACCAGCCTCAGCACCAGCCTCAGCACCAGCCTCAGCACCAGCCTCAGCACCAGCCTCAGCACCAGCCTCAGCACCAGCCTCAGCACCAGTATCAGCATCAGCATCACCATCGGAATCAGCACCAACGCCAGTACCTGCCACAGCAACAGCATCAACATCAGCCTCAGCACCAACATCAGCTTCAGCTTCAGCACCAGCCTCAGCATCAACACCAGCACCAGTATCAGCATCAGCACCAGCCTCAGCACCAACGCCAGCACCAGCCTCAGCATCAGAAACAACACCTGCCTCAGCACCAACATCATCATCAACACCTGCCTCAGCACCAACATCAGCACCAGCCTCAGCATCAGCATCAGCACCAGCCTCAGCACCAGCATCAGCATCAGCACCAGCCTCAGCACCAATATCAACATCAGCATCACCATCAGCATCAGCACCAGCCTCAGCATCAGCATTAGCACTAGCCTCAGCATCAGTATCAGCATCAGCACCAGCCTCAGCACCAATATCAACATCAGCACCAGCTTCAGCACCAACGTCGGTGCCAGCCTCAGCATCAGCACCAGCATCAGCATCAGCACCAGCCTCAGCACCAATATCAACATCAGCATCACCATTAGCATCAGCACCAGCCTCAGCATAAGCATTAGCACCAGCCTCAGCATCAGTATCAGCGTCAGCACCAGCCTCAGCACCAATATCAACATCAGCACCAGCCTCAGCACCAGCCTCAGCACCAGCCTCAGCACCAATATCAATATCAGCACCAGCATAAACACTAACGCCAGTACCAGCCTCAGCATCAGCACCAGCATCAGCACCAGCATCAGCACCAGCATCAGCACCAGCATCAGCACCAGCATCAGCACCAGCATCAGCACCAGCATCAGCACCAGCATCAGCACCAGCATCAGCACCAGCATCAGCACCAGCATCAGCACCAGCATCAGCACCAGCATCAGCACCAGCATCAGCACCAGCATCAGCACCAGCATCAGCACCAGCATCAGCACCAGCATCAGCACCAGCATCAGCACCAGCATCAGCACCAGCATCAGCACCAGCATCACCATCAGCATCAGCCTCAGCATCACCATCAGCATCAGCCTCAGCATCAGCACCAGCCTCAGCACCAGCACCAGCTTCAGCATCACCATCAGCATCACCATCAGCATCACCATCAGCATCACCATCAGAATCAGCATCAGCACCAGCATCTATATCAGCATCAGCATCAGCCTCAGCACCAGCATCAGCACCAATATCAACATCAGCACCAGCATAAACACTAACGCCAGTACCAGCCTCAGCACCAGCATCAGCACCAGTATCACCATAAGCATCAGCCTCAGCATCAGCACCAGCCTCAGCACCAGCCTCAGCACCAGCACCAGCTTCAGCATCACCATTAGCATCACCATCAGCATCACCATCAGCATCACCATCAGCATCACCATCAGAATCAGCCTCAGCACCAGCATCAGCTTCAGCACCAGCCTCAGCACCAATATCAACATCAGCACCAGCCTCAGCCCCAGCCTCAGCACCAACCTCAGCACCAGCCTCAGCACCAGCCTCAGCACCAGCCTCAGCACCAGTATCACCATAAGCATCAGCCTCAGCATCAGCACCAGCCTCAGCACCAGCACCAGCCTCAGCACCAGCACCAGCTTCAGCATCACCATCAGCATCACCATCAGCATCACCATCAGCATCACCATCAGAATCAGCCTCAGCACCAGCATCAGCTTCAGCACCAGCCTCAGCACCAATATCAACATCAGCATCACCATTAGCATCAGCACCAGCCTCAGCATAAGCATTAGCACCAGCCTCAGCATCAGTATCAGCGTCAGCACCAGCCTCAGCACCAATATCAACATCAGCACCAGCCTCAGCCCCAGCCTCAGCACCAACCTCAGCACCAGCCTCAGCACCAGCCTCAGCACCAGCCTCAGCACCAATATCAATATCAGCACCAGCATAAACACTAACGCCAGTACCAGCCTCAGCACCAGCATCAGCACCAGTATCACCATAAGCATCAGCCTCAGCATCAGCACCAGCCTCAGCACCAGCACCAGCCTCAGCACCAGCACCAGCTTCAGCATCACCATCAGCATCACCATCAGCATCACCATCAGCATCACCATCAGAATCAGCCTCAGCACCAGCATCAGCTTCAGCACCAGCCTCAGCACCAATATCAACATCAGCATCACCATTAGCATCAGCACCAGCCTCAGCATAAGCATTAGCACCAGCCTCAGCATCAGTATCAGCGTCAGCACCAGCCTCAGCACCAATATCAACATCAGCACCAGCCTCAGCCCCAGCCTCAGCACCAACCTCAGCACCAGCCTCAGCACCAGCCTCAGCACCAGCCTCAGCACCAATATCAATATCAGCACCAGCATAAACACTAACGCCAGTACCAGCCTCAGCACCAGCCTCAGCACCAGCCTCAGCACCAGCCTCAGCACCAGCCTCAGCACCAGCCTCAGCACCAGCCTCAGCACCAGCCTCAGCACCAACCTCAGCACCAGCCTCAGCACCAGCCTCAGCACCAGCCTCAGCACCAATATCAATATCAGCACCAGCATAAACACTAACGCCAGTACCAGCCTCAGCATCAGCCTCAGCATCAGCACCAGCCTCAGCACCAGCCTCAGCACCAGCACCAGCTTCAGCATCACCATCAGCATCACCATCAGCATCACCATCAGCATCGCCATCAGAATCAGCATCAGCACCAGCATCTATATCAGCATCAGCATCAGCCTCAGCACCAGCATCAGCACCAATATCAACATCAGCACCAGCATAAACACTAACGCCAGTACCAGCCTCAGCACCAGCATCAGCACCAGTATCACCATCAGCATCAGCCTCAGCATCAGCACCAGCCTCAGCACCAGCCTCAGCACCAGCACCAGCTTCAGCATCACCATTAGCATCACCATCAGCATCACCATCAGCATCACCATCAGCATCACCATCAGAATCAGCCTCAGCACCAGCATCAGCTTCAGCACCAGCCTCAGCACCAATATCAACATCAGCATCACCATTAGCATCAGCACCAGCCTCAGCATAAGCATTAGCACCAGCCTCAGCATCAGTATCAGCGTCAGCACCAGCCTCAGCACCAATATCAACATCAGCACCAGCTTCAGCACCAGCCTCAGCACCAACCTCAGCACCAGCCTCAGCACCAGCCTCAGCACCAGCCTCAGCACCGGCCTAAGCACCAGCCTCAGCACCAGCCTCAACACCATCCGCATCTGCATCAACACCAAATGTGTTGCTAATAAGGCCTTGGATTTATTGCTTTTTGGTTGAGCTTTAGGCGGCCAAGACGACTTTATCATTTTTTTCAATTTTTTTCGGTCTTTTCGTTCATACAGTGTCGCCCTTCTTTCAATATGGGTTAAGGCGTTTGTTCATTGCCTCAGCCTCTGAACCTTCGCCACCTATTTACAACGTCTGTAAATCAGAGGAGCTCCCGACCTCAGTTTTTGAGTTCATTTTATCTGTTATACAGTATAATTGGCTCTAAGGCTATTAAAAGCGCATGTAACCCACTTAACATACAAAAAAAAAATTAGGCCAAGTTGTCAAGGATCAAATGTCGAACGTGATTAAATCACACTACAACCCACTTCCGCCCCAAAACCGATGACCTAAACAACCTTGTCAGCAGTAGCTGATGTCGTACTTGTAAGTACACAACAAGGAAAAATTCACTATAAATTAGTATCCCTCTGGGAGGACGTTTTAATTACTCTGCTACGCAGATCGTAAAGCAATTGTCATAAATTGATGAAAGACATTACTACCCCTCTCCGGTACAATGCAAGAGTTTAGGTTCTCTGACACACTAATTCGTTACTTTACTTGCTCACCATTCGTTTTTATTGAATCTACCTCCCGGTTATAGGGTAAGCGTGTTTGCCATTACGTTCCACAGGGATACCATCACCCTCGAAAGGTGACTACAACAAACGAAATCACGTTTACTAAATAAAAAGTTTTTATTTAGCCAAAAGCCAAGTCGTCGCATCGGACGTTGATGGGATAGGTGAGAATTCATTATATCTCACATCCGGCTTCGCATCTTATATCCTGTTTCCGATCTCGGAGAGCATCAGCCGGAAAGGACTTCTGGGGAAACTAATTACCCAGGGAATTTTATTTCGTTCGCTTTAAGTGCATTCCAACGTTTTAATTTCGCACGAAGGAGGACATTCGCCTAGGATCACCCATCTACGAGTGTCTGTTGTTGCTGGTTCGTCCTGTCTTTCGGTAATGTCGTCCTAGATTTGTCCTTCGTCAACTTACACAGACAATTGGGAATTCCATTCAAAAATAAAAATAAAAAAAAGAAAGAAACTGACAAAGATAGGGTAAAAAGGAAGTCTCCCTTCAATGTCAGGTGGGTGAGTCCTTTTTTTTTTTGTCGTGAGAAGACATCGTTTCAACTATTTTGACACTTAAAGCTGGTGTCGCGGTCATTTGCTTTCGTTCTACTTAAATTAAAATCGATAAAACATGGGAACGTGACATGGGTTGATGATATATGTATGTGGATATGTGTGGAATATGGTCCCGCATTTCAATCTGCAATCATTTGCTTTGACGTTTTGGATACATTTTTTGGATTGCTTTGGTTATTATTCTCTTCCGACCTTCACGCGCGGTATTTGATTATGTTCCATTCGATTTCGTCCTTATCGGAGTTCTGGTGAGCTAATGAATGGCGGATTTCACTACGGGGAGATATAGTCAATTGTATGTCAGTTGGATGCGGGTAATTGAATAAATCGATGTTTGTGGTTCGATCATGCACAAATGATGAGATATGGGGGCTCTGTTTTGGACATATTGATGGTCACGCTAACGACACACTAACACAACCACAAACTAAACATAAGCCAACAAACAAAAAAAAAAAAAAAGAAGAGGCACATCCGCCCAGCCCTGTGGTACTCTTAAGCCTTGTGTAGTTGTTCAAACTACAAGCCATAAAGGGCGCCTTTCCTGGCATTTACGTCCTTCATTCGATTCTTGTGAAACTCAAACCAATCTCCAAGCCTCATTGTTTTCGCATCGCACGTTCACCGCCCGTTGTTTCCCAGACCATCAAATTATCTACGGGATCAAATAGCAAACGCATTACAATCATATTCAACTCTTCCATTCCGCCGTTCCCCGATATGCTGACAATGGGGCAGCTTTTACAAAATTGCGCCCTTGTAAAGAAATTACATTTATTTACAATGCAATCACAGCGTTAATTACGGCAGCTAAACAGTCATGGCATGACGATGACGGGCAGTGTAAGTCAACTCACAGTCATTCCCAATCCAGACAGTAAACAATTCATTCAAGTATATTGGTAAACAACAAACTGACAGAATCAGCAGTAATAGTTGCATCGGGCACGACTAGAAACCATGCATCAACATCATTATCATCATCGTCCTCGTCGTCATCATCATCACATCCACATCATCGGCAATTGATAGACCCCGATCCAGTATAGCAATAGGAGTCGTGTATGCATACATGGAGTGGAGTATCCCTTTTTGAGTAAATAAATCCCCAGCCATGCATATCTCTTTCTCTCACTCCTCTCTCATTCGCTGCTGTTCAATAAAAGGGTTCGAATTATTGGCATACCACTGGGAGGGCAGCAGCTACATATATTGTTAAAGGATACACTCGCATGTGAACGTATACGCTTTGATAGTCATTTTCAAGATGATTAAATATTTTGCATACCGCATTGTTTTGTGCTCGTGGATACGGCAAAGTCGAGATCCCTGCGTTGACCATCTGTAAGCCATTGAAATGCTTTGATATGCACAGCGCTCTTTGGAACCGAGCCAGTGAAGTAGAAACCAGACGGATATGTGTGCTGTTTTGCAATAACAATGTGTTGGCATGGCTGAGGAATATGTGGTGTAGCTGTCGGGTGAAATGGCCAAAAGAATATCGGTCCAATACCGAGAGAAGATACAGGATTTAACCGCCAGGACGCAATAGAGAGGAAGTCAATCGGTGGTTTAATTTCTTTCCAGAAAGCAGAGAGTAGATCAACTATGTTGGGTTGTTGTTGGATCAACTGTCTTGGAGATGTAGTTTGGTTGAGATTGAAAATATGGAAAAAAGATTATCGCAAGTTGGGATGAATTTAATATAATGCAAAAAAAAATAAGACTTGTCTATACAAACTACACAATCTACTTCCCATTGAATATCATTGAAGATTAGAAACCGACGCGTGAAGAATACCGTTCCCGACAACTCCACTCTTCAAAACTCAAGAACGGGTGACTTATAAAAGGAACAGATTCAAGCTCTGGAGGCGTCAAAACATAAAGATGTTATACCAGGTTATACTATAAAAATTTGTTCAAAATATAAGGTGACTTTTAATTTTTCTCAAAAAGTATTTATTTATTTACCAATAACTATTTTGTCTCCTTCATAGTAACCCTACTCGAGCATA
Source organism: Merodon equestris (assembly GCA_958301585.1). Lineage (NCBI taxonomy): Eukaryota > Metazoa > Arthropoda > Insecta > Diptera > Syrphidae > Merodon > Merodon equestris. Next base: position 20,345,075 of record OY284414.1, read on the forward strand.
ATACACTTGCATCAGCGGTTTTTCCAATCTTCGAATAACTTTTGATATGCGCTCTTTGGTATAGCCTTGAGTTCTTCAAGCGATCTCCTCAATCGTGGCGCGCAGTGCGGACATCGTCATTAACATCTTTCTGACCTTCTGTGAAGAGCTTGTTCCTCTTGTAAACATTTTCTTTTTTGCTCAGAGCAGACTTGCATGTTTGCTGTCCTGGCAAGCAGTCCATCAACTACTGCCTTTAGACGAGTCGAGTCTATCGAATCTAAGCTACGCTTAAGCTCTCCTAAGCCATCAGCTAATTCCTTCAGACTGTCCATCGAGACGCGGTGCTATTTCAATCATCACCGACTGTTGATCGGAAGGTCTGTAGTTCAAGTCTGTGCATAGCTAAGAACAATTCCTATACGGAAAAACTGTGAAACAACATCAGATGGGAATGAGAGATCAAAAAAGTGCTGACGAAGGCATAACACTTGCTCAACATTACTTCAGAATTCATACTCTGTGTGTGCATTTCCAATTTAACACCTTAATGACATGGAAACAAAAAAAGTTACTGTGAACTACAACCAACACGACAAATGCAGTCGAATCTCTCGAATACTATCTAGGACAACTACCCCCGGAGAGTATTGAATAAACATCTTCGAATAAACACCGTCTGAACCCCGTCTAGTTTGTGCATCAAACACCATAAAAAACCAAGCTCAGGCTCTCCTAAATCTCAACGACGAGTGGAAGTTTTCGGTTGAAATTCATCATGAGTAACGAGGCCTTTTGTGGCACTGAGAATCAATGTGTAATTAAAGTCTCTTATAACCGCTAAAAGTGAGACAATTCCTGGACATCGCCTTTTGGTATCGATTTCGCATAACTGGCCATGCTCCTTACAAATCTTTTAAAGAAAAGGCAACATTGGAAATGGGGATTGGACCAGCAAGAAGCATTGGAGACCATCAGATGGATATTAGCATGTTTGGATTCACCCAACACTTCATCCCCTAAGCCGACGCCAGTGATTACGGGCAGGGAGCGGTATTCGACCCAGTTGAATGGTGCCGAAAGAATAATCGCTTTCGCCAGAGTTACATACTGGTAACCCTACCTGGTACGTATGTACACCAGCAACCAGCAACATGATGCCCATCTTGTCAACATGGGTTAGCGGAAGGTACATGTTACTTAACAGCTCATGTACTGAAACCAAGCTATGATCTGGCGGGAAAAGGAATGAGAAGAGTACTTGATTAGCAGCAGCCAACGCGACAAGTTCGGAAAATAAATAAAGTTGTAATTCCATAATTTCAAGCCTTTTGTTTTATTAATTATTGAGAGACAATTAAATAAAATAATTGGCGCAGTCGGTAGGATCGGCTAAGGTATTCGCAATAAACCTGTGAAATATAAAGTAACTTGGCGCTTAAATACCGAAAGCGATCCATACACAATCTAAAAGAAGTGGTGAATTTTAATTCTTTAATGGAAACCACGTTCCAGACATTTATAGTGGTTGCATATATTCCAATCTAACATACGAAAAGTAAAGAAACTAAAAAAAAAACAAAAACACAAATCTGTGAACAGTTCAACGTTAGAAAACTCATTCACAAACATACATGTGTGAAATAAACTTAAATTACATACAGTGTTACTCGTGATTACTCGTGATTAACATAAGCATCGGACATCCAACCAAAAGTTCAACAATCAACAATCCAAGGTGAGTCATTCAAATCTATTGGTAGCTATTGTTTCCCTTACATTCCCTTCCCCCCCATGCCCCCAATTAGAAAACGCGATAATAAAAAACCGTACGATAAGAATAAAAGGAATAAATACACAAACGATATTTTACTTGCGGATAGTGATCACAGTAGTTCAGATAGGGAAGATTTCATTGATTTTGGTGCTAAGCTAAGATTAAAAATGAACAATAATTCAGTTATGGTAGATATTTTCAATTCGCTAAGAATCCCTGACGCGGTTAAGGACATTCCTATTTTCGACAGGAATTCGCGTTCACTTTTTAATTTCATAAATAATGTCGAAGAAATTTTGTGTGCGATTACTTGTATTAATGGAACACCCTACGAAAGGATAATTTTGCGAGCTATTCGCAATAAAGTAGTAGGCGAAGCCAACGAAATACTCAATACATATGGGACACTGTTGACATGGGAGGACATTAAGCAAAATCTGATTATACACTTTTCTGATAAGCGTAACGAGATCAGCTTAATAAGGGATCTACACCAACTAAAACAGAACAGTGATACTGTTGAACAATTCCATTCAAAAATTGTCGAGATTCTCTCCACTGTTTCGAATTATATGCGTGTTCACGAACGGGATATGAATGTTATCCAATCAAAGTTGAACCTATATAATGACATGTGCCTTCAAACTTTCCTGTCTGGTTTAAAAGAACCACTTGGTGCAACTATAAGGGCAATGAGACCAAATAAACTGTCCGAAGCCTTAACGTTTTGTCTTCAGGAACAGAATGTCCAGTACCTTAAGAACACTCATAATGCACCTAGACAAGATAGAATGTTTAGACCTAGACCAAATTTCCGACAACCAATTTTTCCCTTACAAAATCCTAATTCGACATCACGTCAAGTACCCAGACCACAACAATATCCCGGATCAAATTCGTATAACAATTTTAGGCCAAAATATCAACCTCAATACACACCTCAAAAAACAATTTCATATACAAATAGTCATACACAAAACCCCAATAGACCAAACCAAAACAACAATAAGAATTTTAGACAGGTACCCCCAGAACCAATGGATGTAGTCAGTGGCAATACTAATCAGATGTTCAATGTAGAAACTTCCTGTGCTAATTGTGGTGCTAACAGCAACAATTACCCTCAGGATTATCAAAATATGAATGTTTCATCCACATCTGCACAAATCTATCAGGCGAATGTAGATGACGCAAATTTTCTCCCACATGCCTCGAGAAACCCATCGGATATATAGATATCAACAATTACAATTCGACAGTTCTACCGTATATTATAATAACCAGTATAAATAATTTACAATGCAAGTTCCTTATCGATACAGGAAGCAACAGATCATTCCTAAGCCCCGACACTGCTCGAAATTTATCTTACATTTTGATTGAGCCGGTGCAAATTAAAACTATCTTTGGTACTCAATTTGTAAATAAAAAAGTTGTACTTAATAATATACCAGAACTATGTATTAAAAAACCTACATCATTCCTCATCTTTAGGTTTCATAACTATTTCGATGGACTTATTGGTATCGACATCTTGAAGGAATTAGGCATTGGGATTAATCTAAAACAATCATGTCTGGAAACTAAAGGTTGGACGATACCTTTGCATTATAAACCTAATTTGATATCCAAATCTTACATCATCCCCGCCTTTAGTAAATCCATATGTTATCTTCCAGTAGATATTGAAGTAGGAAGTATATTTATTAAACCGACTTTGATTTCGAAAAACTTATCTATATCAGAAGGAATCTATAAAGCAAAGGATTGGCATTCATTTGTGGAAGTCATAAATGTGGCAGATTCTCCACAATGTTTCATAATTGAGCAACCTATTGCCGCTAACGTTTTTGATGAGAGTACTTATACAGAGATTCATAATTATACTATATCCAACAAGGAATGTCTAGGTAAAAACAGTATCGCAGAACTAATAAAAGTCGACCATTTAAATCATGAAGAAAGACATGCAATTATCCAGTTGTGTCAAAAGTATGAACAGATATTTTTTAAACCCGGCCAAAACTTAACGTTCACTAACCAAATAAAACATAGCATAAAAACCACAGATGAAATCCCCATATATTCAAAATCATATCGCTATCCTTACATTCATAAGGATGAAATACGCCTACAAATAAATGATTTATTGAACCAAGGTATTATACGTCCGAGTTATTCACCATGGTCTTCTCCTATTTGGATTGTGCCAAAAAAGAGAGACTCAAGCGGAAAAGAAAAATGGAGACTTGTCATTGATTTCAGGAAACTGAATGAAAAGACAGTCGAAGATAGGTACCCTATTCCGAACATTACGGAAATACTAGACAAACTCGGAAAATGTATGTATTTCTCTACATTAGACCTAGCTTCAGGATTCCATCAAATTGAAGTTTCATCGAAAGACATACCAAAAACCGCTTTCTCTGTAGACAATGGGCATTTCGAATTTCTTCGAATGCCTTTTGGACTTCGAAACGCTCCGTCGACATTTCAGCGTGTCATGTACAACGTTCTGAGCGACCTTCAGGGTAAGATTTGTCTCGTCTACATGGACGATATAATAGTATACTCGACATCGCTCCAGGAGCATATTGGAAACTTAACAGCTGTTTTCCAAAGGTTACGAGAGGCAAATCTGAAAATTCAGATTGAAAAATCTGAATTCCTCAAAAAGGAAGTGGCATTTTTAGGACACCTCGTAACTTCCGAAGGAATAAAACCTAATCCGGATAAAATAAAGGCCATCACAAACTTCCCGATTCCTAGAACAGCCAAACAAATAAAATCTTTCCTGGGACTGGTTGGTTATTATAGGAAGTTCATTAAAGATTTTGCAAACTTAACGAAGCCAATGACAACATGCCTTCGAAAGGGAAATACGATAGATATTGGCCCAAAATATATCGAGTGCTTTGAGACCTGCAAATCTCTCCTTTGTAATGACCCCCTATTACAATACCCTGACTTTACTAAACCTCTCAACCTTACTACGGATGCTAGCAACGTTGCTATAGGTGCTGTATTGTCACAAGGCTCTATCGGATCGGACAAACCAATTTGCTATGCAAGTCGGACCTTGTCTAAATCCGAGCAGAACTACAGTACGATAGAGAAAGAGCTTTTATCCATCGTGTGGGCCACAAAATACTTTCGCCCTTATCTTTTTGGTAGGCGATTTCAGATCGTAACTGATCATAGGCCCCTTACATGGCTCTTTTCCCTGAAGGAACCTAATTCAAAGCTAGTTCGGTGGAGGTTGAGGCTTGAAGAATTCGACTATTATGTCACATACAAAAAAGGAAAACTTAATAAGAACGCAGATGCTTTATCCCGGATAGAAATTCACGTCAATGATGCTATTGAATTGAACAAAGACGATTTAGACATAGCATCCCTTCTTAATAACGTCGATGATAATGATAACTTATCCACTATTCATTCCGGTCAAGAAAATCTTAATGACGGCATACCAATAACAGAACGTGCAATTAATGAATTCTCGAACCAAATTATATTAAAAAGGAATCCAAATAAAACAAAGCTTAGCGTTAAACTTGAGATTTTCTTTAAAAGGAAGAAGAGATATACTATTGAACATAACGATATTGGTAAAACAGAAGTAGTTATTTCAATATTTAAACAATATTTGAATTCCAAAAGAACTACGGCAATTTTGACTGATGATGAAACGTTTAGAACAGTACAATCCATCTATTCTAATTATTTTAGTAGTCGTTGTCTGAAGCTATTTCGATCCCATATACTATTAGATGATATCACGGAAAGAGATAACCAAGAGAAATTAGTACGAGAATATCATTCTAAATACAATCATAGGGGTATTGAAGAAAGCTTTTGCCATCTAAAGAGGAATTCATATTTTCCGAATATGAAAAATCTTATAACAAGGATCATTAATTCATGCGAAGTATGTCAGGTTAACAAATATGATAGGAAAAAAGAAAAATTAAAATTCGAATTGACAGAAACGCCGTCAAAACCATTAGAAATCATTCATATAGATATTTATTCAATCCACAACACTAACTTTTTAACAATAATCGACAAATTTACAAAATTCTCTTCTGTATATCTACTTAATGCTCGAAATAGTATCAATTTAATAAAATGCCTTAAACACTTCTTCTCTCATCATGGAATTCCGGGTACTATAGTTACTGACAATGGTAGTGAGTTTCTTTCAACGATTTTCAAAGATTTTATAGAATTGTATAGCATTAAGTTGCATACGACTTGTGCAAAAAGCTCAACAGGGAATTCACCTGTTGAGAGATTTCATTCGACATTGACAGAACTTATTCGAATTATTCAACAAGGAAGTAAAGACAAACCCATTGGTGAAATAGTAGATGAGGCCGTCTTAACCTATAACAATTCGATTCATTCTGTTACCAAACTAACACCTTTCGAGTTACTTACTGGTCATGTTAATAAAGCAAAACCATTCCCTGAAAAAACACCTGCTATAACGGAGCAAGAATACTTAAAAAAACATATTGAGGACTATGAGAAACTTGCAAAAATAATTCATAAGAAAAGCTTAGATCATAAACAAAGGATAATTAATGCTCGTAATAAGAAACGGGTTGACCCACCTAACTACAACACAGATGAAATAGTATACGAATTAGACGATAGGAGAAACAAATTAGCAGCTAGATACATTAAGCATAAGGTCTTAAGAAATAACAAAATAACTATAGATACAAATAGACGTAAGGTACACAAACAAAAAATAAAGTACAAAAAAAAAAAAAAAAAAAAAGAGAAAAAGAGAAAAACCGAAAAGCTGAAACAAAATACTAAATTAAAAACATAAAGCACTAATTGAAAATATCTACCAATAAACTCGAAAGTATCCTAACATAAACTCTTAGCCTGAACTTCTGTCTTCACTATGCAATAAATAAAAGTAAATATAGAAATAGCTATATATGTATGTACATATAAGAATATACATATACCTATAATTAAAAGAAAAATCTATGAAATATAGAAAAATAACATTTTAGTTTAAAAATTTAACAATTAAAAAAAGCCAACTTAAAATTAAGAACTATAGTATATACAAATGTGAATTAGAAAATAAAAAATTATTGATTTATTGAATTAAATGTTACTAATAATTTTTGTTATAAGTTATTATTAAAATGAAAATAAAACAACAGTATCGTGAATTGAATATTGAACTATTACTTATATTTAAATATTATAAATATTGTTCTATGGCTTATTATTTTCTCTATATCACACCTTGCAATATAATTACGTAATTAATAATTATTAAAGAAAAACGAACATTAAATGTTCTGATATTATTCTTATATAAAATGTATTTTTAAAACACTATCAACAATGTACAAAAAAAAAACACACTGCCCTTCCAACTTCCTTTCCTTGCCTATACAATAGCTAATAGATTTTGAGCATGACATGCATCGATCTTCTACAACTCATGAAACTTCAGTGTAATCAATAACAATAACGAAATCACAAAAAAAAATCCAGACTCTGAAAATCAAAACAAGTCAGCAGATAGATACCTTGCAGGTGTATACATAATCATCGTAACCATCATCGTATTTGAATCAGGAGTTTCAACATTATTATTTATATAATTATTATACTGAAGTATACTGAAGTTAGATTCATATCATAATTAAAACGAATTTAATCAGAATCGATGTAATAATAATAAGTTGTATATATCCTAATTATAATTAAGCTAATTAAACGATTTTTGGTAAAATCGATTCTTCGGTGGGAGGAGTTACATACTGGTAACCCTACCTGGTACGTATGTACACCAGCAACCAGCAACATGATGCCCATCTTGTCAACATGGGTTAGCGGAAGGTACATGTTACTTAACAGCTCATGTACTGAAACCAAGCTATGATCTGGCGGGAAAAGGAATGAGAAGAGTACTTGATTAGCAGCAGCCAACGCGACAAGTTCGGAAAATAAATAAAGTTGTAATTCCATAATTTCAAGCCTTTTGTTTTATTAATTATTGAGAGACATTAAATCAATAATTCCAGCTGACGGCTCACCAAAACCGAGACAAACTACTCCCCGTGTTTTACGACGGAGGTGTTATTGAGGCAATTTTTTTTTTGTAGGCACTAAAAAGACGGTAAAACGGTCATTGGAACTGGTGAGCGATACAAAACAATGATAAATGAGTTTTTATTGATGAAAATCGATAAGTTTGAGCTGGAATACCCAACGGCAATAGGAATGGGCAAGATCGCCCGATTTGATCGCTGCAGAATCCTCTCTTTGGGAATTTTTGAATTTACGGGTCTATCAGATCAAGCCATAGACTTTGGACGCTAAGAAAGTGAATAGCTAACAAAGGTGCAGGAAATGATCGCCCATACGATTGAAAGTTCAATAAGAAGAACCAAAATTGCCCTCAACAATAGCAGCGCCCGATTGAACGCTTCAAAAGTAACGGAAAAAAAAAACAAAAATTATGAAATTATTTCGTTTGATTTTAAAAATACATACAGTAAAACAACGTCGGGATGAGTTTTTGGGCCAATTCCTTTCTTTAGCATTTCACATATGTTGCCTGAAGAGGTCTGAGGGGTTAAAACGTGAGTGTTCTTATCACTTCCTTCTCAGACCAGCGAGCCATTGAGGCTCTGAGCCTAACTGCCTTCCATCCTTGACGGTTCCGGGCAAGCTGCTGCGAAGACCCTATTAGTTGAAGGGTTAGTATCCATGCGCTCAATATGGCCGAGCGAATGTAGTCGGCAGATATTTACTTTCCATACTGCATCCATATCTTGTACAGGTCATAGAGTTCGCGTCATTGTGTTTTCTCCTTAATTCGTCTTCCTCTCAGACAGGAATATCCGACGCTGAATTTTTCTTCCGAAGGATCCCAGAATCTTTGAATTCAGAAAGCTCTGCCGTTCTGCTTATTGTCCAGCTTTTGGCTCCATAAAGCAAGACTGGAAGGATAAGTGTTTTGCAGAGCATAATCCTTCGAGTTAGGAGTTTCGAACCTGGCTGTTTTGACAAGCCGTAAAAACCAAATGACAATTATCCTTCACTGTGTTAACGCTTATCATTTAAAGCACCCTTTCTGCAACTGTTTTAATCTTTTGTCCATTACCACCTTCTGGCTATTTATTACCACTAACTCCACAAAATTCTTTATAAAACGAAATTGGCTGCTATGCAAAGTGTTATGCAGGGTAGCAAACAAGTGATCCCATTCAACCACCTAGATGCCTATAATCTAGCTTGCGATGACATTTAATTATATTACCCCCACGCAAGATTCCGATAACTAACGGCTGGGTACATATGTATATATTGTTTTTATTTTTTTATTTTTTTATTTTTTATTTTTTTTAATGAATGTGGTTAAAAATACATTTGGTAGTGTGAGATTTCTACTCACTAAAACACCTCTCTTGGAAACAAGTTTACCCGGCCTTAGAACCATTATGACTTCTGCGACTTTCCACTGGCTCGGAACATACTCTAATCCTATTGCGTAATTAAAAAGAAACAGGAGTTTTAGTAAAGCCTTTCTTGGTAGAGCCATGAGAACTTCTCCTGTAATTAGATCATAGCCAAGAGCCTTGTTTTTTCAACTAGGTATTAGCCGCAGGCATATCCACCCAAATTACATACCAACTACCAATTTTTCATTTTCGATACATACGAGATACGACACATTTAACGATAATTTTACGTTGATTTTCTCGTTATAAAAAATAACCCACCAATTTAATTCTTTTGATAACGTTACCTGAGGCTTACTATGCACATATGCATACGTCGAATGAAATTGATTTGTAGTCAATTATTTGTTTTCGTGATAGGCGGGACGAGAAAAACTTGACGACCATAAGTATAGATAGGGTGGGACATCTTGTTATTTTTGACACCGACAGCTGTTTCCAGCTCGAAATCTTAACAGAAAGTCAGTATCATACCTTGTTGGGAAATGTTGAAAACTTATTTCCAAAGTGAATGCTGTGTAGCCCAAACAGTGCATTTTTTTGTTTAGAAGAGAAGAAGAAGTTTTGGCGGAAATGAAGCACCTACCGCGACTGCTGTACGCGAGAGACTGGTGAGACTGGTTCAGTTTCAGTTCAGTTCAGTTTATTATCTTTTTAAATATATATATACATTTTCATCGTAATTGCTCAATTTACAGAGTTGTGACTTAGTCTTGCATCTGAATAATTATTTTTTTTGGACATTAATCAAGATGAAAAGAAAACAAAAATCGTAAGTCGAGAGGAAAATGATAAGTAAAAACCTCTCATTTTAACAAACAAAATAAAAAAAAAAAAAAAAAAAAAAAAATAATATAAAAATGATATACATAATTAAATAAATAAATAAATAAATAAACAAATAAATAAGTAAATAAACAAGTAAATAAATAAACAAATAAATAAATAAACAAATAAATAAAAACAAATAAAATAAATAAATAAGTATCAAAATAAATAAGTAAATAAATAAATAAATAAATATATAAATAAATAAATAACAAAAATAAATAAGTAAATAAATAAATAAATGGATGCTAAATTATTATGTATTGTCAATTAAAGTATTAATAAGGATGTTATCAGACATCTCACAACTTAATCTGTATCTTTCATTTAATTTGCTTATTCTGGTAGAAACACTATCGATATTGGCCATATTGTGAAGTTTACGCGTAGAAAAGTACCAAAGTAGCTTAAGCATCAGTTTAAGTAATTTATTTTGGGCTATCTGCAATTTTTTTATATGCGTTATTGCACTTTTTCCCCAGACTGGACAACCATAAAACATGAAGGAACAAAAAATTACCTTAAATATTATAAGTTTATTTTCCTTACTTAGCATTGATTTTCTGTTAATAAGTGGATATAACATTTTGATGGTTTTATTTATTTTACCAATGGTGTTTAAAATGTGGTTACTATATGTTAATTTTTTATCTAATGTGATACCTAGATACTTGACACTGTACGACCAAACTATGGCGTCATTGTTAATTATTAGATCGTTGCTTGGCAAGAAACATCGTTTTCTTTTTTTGGTGAAAAGGATAGCTTGCGTCTTAGAAGCATTGATTTTAATTTTCCATTTACAACAAAACTCGACAATGGTATTTAGCCCCGATTGAAGGTTAACTTCTATTACAGAAGCAAGTTCATCGGAGCAGTAAATACATGTATCGTCGGCAAACATAGCAGATTCACAGTTAACAAGAGACGGAAAGTCGGACATGTACAAATTAAACAGCACTGGACCAAGAACAGATCCTTGAGGAACACCTGCAGGGATCGTTTTTTCAGAAGACAGAGTTTTGTTGACACATACGCAAAACGACCGTACTTCGAGGAAACTTTTAATTAATTTTGTTAAGTATGTTGGAAATTCATACAATATCATTTTATAGAGTAATCCATCATGCCAGACAGTATCAAAAGCTTTTTCAATATCCAGGAGGACTACTCCTGTTGATTTTTTAGCAGTGAACCCCTTATGAATACACTGAGTGATTCGGTCAACTTGTTGTACGGTAGTATGATGAGGTCTAAATCCAAATTGTTGATCAGGGAGGATGCCTTTCTCATCAAATACTTTCTGTATTTTGTCTTTTATGATTTTTTCAAATAATTTCCCTAGGGAACTTAGAAGGCTAATTGTCTATAGCTCTTAGAATTATTTGCAGGTTTTCCAGGCTTTAATATTGGAATGACTTTGGCTTTTTTCCATGCCATTGGGAAATATTGCAATTGAATACATGAATTAATTATGAAGAGTATAAATTCTATGCCGATTCTGGGTAATTGCTTTATGAAAATATTTTTAATATTATCAATACCAGGGGACTTATTGTTTTTTAAATTTTTTATATGATACAGTAACTCTTCGTAGGTAGCGTATATACTCTGTTGAATGTTTACCGGCGTTAATGCAAGTTGCGAAATGGCATTGTATACCAGTGTATTTGTCTCCATATTTCCCATTTCATTAGAAATTAGGTGATTGGAACGAAAAGAAGATGAAAGGATTTCGGCTTTTTCGGTGCTAGTTGAAGAAGAAGGGACATCAGCAAACGAAGGAATAACGCTATGTTTCTTTTTGAAAATTTTTGCAATATTCCAAAAGGGCTTGCTGCACTTATCAAGAACTTGTAGCCTCGAGTTCCATTGAATATTGCGGAAACGATGAACTTCTTCTTTAATGATTTTATTAAAACTTTTGACATGCTCAAGAAAGGCAGGATACCTATACCTCTGCCAATTTCTCCGAAAAGCATTTCTTATTTTAATCAATGTCAAAATATGACTTGGGAGAGTTGTTGTATTCTGAATGCATTTGAGTTTTTAGGCACGGATCTATTAATTGCGTACTCCAATGCATCCTGGAAAACATGGATTTTTTTGGTCTATCTGATCAATGGAGGCGCTAGCATAATTAGTTAGTATATCGTGACTAGTCAACCTAGTGCAAATTGCCTCTTTGTACCTTCTCCAATTAGAATTTTTAATATCAAAGATATAATTTTTATCACTTCTATCAGGTCTTAGGAGGACACTACATAATACGGGAAGATGGTCGGAAGAAAGATCATTTACAACCGTTGGTTGGTTGGATATTTGTGGTACATTCGTTAGGTAAATATCTAATGTTGAGGGATTACTCCTCGCATTATATGGAATATATGTTGACGTATTTGGATACAATATTTCAAACTGATGAGTTGTTTTTAGATAATCTAAAATGTTCCCCCAGGTGTTTGCTCTTAAGCACCCCCAATTTCGGTGACGGCAATTGAAGTCTCCCCTATTAGATATAAATCTGGAAGATTAATGAATGTTCTCAGATCTCTTTTTAATAAATTTTTGTTGTTGGTTGATTTAGAAGCTCCTGGGAAATATACAGAAAAAATTGAAAGCCTTCTTCCGTTTGAAAAAAAAAAGTTGAATTCCAATATTTTCTATTAAATTAGTCTTTATAGCGGGCAATAAACGATGCTTAAGAGTTTTTTTAACTACTATTGCAACACCCCCTCCCATTCTATCCACTCTATCGGCTCGATAACACTTATACATACAATTAGAAAATGACATATCAGGTTTTAAGCCAGTTTCGGAAATAAGGCCAATATCGATATTGTTACTATCAAGAAACGAAAAAAATTCTAAGGACATGTTGCGAATGCCTCTAGCATTCCAACATACAATTTTTAAACTAGTTAACATATTACTTAACATAAAGATATTTTAAAGCTAATTGAGCAATTACGTTAAATTGTTCAGATTTACTTTTACAAGTAGAAAGTTGAGAAGTGATTTCAATGATCAGAGTTTGCATCTCCTCGAGAGAGAAAAGCTCTGTTTCATCTTTTGACATATTAGTTGTAGAAGCAGCCGCATCAGGTCTGATCGCTGTAGTCAACGTTGTCGGGCGGGCAGATGATCCCCTGAATTTTCGTTGAGGCAGTTGGACTTGAGCTTTTAGTGGTGGAAAGTTGTCAACCGAGTAAATAAATGAAGAAGATTGAGTTGATTTCACCACAGGAGCTGTTTTACGAGGTGAGCTTTTTGCTAGAAGCTTTTCTTTCATCTCCAAAATTTTTTGTCGGCTAATACACGAAATGTCAGTAGACTTATGTTTACCTTTGCAGTTGGCGCATCGGACGCTTTCGTGCACTCAGATGTTTTGTGGTGACCCGCACAGTTGGAGCAGTAGGTTTTAATGTTGCAGTTTCGCTCACCATGGCCAAACATTTGGCAATTTCTGCACTGAGTAATTCTATTGGGGAGGCGGCGTTGAAAATCCCACCTCACTTGGGTTTTAAAAATTGTTTTAATGTTTTTCTTTAAATCGGACATACGAGTGGAGCTGTTTTCTAGATGCACAATGTAAAAAGTGTCATCGTAGTGTTCATATTTTTTGTTTATAATTTTGACGTCAACGCATTTTAAGCCGAGGGAAATAAGTTCTTTTTTTAGCACTTCACACGAAACGGCATCTAGTCCGTAAAGCACAACTTTGAATGTCTTGTTAGTTGCAATGTCATGAGAAAAAAACTGACATTGATTAGATTTTAATGCGGCTATGGTTTTATGATAAGAATGTAAATCATTGCAAACGATTTTAGTACCGATTGATATCTTTTTCACATAATAGTTATCAACGCTAACTGAACTTAACAATTTGTGAACAAATTCGTTGTTCTTTTTTAGAACTTTAATAGGTGGAATAGCACTTTTCTTTTCTTTGTTCATGTCACTTACACTTTCGCGATCAGTATCATTTTCGGAATCATCTAAGCACTGAAGTGGGCTCCAGAAATTCCTTCTGGATCCCATTTTTTGATTTTTGGAAGAAGACAAAATGTCTTCGTCCGAGGGTGAACGACTTCTTTTGATAATTTTGAGTTCGGAATATCACGACACAGTACAATCAACACGTCTTGTGCAGATCACAGTCTGGCGTAGACTGGTATGCTAGTGGACAGGATAAGCAATCCGTGAGCCCGAAATTATCAACAAGGTCTTGAAAAAGTGGGGTGACAGAATGCGCTACTGCGAAGCCAGCTGAGGCGGCCACTTGAACGACGTTGCATTTCATAATTAATGAGAATGTTTGTTCTTACTAACAAAGCCATAATACATGGGAAAAATTTAATTTTTTTCATTTTATTGCATTTTTAAAAAGAAAGATGAACTTGGCCCACCCTTTACACGCACACGCCGACATTACTAGAGTAATAGGAACCTTGAAATTCGAAAAATTGGACCCATTCATAATGACTTCCAAATGGGAAGTTATTACAATTAAATTGGGTCTTAAAATACCTCGGAGAAGTATTTCTCAATGGAATTCGACCTATACATATCGTGCAAGAGCCACTTGTTCCGAAGATCCAGCATATCTGTAAGTAAGCCTTATTCCCACCTCTCCATAGTGCCATCTGATATATACTTTTTTTTTGAAAATTGCTAGCGGGACAGGTTGATTGATGAGTCCTTTGTTTTTACACAATCGTAAAAACTAAGCCCCACGAATACGAATTCCGATGGCGACCTTTGGCTATCAAATAAGAACAATGATGGGAGTGTGGAACGTTAGGACCTTTCTCGACTCATAGCGCTTAATTCCGTTTAAAGTTAATAAACACAATGGATTTAATATCGATAGGTTCCCGAATTCATGAATCGGCTTGTTCCAGAATCAATCACAACACAATGACTTACAGCTTGAAAGACTGCTGGAATGAAAAATGTACCTTCAACTAAGCAACTCCTCATTGGAATCCGAAGTAGAGAGAACTGATGCAGAAGTCCAATAACGGTGGAATAAGCAGTAAGCGGCGGTTGATCCGGCGTCGTCTAAATTAACACCATCCTTAGAGATAGTAATAGAGCGTAGCGGAGTACGTCAGCTATGTTTCTGTACTTACTCACCTTAAATGCGTTGACTACGCTGACAGTACTTGCCTTTGAAGCTAAGGCAAACGAAGTGAGGCAATTCTTAGCACTTCGGACACCAGCGTCCAATTTAACATTGCCGGGCAGGCGGTCGCGAATATGTACCACTTTCTATGATTGTCTATGAAGTGTAGCCTAAGAATGTGTGTTTTGCGCCCAGAACGCTATTTCAGATCTGGTAAAACAATATTATCTGCTGAAGCATGAGCTGTGACCGGTAGTGAATGGTATTTGAAACGTGGCCAACGCTATCGCACACAAGTAGCAAGTCTTCATAAATAGATGTCTTGGAATCGTTTTGGATATTTTTTTTTTTTTTAGCTCAAATGCATATCCAACAAACAGCTTCATGAGGAAAGACCACACAAAGGTTACCCAACGGAGGAGAAGAAGGTCGGACGAAATACGCTATTCCATTCATGGATTTAATCAGGCAGAGCAGCGGTTATAAGTTGGAGGCAACCCAAATGCTTTACAGAATGAAGATGGTGCACGAACATTATTGACACTTAATGGCTCCCTTTATGGCTTCTTGAAAATGACTTAATCTAAAGATAGGACCTCTCGCACAAATCATCGATCCTTCTGGCATAGTAAGTTCATCCCATGACCGTGTTAGCATTCGTTTTCTGTCCTTCTGAAACGCATTCCATGCAATTGCTTTAAACGTTCCCTTGAAGCATAACAGCCTTGACTGGCATGCACCTTTACTTACGTTCCACATCGCCCATATCATCGAAGGTCGCACTGCGTTTCCATCAAGTATGTAGTTGCCAAATCGTTTCTACAGCACCCTTGTCACTATTCAACATTGTTTATCGCATGCTCGAGTCTATCTCAAAGCTTCCTTATATGCACTTATGTTCCACATCATCATCCGCAAGCCTTGAACGCCCCACTGTTGAATCACCCCAACTACACCCTTGGCACTGTTTCGCATTATACATTGCATGCCTGCTAGTCTTGCAACCACAAAACTGCAACAAACCAACACTAAAGTGGTTACGACCTTGTGCTGCACGCTGCGCTGCTCTCATTCTTTCTCTACCCACTACGCCCAATGTTTCAAAGAAGTTTCCTCACTCAAAGGATTAAACCGCATCCACCACTGCCACTGTCTACCACCATTCTCTCACCGTTCACCCAAAGTGGCAACCAAAAAAAACAAAAAAGGCAAACACTGATAACAGTTAAGAAAAAGAAAGCCTTTCGTATGGATGATGCTTTACTGCACTTCAGGGGTTAGAACTTTGAACTTGGAACAACGGCGACTGCAACTATGACTATGACTGTGCACAACGTGCTTGTACGCCACAGAGTTGTAAACTCCTTCTGAAACAACTTTCAGACCATATTCTTGTGGATAGCGGCGCACAAGCATGCAAGAAGGATGGGCGAATATAGAATAAGAGGAAGAATAAAAAGAAGACGAAAGTTCCTCTCTCCTCCCAGAGAGATACGACGGCCATAACAACTGGCTCGAAAAGTTTCCTTTTTCGGTTACAGAATGCGGTTTGAATAAATGCGGACGAATAAGAAGGTGCGCCTCCTACGGAATCCTGTTCAACTGGTTAAAGGCTGTTCGTTTCCTTCCTCCATGCTTTCGGTCTCCACTTTCATTTTAATGTGCCCGTTTGACACATTTAAGATGACACACTTGAACGATTGTCTACTCTCGACGTTTTTGGCGGGAAAACTTTTCACTTTGTTCCGTTCGAACAATGTTGTACACGCCGCCACTAAGTAGATAAGTGTTGGTGGAAGTACAAGTAGTGCTTTCAAGGAATAGGTGAAATAAATGGATTTCGATGAAAGTCAGGCCGAGATACAACATAATGGAGAGACAAAGAGCTACAACCCGGGTATAACGGTAGAGAGGCGGTCGCCCATGGCGAACAGAGTTTTCCAGGTAATTGAAGTGTTAAATTTTGTGGGAAGAATCGAAAGATTAAAATTTATTGGATTCGAAATGGTAACGGCGTCAGGAGCGTGAAGCACGTTGCCGTTAGTGGCGATCAATTTACACGAAGTGGAAAGTTCCTGGTTGTCGGGAAGTGGCGGTGCATGGTTGTGTGCTGATTGTGATTATTGCCTCCTCGTGTGCTCGCAGGAGCGTTACTTTGTTTCCTTCCCGTTGTGCTCGCATAAATATCATTGGCAATGGGTCGTGATTTCAGCACGGAATTATGTAGGTCGCTTTCGATATGAAAGGATATGAGGGTTTCCAAACGTCTTAGAGGATGAAATCGCTGATGGACCACCACGTATAGGCTCCACATATATTTGCTTTTATCACATTTCTGGTATCGAAGGTCGAAGAGCCAACCGATCAAGTCTAATCCTCCGACATCATCGTTTTCTGATTATGATTAATGCGTGTTCATGTCACTGCTGTCATTGACAATTATTCAAACCCTGCTCGATGAGCACACAAAAGCCTATTCGCCTACAGCATCACGACGGAACAAGGGAACGTTGAAGGATAATGAAATATTGAAATACCGTCAACGAACTAAAAAAAGCTCAACTCCTCCACAGTGGGCAAATATAATTTAAAAATGTAATGTATCTATCATACATTAACGACGAAAAGGACGAAAAGGCTGGCTATGTCAATTCAATACCGTCCGACGTTGGCACAATCCTTGCCGGAGTAAATTTTGCCAAGGACATACGTAGGTATGCAGCTTTTCAACGTTGACTTAATAAAAATTCCATCATCCGATTTAGTCCTGGCAAGCATGATCGAAATTTGACGGAATTTCGACAAAGTGAAACCAACGTGCACCTGATATGAACATGACTCCATTGTTGGACTTGTAGTTAATTAAGAGGATCCTTTCTTTTCCCTCTCATTGTTCTAATTTCGTTTTATTCCCCATAAAAAGGACATTCACTGTGGCAGCACTTCACTTCACTGTCGTTACTCCTACGTCCATCTAGTCCGAAAATAGATACATATACGTAGGAAGTGAATAAATTACACAAACAGGACATACACCGAACATCGTCAAGTTTAGGCTTCATTAGAGCATTACCTGTGCTACGTTGGCATATGAAAAACAATATGTTGGATGACGCACGAAAACAGGATACGACATGGGCGGTTGAGTTTAGTTGGCAAAACGGCGGTCATATATTAGGATAATTAAGTACAATATATTCATAACCATGAAACGGAATACCATTAATAGGAGTTGGAAGCAACAAGAGGACATACTTGTAGTTTGAATGTTGCAAAAGGATACACGCTGGTGAATGTGAGGATGTAAAGGCACGCGTGATACTTCGAACACTTATAAATTGGGAACAACAAGTTGTAGGTACTTGGGTTCGTCTATGGACACTAGAAAAGTCCTGAAAAAATATTTTTAATGGTAAAAATAGAAGAGGGACAAGGGCTTTCGAGCAAGTGATTGCCTAAATTAAATCAAACACTAATAAGAGCTCATGATTCGAAGTATAACTTGCAGTCTTAATTTCCACTGAATTCAAATTAACCTCCTTTTTCTAGGCGTGACGAGGTTAACTGCTCTCTCCGAGTAAAACTCAAGACAACAAAAGCCCGCGATACCAGTATGGGGTATGTTTAAGATCTGCAAGTCTTGACGGGCTACACGACTGAGGTTGAGTTATCAAATTAAGCACTATTCGAGCGCTCTAATAGAGAGTCAAACTCTCCGATGCAAGGGCAGAGCATGCATCAAGAAAAAAAAATGGGAATTTGCCGTTTTCAAAAAGATGGCGCTGGCGGTGCGAGCGTGTCAGAGATGTCGCGTTAGAAATGACACATGGTAAGCCGAGTCAACAACCAGTCTCATCACATTTGTTAATTTTCGTTGGCGTGACATGCTTGTTTTTGTGTGTTGTTTCGCGCCAAATATTTGTCATTTGTAGAATGCGCCGTGGCATAGTGGGTAGTGTGTCGGCCGCTAACGCTGATGAGCGAATTCGGATCCTGATAGTATCAACGCCATCGAATGACTATCCTCGGCGGGATACTAGGAAAACCCCCCGTAGTATACTTGTCTTGAAAAAGCTTTTCGGATCTCGCCTTTTGGAATCAGCATAAAGCTTTAGGTTGCGTTAAAATTCTTCAAAATTCTACAAAACATAAGCGAATAAAAGAAGCTTAGCTCTGGCTCTTCATGAGCTGTAACGCCATCTAAGGTGTCTGTCTGGCAGTAAAAAAAGTTGGTTCGAATATTCTAGCACTTTCTTGATGTTTCGGTCGTAAACGCTTTTATAATTTTCAAAAGCAGATCAATGGAGAAAAAAATGAAAAAAAGTCCTTATCTTTGAAAGAATTTAGGATTGCAGTGGAATCAGAGCTAATCGGATCAAATATAAGTGACACCCGCAGAGGCCGTTCTTCAACCTCAGAATCTTTAAAAATAAGTCACTTTAAACCAAATGTTTCATTTGAGAAGAGATATGATCAACGCGCACACTTGCCAACATACGGCTCTTCCAGACGATGTGCTTTCTGCAGTATGGTAAACTGGGGCACATTCGTCGTTGGGGCACATTCGTCTTTGCTATTTTCTCGAAAACTGTGATATGTTAACCCATAATTTAAATGACGAACGCATCCTTTTGTAAACCCAAGCCTTGTGTCGGCAAAAAGAGTTAGAGGCAATTGAGTGTTTTTTGTGTCTTCAGTGCAATTTCTTACTTCTAGTAGGTAAGCATTTTTTGATATTATTTTTTTGCAAAAACCAGTGAAATTTTATGAGAAGTACTTATAAATATACGTCTTTAAGTGGAACAGATCGAATTGCAATTCATAAATTTGTTATTGTTAAAAGAGTTGATAAATAGAAATTTCCTACATCGGGGCACATTCGTCGTTTCAGCCAGGGGCAGAATCGGCAGCTGACGAATGTACCCCACAGATTTATTTACTGTATGTTTGTGTATCCTGTTGTAGATATGGTTCGTAATTACATAAAAAAGACGGACAGAGTTAACATAAGCGAAGATGTAGTCAAAAAAGCGATTGCTGATGTAAAACACCATCGAGAAACTATAACTTCAGCTGCCTTGAAGTACGGTATAAAACGCACAACATTACAATCTAGAATCAAAAAGGAGGATCCTTTGAAATTAAGTAATTCCGATTCAGATAGTTAAGAAAGACATGATTTTCAATCAAAATATACGTCAAACCAGGTTTTAACAAAAACCCAGGAAGAAGAGATAGTCGTATACGTAAAAAAATGTGCATTTTACTAGCACGGATTGACCTACCATACGTTTAGAAAGTTGGTTTTTGAATATGTGACTATAAATTCAATAACTCATCCAAAAAAATGGGATGACGACAAAGCAGCTACCGAGGACTGGCTCTTTGGTTTCTTAAAAAGAAATAAATCACTTTATCTGCGAAAATCAGAAAGGATAAGCATAGCCCGTGTGAGGAGCCTCAACAAAATAGCTGTTGATAGTTTCTTTGAGAATTTAAAAGCATTGTACAAGAAACATTCTTTTGAACTAAAGGACATTTACAATTTGGACGAATCCGGTATATCCACGGTGTTAGAGAATCCCAAAGTATGCTTTTCTATAAATTTTTTCGTGTACGGTCTATTTAGTTTTCATTTTTAGGTACTTGCTCAGAGAGGTCAGCAATCAGCTTGCCAAATATCATCGGCTGAACGCGGAAGCTTGG
Source organism: Merodon equestris (assembly GCA_958301585.1). Lineage (NCBI taxonomy): Eukaryota > Metazoa > Arthropoda > Insecta > Diptera > Syrphidae > Merodon > Merodon equestris. The sequence continues at coordinate 20,366,001 of OY284414.1, forward strand.
TTACAATTGTAGGGATTGTGAGTGCAATAGGAAATCATATTCCACCTGTTTATGTTTTTCCGAGACAGCGACACACTGATAGGTTTTTGACTGGGTCCTTAGCAGGCTCACTGGCCTTAGTCAGTAAGAGCGGGTGGATGACTTCCGAGTTGTTTTTAGATGTCCTGAAACATTTGCAACGCCATACAAACTGTTCTAAGGAGCGGCCTATTCTATTGTTATTGGATAACCAATCATCTCACTGCGCACTGTTGCCTCGAAAGCATTAATTTTTGTAGAGAAAATGGAGTTTGTTTACTATCTTTTCCACCTCATACTTCACATTGTCTTCAACCGCTCGACGTCTCAATATTTGGACCTTTCAAAAAATTCTGCCGATCATTTTTAATGATTTCTTATGCGCTAACAAAGGGAAACAGATCACTATATATGATTTGGCCAAATTAACTAACCAGCCATTCCTGAGATCATTTTCAGCAGAGAATATATGCAGTGGATTTAGAAAAACTGGAATTTGTCCCATTGATTCACAGGTTTTCCAACAGGAAGAATTTTCAATGGAACTGGACACAGGAAATGAGTCAAATAACGATAATAACGATGTTATAGAAGAATCTTTGCCACCAGAACGAATTGAACAGAAGCAACAGCCAAGTACCGTAACAATTGTATCAGCTGAAATGATTCGTCCAATACAACGCTTAACGGCTGCAAAGAAAACTTCCAGGAGCGGATCTTCTCGGATTTTAACAAGCTCCACAGAAAAACGTCGGGCAGAAGAAAACGAAGCCAAAAAGAATTTAAAGCAAATAAAACAAATCCAAACAGTGAAAAAGGTTGTGCAGTTTCCACCAAAACTTATACAACACCTGCAACAAAGTGAAAATCGGAAACAAATTATTAAAAAAAAAAACCTATGAAAATCCCTTCTTCAGACGAAAGTGAAAATGACGTTGATGTTCAATACACTGAGTCAGATCAGTCAAATGGGCCATTTGAAAACGATACAAATATTAGTGAAACTGAGGAAATGCAAGTTTCCAAAAATAATTTGGCCGATAACGACTCTGTTGCCGTAGGAGACTGGAAATTTAAAAAAGCATGCCTTTTATGTCGGCGAAATCATTGAGAAATTTTCTGAGTCAACTTTTAACGTAAATTATCTCCGAAGAGCTAATATTGTTGATTGGATTTTTGTTAAACCCCAAATTGAAGACATTTCTTTGACACTTAAAAGTGAAATAGAATTGAAACTCCCTAATCCTACTAATCCAGCATCCACATCCCGCAGTCGAACCAAATATTGCTTTAATATTGACATATCTAATTATTACATTAAGTAACGTTCACGTGAAACTCTTTTAATTATTTAGTTCCCTATTTATTTTATATATTTTGTGTTTTATAAATGAACTTTAATTTTTTGTTATAAATTGCTGTTATGTTTATTTACAATATGTTTTTATGAAATTAATACAATGAATAAATTAAGTTTTGAGTTCTTTTTGCGGTTAAAAGTATTGGTGCCGAAAGTGCCGGGGCACATTCGGCGAAATGATTTCTGTTTTTAAAATATAAAATAAAAAATAACTTGAAGTTATACGAAAAAGTTTCCTACTTCAGATTAAAGACTAAATTTCAACGTTTTATACAATGCCTTAAACTTTAGAAAAAGTTCAATAGCTTAGTTCTTATGATGCTCTGACATTTTGATGACGAATGTGCCTCAGTTTACCATACTAAAAATGATCCTCATCGGTCAAAATAGTACTGCTCAGTTCGCCAAGTAGCATTATGTATGTACTATGTCAAAGGAGAAAACCTGTTTTGCTAATTCTCACACAAAATAAAAATAACCATTTATACTAAATTGTGTTGTTTTATTACAATCTTATTTTTTTTTCGAAAAAAAGTGCCTGGTGGTCACTCTGGGAAACCACCAATAAAATGTTAATAATAGTGGAAAATGTTAACATATAATTTTTGAAGTAAAACTTCTTTACGCACGCTTGACTTGGGGAGTAAGCTGGTGAATGCGTGACGAGAGCGTTACGAAAAGCCTCTCCCGATGCGAACGAAAGTTGAGAGGGAGATATAAGTTAGTGAAGATAGAAAGAGAGAGAGTTACGTTTCGTATATTAGTGTAGGGGCAAGAGAGAGCAGTGCGTGCGTACATTTTCTTTCTCCCTTTCTCTCATGAGCCAGTGCATGAAATATACAGGGTGTCCAACGAGCAGTGTGCCAAAAAGCTAGAGCGTGTAGGTCTGGTCACGGCAAGAAAAAAATTGTATGGGAGGGCGGGTCTATTCCCCCCCCGTTTAGCCGGGAGGGGTAATTTTCTAAAAAAATTACTTAATTTGGTAAAAAAATTATTAAAAATCAACAGTTACATCCATAATGCCGCGATATACTTTCGTGTAAAGCCAGAAACCTCTTCCTTCATCCTGTTTTTAAACGAAGCTGTTTTAAGGAATAGTTTTTGAGAAATTAATTTTCAAACTCAAAATTTTGAAAAAAAAATTTCGAACTATTTTTTTTCAAAATTGTATGTAATTAAGTACTAATTTTCTTTAAAAATTCAATTCTCTTATTAGTTTTTAGTTGAAACAGAAAACCGGATGCAAAAATATCTTGTAGTTTTTGAGAAATTAAAAAAAAACCCGAACCATTTTTTTCTAAGAAAAACCTTTTTTTGGTTTTAACGCTTCTGAACTTGTAGGCAAATTAATGTATGAAACATTGACTTCTTTGTAATTATTTTTAAAAAAATCGGAGTTTTATTAGATATCATAAATTTTCAATATGATCCCCATCTTTTGGAAGGCAAAGATTATATCTCCTTCTAATATCTATGCTTGACAAATTTTCCTGCAATTTGACTCCAGCTACTTCAATCCGTTCCTTCAGTTGTTCCAACAATACCAGGCCAAACATTACAGCTAAAGCGTGGATTGGTGCTACTCCAATGATGCAAATTGTGGAAGTAGTAACCCCATCTCTGGTAAACGGTGCTTCATCCGTCCAGAATATCCTTGCAAAATAGTTTCGTTCAGTTTCATCTCGAAGCAGTAATGATCGACAAAATTCTGCTCTCAAAAACTTGTCGTTTGAGTTGAGTTCCTGAACTGGCCTAAAATGGTACGGGTGTAAGTTTTCGGTATGAAGCACTCTCCATACTCTAGATTTGGGCACTCCAAGCATAATAGCTATCCTCCTTGTACTAAGGGAGGGATTACGTCGGACCAATATATCTTTCAGCGTAGAGTCTTTCGGCTTAACGATCTCGACCATTAGCTAAACCGTAGCAGAAGTGCATGTCCGTTAATTCTTCTCGAGAGTATGAGTTTGACATCGTAATGTGTTGATCCCATTTGGAAATGGTTTTATATTAAAAATGCGATGCACATGGGTTGCAAATATTTTGTTTTTCAATAAAGAAAAATTGCGGTTTTATTGTCTTAAGGTCCTAGCGGGTAGAGCCCATCGGCGGCGGGCGGATCCAGACGAAATTGTCATGTCAGTTTTCATGCGTTATCAATGAAAGAAAAGGATTAATCCAGGGTTATTCCAATACTGTGTCACTTTGATGTATCCTCATAAAACTCCGAATTTTTTAAAAATAATAAAAAAGAGGTCAATGTTTCATACATTAATTTGCCTACAAGTCCAGAACCAAAAAAAAGGTTTTTCTTAGAAAAAAATGGTTCGGGTTTTTTTTTAATTTCTCAAAAACTACAAGATATTTTTGCATCCGGTTTTCTGTTTCAACTAAAAACTAATAAGAGAATTGAATTTTTAAAAAAAATTAGTACTTAATTACATACAATTTTGAAAAAAAATAGTTCGAAATTTTTTTTTCAAAATTTTGAGTTTGAAAATTAATTTCTCAAAAACTATTCCTTAAAACAGCTTCGTTTAAAAACAGGATGAAGGAAGAGGTTTCTGGCTTTACACGAAAGTATATCGCGGCATTATGGATGTAACTGTTGATTTTTAATAATTTTTTTACCAAATTAAGTAATTTTTTTAGAAAATTACCCCTCCCGGCTAAACGGGGGGGGAATAGACCCGCCCTCCCATACAATTTTTTTCTTGTCTTGACCAGACCTACACGCTCTAGCTTTTTGGCACACTGCTCGTGGGACACCCTGTATATACATATATGTATCTCAGTAAGTAGATCGTTTGCGAGTTTGGTAACATTACGCGAACGGTAATTTCTTGATTATTTCGTAATTTCATTTCGTTCTTGAACAATTTTATAAATTAATATTTTGTTCAGCGATGATACATTAAATATTCTACGTTTAAGGTGAATAAAATTCATTTTAAAGTTCATATTTTGTGAATTTTCGGGTGAATAATAACAAATTATGGCAGGAAGTGACACAGACTCTGAATATGAAAGCGGTGCTCCAGGACCATCAACAAAGAAAAAATTACGCACGGAAATTGTGCATAAAAAGTGTGTGACAACATATTCATACTAGTTGCTGGCGTCGTAGCGTCATATGCAGCGTTCCTTTTTCCTTGTCTATTTTCTCCCTCTACTAATACGCGGCATTCTACTCTCGACATTGGGGCGCGTTTGATTCTCTGTCCTTTTCTTCTCTCTCTCTCTCTTATTCTCCTTGTTACTCTTCCGTATTTCGGCCTCGCGTTTTTACTGTTTATTTCAACAAATTTATAAAATAGGATAACATAAAATTGAACTAATATGTAAAAATTAAAAATCTATTAATTGTAGAGGTTCACCATTACAATCATAGGTTGAATAAAGTGCAAAAAAAACATATACATACTTATATATATACATACATATAGATGGAGTTTAAGATGTTTTACTTCAGTCGTGTGGTCTAAAGCACTCTCGTTTTTTTTTTTAGGTAAGTTCAATATAATGAAAGTATAATGCATTATATTTTAGTGTTTGTTGGTAAAAACAAAAAAAAAATAATTCGGGACACAAAGGGTTAACTGATGTCCTTGAACTGATGCTTGAACGGGAACATTTGTAAGTCTTTCACTAAAATTCGCTGTAGGGTCCGCCTGGTGATGACCAATTGCGTGGCCCATCGTCTGGTTGATATTTCTTTGTTATCAGCGAAATCGGCACGAACGACCACCCGCCCTGCATGATCGCCCGTGGTACCAGTCTGTTCGAGTCGTGTAGCTAAGCACCGGAATGTTTGCCCAGTAGCACGATTAGATAATCGACGTTGAAATTCACGCTGCACTAACACCAACGACCGATTATTGGTCAACAAATTCGTCACAATTATTACACGCTCTTGCAGAGTATAGCGCTCTATTGCTTGTCTATTTGCACTGCACATGCCTAGTACACTAATGTCAAATGTGATTGACGTACGATGCCATTGGCAAAAATTATAATACCTTGCGATAGGGTGATTCATTTTGCGCGACCATGCACTTCGAAGAATACTAAATTTCATGGCAATTTCAACATACGTATGTATGTATTTTGAGCCTTTTTCGATTTCGGCGATAATCAGCATTTTTTTTATTTAAATTTAATTTCGCGCCGACATTTAACTGAATGAAGTGTCCAAAAATACAGACGTCGAGCGAACGATTCTACGACGCAAAAGAATTGAATTTTAACATGCAGATGCAACTCCTCCATACACCGGAGGGAATTTTCTAGGAAAATACGAAGAAAAATGTCGCCAAATTCGATTTAAGGAGGTTTTCGACTTAGAGAGAGACTTATGGAAAATATGGAAAAATGTAAGTTTTGGGTCCAAGTTTTGAAACATTTGTTCGACTTATAGATCAGTTGTTCAGACTGGGTTGATCGTATGATCGACAATTGATCATGTGCGAAGTTTTTTTCTTGGCTTAAGTTGGTTATAATAATGTAAGTTGTTTATATACATATGTATATTGTAGTAGTCGAAAGACATATGTAAATTGAAGTTGTACTGTTTGTTTTATGTAGAGTGTTCGCCTAGGACCAGTAGGATATATAAATTTGCAAGGATGGTTAAGCTAGTTTTAAGCATTTTTGTCTAGGATAATGTGTCTATTATTGTAAATTATCGTAACTCTAACCTGGAGAAAGATGGACTTTACCAAAGCCTTTAATTCGGTAAACCACAAAATTCTAATTCTAAAATGACCTTACCTTGGAGTTCATTCAAAATATGCAAAAATATGCACGAACGATTGGATACCAATTTAAAGGAAAATTCATGAATCGGAAAGATAACTTGTCCTATTGCTTCTAATGTGTCTCAAAAAAAAAAAAATGCAAATGCCTCGAAATCCTGGCCCTATTCATTAGTGTTCATATACATACATATGTAAGACTTCCTAAGTTCCAGAATTGACTGCTATTTTATCTTAAGCCAGTTGAATTTCCATTTTTTTAAATTAATCTCCATCGCGCTTATTATGAAGAAAATGAACCAATATCACGCTGTATGCAATAGGCGTTTGTCACACAATCTGGACAGGGTATAGATGGTTTGTGTCGAAGATGTTCGTTCACTACTCTCCGGGGATGGTTGTCCTAGATATGATTCGAGAGATTCGACTGAATTTGTGGCAATGGTTGTAGTTCACAATAATTTGTTATTTTGTTTCCATGTCGTTTCCATTTCCATTAAGGTGTTGCATTGGAAATGCACATATAGAGTATGAATTTTGCAGTCATCTTATACTGCGAGTGTTATGCCTTCGTCCGCACTTTTTTGTGATCATCTCTCATTCACAACTGTTCTCACAAATGTTGTTGCACAGTTTTTCCGTATAAGAAAGAATTGTTCTTGACTATGGACAGACTTGAATTATAGACCTTCCGTTCAACAGTCGGTGATGATTACCATTGCATCATGACCAAATAATTAAATAAATAAAAGATAGATTTTATGTTAGGTTAGGTTAGGTGGCTTAACTCCGTACAAACGGTGGGGATGATTTAGACCAAGAACGGTCCATTGTGCTACCACTTGAGTCGGCTTGGTCTGTGCTACTCTTGGAACCATTTTGAGTGCTGAATAAAATTCGATATTTTGTAGATCTCTGTGTCGGATAGATCCGTTAGTTCGTTGCAGAAATATTGCCCCAGAAATCGTCTTCTGGAGGCGACTAGGGCAGGGCAATTACATAGGCGATGGGATTGAGATTCTTTCTCTTCCTCATTATGAGACATATTGCAGTAGTCGTTATAAAGCAGTCCTAATCTTGCGGCATGTTTTCCCAAAGCGCAATGTCCTGTCAGGACTCCAATGTATTTTTAGCAGGCTTGTTGTTTTACGTTGGCAATACCTGGACCAGGTTATTGCTTGTTTCAAGGTCAATCTATTTCTGATTTGCCTGTTTGCTTGTTTCGAGATTTCCATTGGAGATTCTTTCTGTCCATAGCGCCTGGCAAATTTTGATCTTATTTTTATCGATTCGAGTGTTTTTATTGCAGCTTGGCTGTCTGTGTAGATGACGATGTCTCTGTTGTTCATCGATCTCACAGACAGCCAGTCTGCGACGTCACGCCGTTAATTCAGCTTTTAATTTGCTGTAGTGGTTCGGTAGTCTAAAGGAGGGCTGCAGTGCCGCTATTATCGCGATGCAGAAATCCTTTGAACTCTGCTTAGAAGCTTGCAATAGTTAGATCTGCACAGTGCCGGCCACCCGACAAGGCATCCGTACATTTCTTTATGCGTTCTTCCGCATTCAATTTCCAATTGAGCTTCCTACCGAGTATCACGCCAAGGTATTTGGCGTCGTCTGCGAATCTAGGGTAAGTCCCATTGAGTGTTGGTGGAGTGATTTGGGGAATCTGCCGTTTTTTTCTGAATAAAACTAGCTCGGTTGTGGAGGGATTTATTCCAAGCCCCCAGTTCTCTGCCCAATTGGCCAGTTTGCCTAGGCCTGTTTCCATCAAATCCCTGATTGTTGGGAGATGTTTCCCACTGATGCAACTAGTGCAACATCGTCTGTATACGCAATGACTTTGCATCCGCTGTCCTCCAGGGATGGGTGTATTTCGTTTACAACCAGCACCAATAATTGCGGCAATAAAACTGCTCCTTGTGGTGTGCCACGTTTTACTGCCTTTTTGTTTGGTAGGAGCCGAATTTCGGATGAATCAACCTGCTTGAAAGCATTTGTTTGATCCAAAGTATTACTTACTTTGAAATGAACAGGAAAGTACAATATGTACTGAGCAAGAGGTCTAGTGACTCTTCGTTGGTCACCGTTGTGGTACCATCTGGTTTGTTAATTAAGGCGGAAACCTTAACAGTATCTTCCTCACTCTACCGCCCTCATTATTCTCTTCTATTTCTGAGCAGAAATCACGTCAGGATGTCCTTAGCTCCCTTCTTATCTCACTTTTATATAGTCTGAGGCTGTTCTTTTAACGGTTCCAGTCACCTGCTGTTTTGTTTTTTTGCTTTGTTGAAAAGCCGTCTGCTTTCCCTTCTAACTGTACCAAGATCAGCAGACTACCATGGAGGCTTAGTTCTCTTTGTTGGTCTGCAATTCGGGCAAGACTTTAGAAAGGATTGGTTGATAGCTCCAGTAAGTTTAGTCGCCAGACGTTCAATGTCTGCATGCGACTTGGGATTAACGGCGCCTTTAAAGTTAGCCTCATATCTATCCCAATTGATCCGTTTAGGCTTCCTAAAGGATGTTTAAGTTGGGATCTCAAAGTTTAGGTGGAAGCGAATGTAACGATGATCAGAGAAGCAGTTCTTTTCTGATACCGACCAGTTTGCAACCGAGATATAAGAAGAATTGGATACCGAAGTTATATCTAAAACTTTCTGCCTTTTTCTTGTTACTAAGGTTGGCCTATTGCCCCTATTGCAAATAACAAGATCTGTTTCAATAATATAAGTAAGTAATACCTCACCTCTTTTGTTAATGTCGCTACTGCCCCAAACAGTATGGTGAGCGTTCCCATCACATCCTAATAGGACCGGTGTTTTTGTCCGTTCTGCCTCATTGACCATCCTTCGTAGCATGTCGTCGTCGTAGACCAGGTATGCATAAGCCATTCTCACGGGAGACTTCTACTCTGGCAGTAGTAAGGTCGCAGGCGCTGTAATTACTTTAAAAAATATATTAATATGGGATAAAATGCAGGTTCCAATGGTACCTCTGCAGTTAGCGTGTAGCTGTTTGTATTGCTTTGCCCTTAATCCGTGCGTCGCTGAGTTTCACAGATATACGGCCGCGGGCCCTTGGCCTGAGCGGGATCTCGTCCTTGCTTACAACCCCCAGCTTGGCACCTTCCCACAAATTGTCCGCCGACAGTGGCCCTTAGAAAGGATGTAGCGCTGTCTTCCTCGCAGGCAGTAAGTTTGTAATACGGATGGAGCCAGAGCCTATCGGTGAAACCAGCAACTTTCTTTTCCGGGCTATTTTTGCACATGGAGGGATGGCTGAGGTTAATCTTACCTTCAAGGATTTTCCAGTGCTCATGAGTGATGTGACCCTTCTCATGGCTTCGATCTACGATCATTATCGCTAGATGATCCCTCACCACCTCATTGAGAGTGGGCGCGGTTGCGGTGTTCTTATGCCTCTTTGAGGTGGTTGGGGTTTCATCGTGAGATCGAGGCTTTTTTGTTGTCAACTCACTTTTCTTGGCTGTGGTAGCGGATTCGGAAGGTGCCTTTCTAGGTCGACTCGTCCACTCTTCAATTGTTTTCGAAGCCCATTTGTACGATTTTTTTTTTTTTTTGTTGGAGGCTTCTACTATCTGTTGGAGCACTCAGACACAAATACTGGTCCATTGTACTACCAGACAGACACCTTGCCTTTATTGTATTTTCCCCGTTGTCCGGAGAAAAGTGAGGAGGGGCTTCAATGATGTGGAACTAAGAGATTCGGCACCCACCACGTCGGCCCCAAGGGTGCGCCACCGTGCGCGAGCGAAGGCGAGACAGTCGCAGAGAAAGTGTTCTTCTGCAATCATTTCTCCTTAAGGATAAGAAAAATGTTGCGGACTTTTTGCAGACGTCAGGGCGTACGCGCTTAGTCATCCTGCATCCTGGATATTCCCTCCATCTGCGACTGTGTACGTTAAAGACCCAGTCATTGATGTCAGATTTGACGATGGTAGCAGGTAGACCTAAGGCGGGTTGAGGTCCTGAGAAACTCTCCTCTGAGCCTCTTCTAGCGAGTTCATAGGAGATCTCGTTTCCTGGGATTCCAGAGTGACCTGGGACCCATACAAGCCTAAGTGAATTTAGTCTTCCGAGTTTGTTCAAAAAGGTCTTGAGTTCATGCACTAATTTGGAGTTGGATAGAGGATTGGACACAGCTTTGAGTGCAGCTTGGCTGTCACTGCAGACGCATATGCTTTTTCCCCTCCACCTGTGTTTCACAACATAGTGCATAGGCCATGGCCATTAGGATTGCGTAAATCTCTGCTTGGAAGACAGACGCATATTTTCCTAACGAGAAGTGCAGTCGAATGTTTTCGCGCTCAAAGAAAACTCCAGAGCCGGATCCCTTCCCAGTCCTGGAGCCATCTGTGAAAATGCGAAGACATTCCATTCCAGGTTCAGTGTCTGGCCAAAGCCAGTCCTGACGCCATGGAAATGTGACTGTGTAGTTACATCGCAGTAGGATGGCAGGTGTCATTGCGTCAGAAGGCATATACATGAGAAAGCGGTCGTAGGATATTTCTCCCCCAAGTACACGTTCACTCCAATGCGAGTTGTACCAAAGACCATTCCTCTTTAGGCGAGAAATAGTTGTCAGTGCACACCCTCTGATATATATGTCAAGGGGTGGAAGATTCATCATAGCATCTAGAGCAGCTCCCGGTGTGCTGGGGAAAGCCTCCGTGCAGCTGAGACAGACCGCTCTTTGGAGTTTGGTGAGTGAAGCCACAGCGTGTTTACGTGTCAGCCTGCTCCACCAAACAACCGATGCATATGAGGTTATCGGTCTTACCATTGCCGTGTAGATCCAAAGGACCTTCTTCGGCGATAAGCCCCATGTTTTGCCAAAGGCACCTTTGCATTGCCAAAAAGCTGACAGCGCTTTGGTGGATTTGAACTCAACATGTTTTGACCAAAGAAGTTTGCTATCTAAGATGACTCCCAGATACTTACCTTCCTTGGATATCGGGATGGGAATGCCTTTTAGCACCAGCTGAGTAATGCCAGTTGTTTTCCTCCTTCTCGTAAAGAGAACGACATCAGTCTTAAGAGGATTAACCGACAGTCCATTTCTCGTGCACCAGTCTTCGATCACGTCTAGCGCCGCCTGCTAAACATGAGCCGATAGAGAGAACAGCAACATCATCCGCATAGGCCTGGGCATAGATTCCAGAGGCATTGAGAGCATCGAGCAGAGAGTCGACCACCATGCACCATAACAGCGGAGACAAGACGCCACCTTGCGGGCAGCCCCTGTTTACTCCAGACTTGACACATTGTTCGAGGCCTGCATCAGCGATCAATGTCCTGTACACAAGCATTGCTTTGATCCACAAAACCAGTGCTCCATCTACGCCATGCCGTCTAGCAGCGTTATACATGCTGTCGAAAGTAGCGTTATCAAAAGCTCCCTCCCTGTCGACGAAAATGTCTAGTACGTACTCTTTCCTTTCGAGAGCGCATTCAATTCTCCCAACTAGGTTTTGGTCCGCAGTCTCGCAGGATTTTCCGCGCTGGTAAGCATGTTGCATGTCCGAGAGAGGATGCATTCGAAGGGCAACTTTGCGCACGTGCAACTCTACTAGTCTTTCCATGCTTTTCAGCAAGACGGATGTTAGACTTATTGGTCTGAAACTGTTGGCTAGTGAGTAATCTTCTTTCCCTATTTTGGGAATAAAGACCACTTTCACCGCGCGCCAAGGAATAGGTATATAGGCAAGTGCCAGGCTAGCAGTGAAAATTATTTTCAGAGTAGGAAGCAGCTGTCTTATACCTTTTTGCAGCATAACGGGGTATACATGTATGTATGTATGTAGGTATGTATATCGCATCAGTGCCCGGCGACTTAAAGCCATCGAAGGATGCCACAGTAAATTCAATGTCCTCAGTAGTTGCCACGCGTGACGCAACATACCAGCTACGCCGAGTTGTTTTCATCGTTTTAGTTGAAGTTTCCAATGAGAGAGTGTGCAACGAGACGATGACAGTCTGATTTCCCGGAAAATGGGTCTGAAACAATAAACTGAGAGTTTCTGCTTTAGACTCGGTGAAGGTACCATCAGACTTTTTGAGTACATCCAGCTTTGTCGATTTTCCACGTTTGAGGATGTTAACCAACTTGCTGGTCGCGCTCAGGGATTTGATCTCTTCAATAGATCTTAGAAACCATGAATAAAAATGGACTTAAAGCTAAAAAAAAACCAATTTTCATTAGGACTGCGTTGTTGTTCGTTTGTTCTTATTTTTCTAAGTGAAGCCTTCAATTGGCTGCCAAGATCCGTCAACAACTTACTTCTTACACTGAAATATAATATGAAAGCTGTTATTTCTGAAATGCAGCCAAGAACGACGTGGGTAATTCAGTGCTAGTACTTAAAACTAAGAGAAAATAACATCAGTTTTAGGAAAAATGGTGTGTTTTTCTGGCAATTTAGAATGACACCGCTTGTTGGATGACCCTATATCATATATAAACAAATGTATGTAAATGTGTACATATGGCATTCATATGTTCCGATTCGATTTTTCAATCCACCATATGCTCTCTGGAACTTCGTGGCTATTCGTTTCAGAGTTCAATAAACCATATCATTCGAATCATTCCACAATAAGTTGTTTTCATATTTAATTGAAACAAATGAAGACCTCGAGCGATAAATTCCTAATTAGCTACACCTCTCCCATGTGGTACAAAATACATGTACACATTCGCCATGGTCTATGGGCCGCATCCCCTTCTACATTATAGTCATGGGAACATCACATCACCCACATGCCACAACCAGCCGTTTATACCGTCATTTAAAGTATCAAATCTATAAAAGAAAATTGTAATTGAAACCGAATTCGAAACCATGAAGCACGCGAGTACAAGCGATGTGAAACGATTTTTTTTATTATTTGAAATTTATTGCCGCGATAACATCCTGCATTTCAATCCAATCCGTCCATTGCGCGAACGCACACATTCACATAGGAACAATTCGTATCAACGAAGAGATCTTTAATTTAATTCCGTATCTTTCCAGTCAACGGATAAGCCCCACAGATGAGCACGGTCGCCACGTGCATAACAAATAGGCTTTTGGCCTTTCTGGCACACGAGTGCATGGGAGCAGTGTCCGCGGCCACATGCCCAACTGTCCACGTACGACTGTGTGTGGTGATTTGTTAAGTAACAGTGAATTGGCTATAATTTCCCGGTCATTATAAAAGGACCCTGAACCGAACTGCCTTCTTCTTCAGTGGGTGGGTTGTGTGAAAACATCGTCATAAAAGCATAACATATGGGAACTCATAATTGTTTCAGAGGTGGTATGGCGACATGGTTGCTGGTGGCATGTTGGCATGGTGGCCTGGATTGTGGTGGGGAAGGACAACAACGTAATAGCGAATAAAGTATGATAAAAGGACGTTCTCCTTCTCGAGTAGCTCATTAATTTCCATTCGACGTTTCTCACATCTTCGCGCTCGTTGCTGTTGTTTCAATGCCATTGTTGTTGTCGTTGCTGTAGCTGGTTATCCTGATTGCGTGTTCATATCACGTTCCCGTCGTGTAATCCTTTTTGAGTGAGCGCGTATACTCAAACTGAATTGTTGTTTTCTTTTTTTGTTTTTTCTGCTCATGGTTTCCACCTTCACTGCTGTTGTTGGTTTTTTATACTTTTTTTTGTGGTTAAAACAGGAATTGGCGCTTGAGTGGAGAAACGCTTCCGAAGGATCTGAAGTCGATACGATAGCATAAAATCTGACTTTATGAACGTAGTGAGTGCTCGTAAATGTTTTCTCGATGTGGAAGCAGTAATCGAGAGATGTTTCTGGATGCCAGGGATTTTGGTGTGTTTGGTGGCTGTTTGTGGCTCAAGGATGTCTCTGGACGGGTTCCATAAGGTTTTAGGATTCTTTTGCTTTGTTTTTTTTTTTCTTATTTCCTTAAATATCATTTTAATGTCGTCGTGCGGGAAGATATAGGCAAACTCGAGAACAGTATGAAAAAAAAACGGCGATGAAGACGGATAATCCACTCTATTATGGGCCATGACAGGAAAGGCATACGTCGAAGGTATATTTTCTGAAGCAAATATGATAGTTTAACAATGGCCAGGACAATGTTTCGATGGCCATCATTAGCAATGGTTGAAGCGCAGGATTCAACCTTCTTCAAATGACTAATGTGACCCTGAATTCCCTCTTTATATGCATTGCTATACGAATCCAGGCGCATGGTCAGGGGGTACAGTTTGAACATCATTATACAGAAGCACGACATAATTTACATCATTAATACTCGGAGTAAACCAGAAGACCATCCTCAACGAGGCGAAATGGGAATTTCCAGCTACGCTACTCGGAGTGTGTAAACAGTAGCCCGAGCTCTTATTCCAGCTGTCGTCATACTCAAACAGCAAACATATACTCGGATTATCCTTTGGCGAGATTTGTCCCTCTTGATATATGACTAAGTTATACTATATTTCTCTGCACACATGTAATTTGAAATATCTTTTAGGTTAAATTTGATTTATTATCCTTGCAGCATGTGAGGAGTGAGTGCGAGTGAGCCCTTACAAGGAGGCGTATGTAAATACAATTAAAGTTAGATGGGCGAAAGAGGGCTACTTTCTTCGTGGTTGTTATCTTCTCCTCGCACACACATGCCTATATTTAGACATTCCATTTGAATGTCCCTTAAGTTAAAGCCACCGAAAGTAGCCTAGCCCTTTACCGTGTATTGCGGTATTCTATTTACCGACGAGCTTAAGTGCTGAAATTTAATCCAAGGATGTGACGGCTCCCTCTCACTAATTCCCTCACAGCTTTCGTTGGCTATGGTTGAGGGACTCAAACTAATTCGCATTTAAATACTTCATTTAGTGAAATACGGACTCGTCGAGGATAATCCATCCTGCAGTCATACCCAGCAAATACCTGCGAATGCAAATCAATTAAGCGATGAATAATTACACAAACGGGCTGCGGCCCAATCCAGTGCGCTTTCAAATGAAATATTAAGAGTGACAGATCCCGTCATCGTCATACCGCTTCGTCCTGGCTCCTAAATACTAGCACCCTAGCAGCGGTAGGATACAATTATGAATTTTCGCTTCATGTGAAAATGTGTGCGTTGGAGAAATGTAAAAGTTACTTACTTACTTGCGTCCCCGCGTCTTAGCAGTAAGGTTTTATGTAAATGCGAGCGAATAATGAATTCCTGCGTCGTCGTCAGAGCTCCGAAACGTTGGGTTGTCCTGCATTAGCTCGCTCTACTACTGTAGTACATAATAAGCCGTAAAATAATAATTTAGTCGTTTGCTTACATAATTAGAAATACGTTTTTCACTTTTACTTCTGCCATGTTTTTTTTTGCTTGTATTTTCCTTTTCGTTGCTATTATCCTTGAGTTGCGGGAGATGTCTTTCCTACACGAGCACTTCGGGACTTCGAAGTCGGGAGCTGGGTGGGTGATGCTTGTTTTCTTAAAAGCAGATTGCCTTAAATGGCAGCACAGTGGATGGGGGATAAAAGAAATTAAAATAATACATCCGCACATGTCGTATGTAGCGGTGAATGGAGGGTAATTAACATCGTCAAGGATGTTCAAAGGTATAAAATTACCTCACTGTCGATGATATGCTTCTTATTTTCTCATTTTAGTTTTTTTTTTTTTATTCTATTTCCTTTTTCAAAAGTACGGCTATGAGGGAGATGATGGCAGTTATTTGAAAGGTGTGTCTGGGAATGTAAAGGTTGGCGCGCCACCATGGAATCCTTAACGTTTGAAGGAATATATTTTTAATGGAAGTCATTGTAGTTGGAAACTTAAAAGAGAACAAAGTGGATCGCAGCCTTGACAATCGCCTACTTATGCTTTGAAATGAATGATGCGATAAAAATAAATGGGCTAAGTACTTGAGTTGATTTGTTGAGGGCTCTAACTTTTAGGCTGTGCTCTTCAGATGCTTTTTGAAAAAGGAATTTTATTTTCTATTGAGCAGGCTTCAGTTTAACTTTCTATCAATGATGGGCACGAACTAATTACACTTTTGAGAACTTTTTTGTAAGCAAAAGCTGTAACATAATTCTTATAGTATGAACTGCAATCGGATAGGATGGGTTTACGATTTGTGTTCACGAAATAATGGGAATTTTCGGTTTTTGAAAATTATTTATTTAACCGTCAACATCAATGCTATCACCACAACAGTTTTACGATGGTGAAGTTCAAGAACGAGCAACGTTTGGAAATTATAAAAATGTCTATCAAAATTCTGAGTCGGTTTTCGTAACTTCAAGAGCGCTTACTCTAACTTTTGGTCGAAACAATTGTCCCATCAGGCAGGCTGTGTGTGCTATCTTGTCAACACACTCATTATTGAATATTCCCATACCAGCGAGATATTGATCTAATCTCCGAGACTTTTCCGATTGGGCTATGCAAAAGTTTGAAGCAAGCCCTGAAATTAATCAAAGAATCACCTTTGGCAATGAAGATCATTTTTGACTATAGATATGGCTGGTCAACTAGTAAAATATGGAAATAAGAAAACGACATTTGCCTCAAGAGACTCCATTGCATGAAGAGACCGTGTGGTGTGGATTTCATGCCGAAGAAGTGATTGGACCTAGTTTTACGGTCAATAGAGTTCCCAATCGTCCCACTGGAATACTATTTTTGGCCAGAATTGGATGGACTAGGCATCAACATGTGGTTCCAATGAGACGGTGCTATAAGCGAGAAAGCTGATAAATTTGTCTATGAAAGGGGAAATTCTGTAGTCGTGTAATTTCGAGAGATGGTCCGGCCAAATGGTCACCTCGTTCAGGCGATTTAATGCCATTGGGTTTCTCTTTATGTGGTTACGTTAAGTCATTCGCTTATACCAGGTGCGCAAGTTTAAAATGTCGTTTTTTTCATGAAAAATACACAATTATTTAAGAACAATGGCAAAACATTTTTTATTCAAAATATTGGCCCTCGCTTTCTACACATTGTATCCATCTCTCGGGCAATTTATGGATACCTTTCCAAAAGAAAGCTTCATCTTTCATTGATATCCATTCATCGAACCATTTTCGTACATCCTCGAAAGTCTTGAAGTGTTGTTCAGAGAGTGCGTGTCCCATCGATGAGAAGAGATGATAATCAGAAGGCGCCAGGTCTGGAGAATACGGCGGGTGGGGTGGGAGTTCCCAACCAAGCGAAGAAATCGTTTCTTTGACCACTTTAGCTGAATGTGCAGGAGCGTTGTCATGCTGCAGAATGACTTTGCTGTGTCTTCGAGCCTATTCTGGGCGTTTTTCGATCAATGCGTGGTTCAAATTGATCATTTGTTGTAGGTAGCGGACGGTATTAATTGTTTCGCCGGGTTTGAGAAGCTCGTAGTATACTACTCCCGTCTGATCCCACCACACAAACAGCATTGTCTTCCTCCCAAAGCGATCCGGTCTTGCACTCGATGTTGATGGTTGTCCTGGCGTTACCCATGATTTTTTACGTTTGGGATTCCCAAAATATAACCATTTTTCATCGCCAGTTACAACTCGATGCAGAAAACCCTTTCTTTCGTGGCGTAAAAGTTTTTCGTTTTTCCATCTGTCGTTCGTTCGAACCCATTTTCCAACCTTTTGAATCGGCGATCGGAAATGGCTTGCCGATGCCGAGTGACATTCAACTGCTCCGCCATCATTTATTGTGTTTGTGTATCGTAAATTGGCCTCCAAGATCGTGCGATTTAACGCCGTTTGACTATTTTCTGTGGGGATATGTGAAGTCGCTAGTCTACGCCGATAAACCCGAAACGATTGACAACTTGGAGGACAACATTCGCCGTGTTACTGCCGATATACGGCCACAAATGTTGGAAAAAATCATCGAAAATTGGACCTCCAGATTAGACTACGTCGAAGCCAGCCGTGGCGGTCATATGCCAGAAGTTATATTTAAATTATAATGTTAGAAGATTATCTTTCAAATAAAGTCAATTTCATGTCAATTTAAAAAAATCATCTTTATTTTATTCCATTTCAAAGCTCTATACCTCTATAAAAAGCACCCTTTAGAAACAAATCAAACACGCTCTGAAACATTATCGAATGTGATAAAACCAATTTTCCGATAATGTATAGAAAATTTGTGGAAAATTTGGTCTAAAAAAAAATCGCTGCAAACATGGCTGAAGTGATCTTTTGGACAAAATTGATATACGAGTATATCCTTGCTCAATGTCGCTTACAAGTTTAAAACCGTTTTGCACTAACCGGCAAACGACAGTGCGGCTTCCAGCCAAATCTTCACGCTGTGACCAATCTTGAAGAGGACTAGCAAGTTTCAAATCAACAGCCACCACCACTTTATCGATTTTAAGGCCCATGACATATGACGGCATCTACCGCAAAGTCTAGTTTAACACGATGGACGGATGCATCGATCTACGCTAACAAACACTTAATACACCGTGCAGTTCGGCTCCAGAACCTCCGAGCCTTTTGAAATGTCCACCGGATTTCGGCTAGGAGATGCGCTGTCATGCGACTTCTTCAATCTCGTCTTGAAACAAATAGTGCGGCGGGCCAACGTTAACACGAAAGGCACTATCGTCCACAAATCGGACCAGTTGCTGGGCTGAACAGACGATATTGATATTGTTGCAAGTTCCCAGCGCACCATTGTGGAAGTGTTCACGGCAATTGAAGATCAGGTGAAGCTGGTGAAGCTGAGGATTTGTTTTCTTATACGGTTTTAATCGTTTCGTGATACATTTAAAATGTTAGAATTTTTCACACTGTCAAGGGAGCAAAAAGTTTTTAGTTCGAAAAATGTTTTTTAAGATACCTGTCTCATTTATAGAGATCAAAGAAAAATGCTTTATTGATGCAGTGTTTTTATTTTTTTATTGTTTCTCATAAACATTCTCTATCTAAGTAATTTTTTGTTGGAACTCCTTTTGCTTTTATTACAGCTGCACATCGGCGAGACATTGACTCAGATAGGTTTTTCCATGTGGAAACAGGTATGGTGTTCCAGGTCCGGATAAGTATTTTTTTTGGGTTTCAATTGACCCTGGACGCTTCTTCGCAACCTCAAGTTTCATTATCCACCAGATATTCTCAATTGGATTATTTATTATTTTCTTCGAAGTACTTTTTAACCCAAGAAATAAAAAAAATGCAAATAAAATTTTTAGTCCTAAAAGTTCTACCTTATTTGAATTGTTGATATTAGTCTTTCATATTTAAAAAAAACAAGTTCATACTTACAATTTTGGCTTTATGGCAAGGAGAATCGTCCTGTTGAAAAATTAATCTGCAAGTGTCCCCAAAAAGCTATAGCGCAGAGCATTTTCTAGAACCCTTAGGTAAACTTCTGCAAAGCATCCCCAGACCATCACACCCTCAGTTTTGGGAGGCATCCGTAAGATGCATTCAGAGCTTAGTCTTTTCTTTGATTCTCTTCGCGCGAGAATCCTTCCATCTCCAACATGCAGCGTAAACTTTGATTCGTTGAAAAAGATAATATTGTTCTACATGTCTTGAGCCAATTAAAATGCACTTGAGCTCAGAGCAATCGTTTTTCTCTGACTCTTTGTGGAAAATCCGACTTCAGTACTGGTTTGAGTGCTCTAAGTCCAGCTTTCACGAGCCTTTCCTCACTGTGATTGACGAAATTATTTTTCCTGTAGCTCGACACACATCGTTTTTAAGATCCACCGAAGTTTGGAACCGATGCCAACGGCTATACAGCACCAAAAAATGATCTTCCACTGGGGTCGTCTTTTTGGCCTCCCTGAGCCTTTCTTTTTGCCGGTAGTCCCGGTCTCACGATATTTTTTTTAAATTCCATCACACAGTTTGTTGAGCAACATTTAGTCTTCTAGAAATTTCACGTGTTGTCAAATTGAGACGTGACAGACACAAAATATTTGCTTTGCACTCATCGAACTGATTTTTCCCATTTTTTTCACTAAATTATTTCGGTTCGTTTCGGACTGTTATCACGAGCTAAATGCTTATTCGTAATAACTTTTATGCACTATTTGAACGATATTTTGCTGCTTAGTGCAAAAAAACCTGTAGTTCTCATAAATTCCAAGAACTGCGCCCGAAGAGGGTAATAAAATGTTTGACCAACATTTTTCGAGCGGCACTGTACGAGTATACGCTGTCAACAAAAAAGCAGTCCGTCATCCCTCACCTAGGAGAAAATATATTCTTGGCAACCGCTGCTACTTTGGCTTGTCAAAACAGCTAGAGCCCAAACTTTTGTCTCTAAGAAGACAAGACTCTACAACTGGGCGATAAGCAGGACAACAGTACTGATTCTGGGGTCCTTCAAAAAATAAATTCTGAGTCGGATATTCGGTCCTATCTGCGAGGACAACGAATGGAGGAGAAGACACAACCGCGAACTCTATTAGCGGTTTAAGGATGTGGATGTAGTACGGAAAGTAAAGATCCGCCGGCTATACTGGCTCGGCCACATCGAGCGCATGGAAACCAGCGCTCCAGCTGAAAGGGTCTTCGAATCTGAGCCTTCTGGTCCGAGAAATAGGGGGAGACCGAACCAACACTATAAAGACAAAGTGATTGGGGACAACTTGGTCACTCTGACTGCAAGCAACGTGCCATGGACTGTCAATGATGAAAAGGTTGTATTAATTCAGCCCAGACCCTCCATGGGTTACTGGCCTGAAAAATAAATAAGTAAGATATGCCTCGAATAAAGCTTAGCGCTATATATAAATTAAATAATTTTTTTCTGTATTTCATTTGAAAACAAATTATGTATTCTAATTTCTGATTTTCTAAGCATTTGGATTTTTGTTATCAAAATAACGTCCCGAAAAGTTACAAAAGTGTACATAATTTATATTTGATTTGATAACCCAATGCATACCATTTTCTTTTGAGAGATTACTTTGTGTAAATATTTACTACGACTATATTTTAAATGACCTATACATACAAAGAATACAATTTTGAGTCCCACTGGTATATTGATAATAACACATGTGGTGTTGTCCTACAACTTTGCAATCGAAGCTGGCTTATTGGCATATGCGAGGTTTATTGACGTACGAGTATCCTCATAACAAATAAGTTAAAGGCGTCATATCGCAGGATCTAGCTGGCCGATCATATGTGACCCTCAAATATATAGGTCCGTCAAATGATAAATAAATTGCTCACGGAATTCATTTCTCAATCTTTCGATTAGCGTGCTGTGTGCCATGTAGTGCTGCTTTGTAGGAACCAAATGTCGACCCGGTTTAGCTCGTACATTTTAGGCAAAACAAAGTTCCAAATCATTGAACGACAGTCGGCACCATTGATAACATTGTTCTCACGGTCATTTTCGAAAAAATACGGACCTATGATTCCGTCGGACCATACACCGTATCAAACAGTTCATTTTTCCTGAGAGCATTTACAGCTCTCGTATTGTTTAAGGTTGCTCATATATTCCTAAGCATGGCATTCAAACAGAAATGAGATTCGTGCCTGAAGACAATTTTTCGAAGACAAGCTCACCGAAAATTCGACATTGTGGCAGGTCGATTGGCTTCAGTTATTACATTAACGGAAATGATTGCGCATTTTGTAAGGTTTTAGTCCACAATTTTGGCGTAAAATCTTCCACATAGCGGAGTAACACAATAGAAATGGAAATTTCTAACTATATGCCGGATCTTCTGAGGGATAGTGAAGAAACAATTAAGACAAGCGCACAAAGTCTATTAGTGTGGATTATGGTCATAAGGTCATAAAGGTAGTAGGTTCAGAAGTAATGGAAGAAACACGCTTTGAGAAAGTAGCCCAGCTTAAATATCTGACGACCGTGTTGACTGCCACTTTGCGGATATGAAATTCTGAAGACTTTAAGAAAATATATTCCAGGGTTTTGAAAATAAGGTTTTAAAGAAACTCTCTGGTTTAAGCCAGGACGAAGAAACAGATAAATGGAAATAAATACACAATCAGGAACTCGATGAACTTTGTTCAGCACCAAGCATCGTCCGAGTAAACGAATGGACAGTGATCGAACATTCAAAGGAATAATAAGAGAAAAACCCGAAAGAAAAAAACAAGAGAACTGCGCCATGCATCGGCGAACAATATACCGATGGACCAAGAAGAGCTGAAACGAAAGAACGAAACATGGAAAAAACATACTCACGACAGGGAGGCTTTGCGAAGGATTCATAACAAGGTTCATAAAAAACGCCGTCTAGGGTTTGCTAAGAAATATCAAAACCGACCGCTGGAATTTTCGAAAAAATAAATTTTTAGCGACGAGTCAAAATTCGAAATATTTGGAAACCGTCGAAGGCAAACTGTTTGGCGTTCTAAAGGCCACAATCCACAGCCCACAGTAAAACATGGCGGTGGAGGTGATATGGTGTGGGGGTGTTTTTCTTGGTTTGGCGTAGGAAAGTTGCATGTCATTGATGGCAGAATGAATGCAATGATGTACTATGACATCCTGGAAGGCAACTTGGAAGATTCTGCTGCTTCAATGGGATTGAGTTTATCATTTGTCTTTCAACGAGACAATGATCCCAAACATATAGCCAAAATAACAAAGGATGATTATAGCATAAAAGGAGTAAATTTGTTAGATTGGCCTTGCATGTCACCGGGTCTCAATCCCATTGAGCATTTATGGGATGAAATAGAAAGAAGAATCCCAACACTTTCTCGAAAAAGCAAAGCAGTTTTCGTCGAAAAAAAGGCAAGAACTTAGTGGAATCGGTGCCAAAACGCATAGAAAGCTGATATGCAAAATGGAGGCGGTCATACGAAATATTAAAATGTCCAAAAATCTGCTAAATTTAGCAAGAAGCACCATTATTATTTTTATTTCAACTAACTTTTGGCGAATCACATTAGAGACTTTCAACTCACTTTTTTTTATTTAAACCGAATATTTTGTTTTTTTTTTTTTGTTTTTATGTATAGTTGTGCTACTGAAAGCACATATTACTAGCAAGAATAAAAACAATCAAATAATTTAACTATTTTCCACCTTTTTTAACTATTCCGTGGCTTGCACGGTGATTTCAACTCACTTTTGGAAGGCCCTGTAAGTCAGAAATTCAAGCAAGTTGGAGCACTTAATTTTATTTTTTTAAAAATTTAACACAATTTCTTGGATCATTTTTTTTTTTCAATAGCAAAAAATTGCAAAGCACAAGAAAGCACGTGTAACTTGACAAAAAATCGAAAATCGAATGTACTTAGCTCACGAAACTCAAAAAGTCACCTTATTTTTTAAACAAAGCTTATATCTCGGGAATAAATAATAATAATGCGCAGAATCGATTTCAACCTTCGTTTAATTTCTTAATAAACACTTGAAAAGTTTTGCAACGAAGGTGTTGTGGTACTGGATGACCATATACTGCAGATGACAAATGGCTTAAGCAATAGCAAACGAATGGAAGTATCAGAGGCAAATATCACATCGTTTTCTGCTCCCAGGGCTTGCGTTAATTTTCCGCTCTGTGAAAAGTTCTATGAAAAGTAAAGGACTGAATCTTACTTTTTTCTTTATTCCTTGAGACTCCCTCAGCAAACATACATATGTAGGTGTGTTAAAATAATAGTGCCCAAAAAGTAATGGAGCTTTATGGATCATTGTTATGTTGGTAAATATGACTAAAACAAGTTGATAAGCCAATGATCCAGTCTGCAGCTACCCGTCAGAGAGATTGTATGCGTCTTTATAATATGGGCGATTGTCGTCGCAAGCAACTTTGGCAAAATGTGCATCGGCATTCTTCCCATCTTATCCTATATTATCACGGCTACCAGACGGTCTGTCTCCGATTCTAACTAATCGCTCCTATGAGATTACATTAGATGCACTAAAATTACCTAAGCCCCTCATATTCATTTTCACGTTTAGTGATATCGAAAACCTCTCTCTCTTCCGATCAAGCCTAACTCTTGACAACGAACTTCAGAATGGCCTCTATAGTTCCCTCATATGATGCGACAAGGTATTTTTGTCAAAAATGTCATTGCAGTCGATGGTATGAAAAATTCAAATATCCATAAACCATATGGTCGCTAACCGTTGTACGTACTCTCGAGTGATTATTACCCCACACTTCGAGATTACTCCAAGTTACTTAGTTTATCATCCATCCTCGAACTATCCTTCTCCTACTCCAGTTCAAAATGAGTTAGCTTGGTTTAAGCGATCACCTCCTTATGGACGGAATCGATTGTACTTCACTTTCTACTTAAATCCAATTCAATACCAGCCCCCACCGCCATCTTTCCTAAACAGAAATTATTTCATAACCTTGCATTAAATTCCTGAAATTTCCTCAGTGTCCAGGGAATCAATCATCAAATCGCCGTCAAGCTCTTCTCGATATTTCCACCGTTGGCGGTTATTTATAGATTGCTTTTCCGGGAATAAAAACCAGGTCAAGGAAAAAATGAGAAAGCCAATCGTCTAATAGCGGTAGTAGCCCTGAGGTCGATTTGGCTATAACATACAATATAATACAATTCAAAGCTCACCTTCTCCAAGGTCTGTACGAAGGCAATTTCCGACATAGATTCGCCAATTTGTTTGGCGATAGCATCCAAATTTCCATTAAGCAACCAGAATTGGCTAGCTAGTCATTGAACTCAAGACAAGACTTCACTTTTCAAAAGGCTCTTAGCCACAACCGTCATCAATCTAAGCTCTATACCACAAAAACTACCATCAACACTGCAGGTGCAATTTGATCCATTGTTAGTCATGACAATATACGAACCATGCACCAGCAAATCCATTACAGAGCTTCATCCTCTTCCTAAAAGGATATTCAATTTTCCGCCTCCGTCTTTACCTCCATTTCCTCCATCTTCAATGACCTTTTATTCAGCAAAATACATTTTTCTCCCCTATTTCTCCCCTTACCCTTCTTCGTCATCGCGACCTTATAATATGCCTATTTGAATACATTTGCGTTCACCCTAACCGTGGCATCGAGCGTCTACGAGTAAGGGCTTCGATTCTCTTCGGTCTCCTCCGACCGTTTCAGGGCGAATTTCAAAAACGAATATAAAATGTTATCACCGAAAAGGAAAATGAAAACTTTTCCAATGTTTTTTATTCATTTTCACAAATTTTTTTTTTCTCGCTTTGACTCACTTCTTCGTCCTTTTCTTTCGCCGCGAAGCTATATGAAACGTTCCGGCAGCGGTGACATTTGATGTGGAACCTATAACCGCGTGTGCTCATATTTATGCCCTATCCACCATGCCTCCCCACATCCTTCATATGGGGATGATAATATCAAATGAATAACCATCACGAAGGAAGCAAGAAGAAAACAGCGGATGGGGTGAACATAACTGACTGTGGGAAATGTATCGGAATGGGTTACGTGAAATGATGCCGCGAAGACGCGAAATATTCGTTTTTTTTTTCTTTGCATCTTTATTTCCTCCTTTTCACTTCACTGTCTTCATGAAATTTTGTTTTTTTTTTTTTTTTTGAGAAGAAGAAAGTTGAAAGGACATGGTTGAATGGAATTTTCAACGGAAATTAAAAGACTCCATGTGATGCGGTGGAGAGGCTTTTTATGTCTTGAAGAAGTTCGGTAAAACGGAAAACGAGCATCTCGCTGAGAACGTAATGAGCGTCAATTAAGGTGGAGGCATTACTTTTCATCGGGATAACGATTTTGTCATCCGCATACAAATGCAATGTACATTATATCCTTTAAAATAGAAAATACCTGTTAACGAATCGAGGAAATTAAATGGAATTTACCCAAGGATACGGGTACGTTGTGTGTACTGACACAGGACTCGTGTGATGTATTGGAGTACCTTTAAGGGGTGGATTTGGCGCTTAGGTTTCATTACTGAACGCAGAGCTGTGTGCCACCTGCAAAGACCTGATAAATTCTACCCGGAACATCAGAATTATGGGAGTATGGGAGGTCGAGCCTTCTGTCGGGCGCCAGTTTGTGGTGGAGTTTCTTTTTTATGGGTGCTCCCCAAATAGGTACTAGAGTAATTCAGGCGGTCAAAGCTTATTTCGAACTGGGCACTTAATCTATTTCAATCCATTCGAATCGTTAAGGGAAATCAATCAGAATCTTGAGCACTTTTAAATGACTCTTAAATGTGGAACATTTCTATTTAACTCGCGATTAATCCTGTCGTCGCAGCTAAAGCGTTATCCTCGATTGCAAGTTCCGTGAGGCAGCAGGAACTCTGGGGGATATATTCCGACACCAAAGCATTAAACATTTGTATTAATATTCGGGATTCGGGTCCTGCGGACAGGACTAAACGATGCGAAAGTTGCTACGATGACAACAACATTGCAACTGTATAAGGAGTGCATTGTGCACCGTCGGTGGCAAGTGCAAGGATAGAATTAACAAAACGATGAAAGTATCACGTTGGAAGAAAATTCTCCGGCCAAGATGGCTGCTCTCAGGTTGCTCCGAACCAGCGCCTGAAAAATATGCTTTTCCTATTCTTGGTTCCTTGCTGTTCATGTTTTCTTCTTTCACACCAAATAGGATGGCGGATGTGTTTTGTTTTTTTTTTTCTATTAGTATTCAGTTTTCCTCATTTTTTCCTTGCTGTTTCAACCGTCTCGTGAATATCGAAAGGATAGCTCTGTGGTATGGAATCTTTGCTCTTCATTCAGGATGCGATTCCCAAGGCACATAGAGTACAATGAAAAGAAACCGGGAACCGGAAATACCCCTAAACTATGAACGGCGAAACAAATAAAGAAAAAAAAATAAAACATCTTACCACCAAGGAACCTGCTACCACCCGAAATGTTCCCACACCCACTCATCCTTTTTCTCATCCCTATCTACCGCTCCCACCGAAACATTGTGATTATTTTGTCGTTCCATGCGCTCCTTAACCGCACATCGTACAACGTGAACGTGCATAATGCCGCAACAGTCAGCGTGGTGTGAAATTAAACATGCCACGCCATATTATGTATTCATGTATACATTCTCTTATTTCTGGTATTTTTTCTTATTTGTTATCCTGCGAATTGAAGTGAAGGTGCTGAACGTGGCGGCGGCCAAGACCGCATCTCGTTTATTCCCAAAGGGCAAAGCTGCCTTCGGTGGCTAAAAGAAATCAAAGACCCAGAACAATATGGCAAGGATATGAGAGGAAATGAGTATTCTCTTCCTTGTAGCGTGTGCGATTGTTTTCTTCCTTGCTTCGCTTTAAAAAAAAAGCGCGTAAGCGTATAAATAAAGAATCCTTGCAGCATACACAAGCAGAAGCCAGACATCCTTGTTGGGTTCAGATTTTCTTTTTTAAAAGTCACAGGTTGGAGGACCGTGTAGGCTAAGACGGACGACCGAGGAATGAAACAAAAGGACATGTCATTTCAAGGATGAAGGGAATAAATATTTATGGAATTCTTTAGCACGTGGCCTCATACCGTATGGTGGGCGGTAAAAGCAAAAGTGGATCGTAAATACGATATTACCAATTTCGTATTAAAACCAATCGAGTTACTATATATGTATGCATTTCTCACTCTACTCGTTTTGTCCGTGACATCCTGTCGGGAACGTCCATAAAAAAATTTTCAAAACAAAACAAAAAATTCGATTTGAATGTATTCGTATTCCGCGTAACTCGTACTGAGGGGTGAATGGACGAATTCGCCTCTCATCCCTCATCAGCGGGCGAATTCCTAGGGTATCACTGTCATTTCACGCTCATTTGCTCATTTTTTCCCCCAAATACCTCTTGGCCCGGATTAATACGCGCTTTAATGTGCTGTTGTTCACTTCCTGTCAGACGTTGACGTTTGAAATATTTCACGGTTATTTATGACATCCGTTGATCCTAGCCACATACCTCATCGTGCACACGTGCTACAACTGCCAATTGACGGTATTTCAAGCGACATCGTAACATTATCGTTATTTTTATTGAAACGACCGAGAACTGCATTTCAACGCCGATAAATACCATTGTCGAGAGCATTATTATTGTGTGCAAATACGACATAAGTATCGCATTAAATCAACTGTCTGCAAATTAACGGTCGCCATATAAAAACCAACAAAAAAAAAAAACCGAAACGAAATCATCAAAATGTTGTTCGCATAACGATAAATCAATTCACACAAACCCATTTAAACAACACAAGCACTTTAACGCTAAGTATGACTTGCGAGTCGGATGTCAGGATGTGATAACTACAAATGCAATATTGTCGAGTTATGAAAATGTGACGAGAATGGTCACAATAAAATGTTGAGACACACAACCCCATTCTCGAGGCTCGTAGGAATCATGTTAATTGGCTGAAAATTGTCCCAAAAATTTAGAGTCATTCTGTCGGAGTACGACATACAACCGTGTTGAGTGGGTTTCAATGTTTAAATATTAATGCAGAGACAGAGTGGTTAGTTGACGATTAAATGAGGATCTTAATGGGTTTGTATGTGTGTTAAAATGTGGCACGAGCTTGTGCGGTGACAATTTCGCTAAATACGAGTAGTTGCATTTGATTTGGCTGTTTATTGGAATATGCAACAGTCATTTGTTTTAATGAAGTTTGGATAGACGAAGAACACAAAAAACAGCTTTTAGCTCTAAATTCACTATTTGCCGGCGTATTAGTCCACATTGGGGTGTAGAAAACCTGGATGGACTACTGTTTCATAGATATTTAAGCATTGCAAATTCTTCATTCGAATAACATAACCTATTTTTTATGTCACGTTCTAACAACTGAGCATTATTGGGAACACTGTACGAGTTTGTTTGAAAAATAAGGTGACTTTTATATTTTTCTGGCAAAATATTTATTTAATCATCAATATCACACTTGGTCACCGGGTGGTCGTGGTGCAATGGTAATCATCAATCAATATCAATTCCTATACGAAAAAACTGTTTAACAACATCAGTTGTGAATGAGAGGTGATCGAAAATATGGTGAAGTTGGCACAACACTCGCAGTATAAGATCACTTCAAAATTCACCCTTTGTGTGTGGAAACAAAAGAAGTTACTATGAAGTACAACCAACGCGACAAATTCAGTCGAATCTCTCGAATCCTATCTAGGACAACCACCCCCGGAGAGCAGAAAATGAAAATCTTCGACACGAACCATCTGCACCCGGTTCAGGTTGTGTGACAAACACCATAAAAGAGCGTAACTCTTGAACCTGCGCGAACCCTATGAAAAAAACAAAGAGTTTTTCATATTGCTCGGATAAATTTTGTCAGGTCTGTTGTTTGTTATTCAGTTACTGAAGCCAAATCACCATGGCAAGAACAGCACGTCCAAATGATAAAACCTTATTATCAAAATGAGTGTTCACTAATGCAAACGTTGCGTCAATTTTACGATAGACGTGGTGGACCTTCACAGTCATCTCTGAAAGACCGTGAAAGTATACGGTCGATTCCTCGCCCTGCCTCAGAAAGTTACGCTTTGGTGTGGATTTGAGGCCAGCGGCGTCGTTGGTCCGTATTTTTTCGAAAACGACGTTAGTGAATTGGTGACCGTCAACAGCCAGCGCTGTATAATCGGGGTTTCCTGAAGTTGCAGGTCTATGCAAATAAACCACGATCGACCGATTAGGTGAACATAACAGAGGCCATCGCCCAATTCCACCGGATCTATGCGGAAGAGTCATTGAAAATTTGGCCAACTGAAAAACTCTTTATAATAATATTGGCTCAGCGCCTTTACCAATCCTCGAAGCGCCTCTGATATGGACTTTTTGTTATCAGAGCTCTTCCAGTGATGCGGCAAAATAATGTTTCTTATTGAACGTACGACCATTCAGCAATAGCTCATGATAAACCACGCCATGTTAATCGAAGAAGACAGTCAGCACTACGCTCACATTTGACTGAAGGTCAACTTTTTTTCAATTAAGATGGTGCTACCCCAGAAGACATTATACATCATTTGTTTCTACATCTTGCCCTCAGAAACTATTGATTTGTATTAAACTCGCCATTAACACAATTGACCAAATAATTGATTTAAGAGACCCTCAGGATGAAATCTTTCGTTTTGGTGATTTCCTCATCGTAAATGGGCTCAATTAGACGATCAATCGTTTTATATTGCTATTAATCCCACTGCTGCCAGAGAATGTCTCTTCTTGGATCGCCTAGCAGATTCAAAACTTAGCCAGATTAGCGACGTCTTAAACTACATGGGTAGACAACTAGACCTCATATGCACAACTGATGCCCTCAACGCTTCTGTATCACTTTGTCCCCTTTCCCTTCCCCAGAACAATAGTCCTACAGTTCTGGCCTCTCACGATTTCCACAAAGCAAAATTCCACAAAATAAATGAAAACCTTAAACCATCCCACCCTGGTATAATCCAAGGCTCCGTTCTCTAAGAAACAAAAGAAATAAGCAATGGACGGTCTTCCTTCGTACTAAATCCCCTAATGACTTTTCTAACTACCTGGGCAGCTATCTTCACTTTCCCGCCCTTCACAACTCCCTCTATCAACGCTATTTAGCTGAAACCCAAGCCAATCTTGTAAGTGATCCTAAGTCCTTCGTTAAGTTTGTTAACTACAAAAGAAAATCTGATAGCCACCCTACCTCACTCTCTTTCCATGATCGAACCTCAAATGACTCCAATATTATCGCCAACTTTTTCCCCACCTTTTTAAAACAATCTTTCGACGACGGCTCCTGTTCCGGACTTCGCTTAGTTCGATTATTTACCGAATTTCTCCCTTGGATCATTTCTTCCTCATACAGTCGGTCCCTATGTCATCGAAAACAAATTAAATTTACTTAATGATGAATTCACACATGAACCTGACCGTCTCCCTGCTATATTCAAAAAAAAGTTTATCCCTATCTCTAGGTGATTTCCCCCGGTTATGGCAAACCTCATTTATAGCCCCTATACACAAAAAAGTTCCGAAGAACCTTTTTGACAGTATACCTCTTGAGCATATGTCAAACTGTCACATATACCCAAACTCTTCGAGAGTATTTTGTACCAAAGTTTTTGCTACAAGTCTTTAATTTCCCCTAAACAACACGGTTTTTTCAAATACAGATCTACAATCACAAACCTTGTTGAATTTGTGTCCTTTACCCTATCAGCCCTAGAGAATGGCAACGAAGTCGACGTTAGTTCACCCGATTTCAGTAAAACGTTTGATAAAGTCTCCAACAGACTGATACTCTTGTCTTACCTTGGTTTCGACCCCATTTTTTCACTTAAACGAATTAAACCTCCTTCCCGTCTCTAATTCCTCAATAATCAGCCCATCTCCACCGTTCAGGCCACTCGCGATCTTGGCATACGCCTCTCAAGTGTGGTCCCCTTTCCTATAAACCCACATTTCTAGAATCGAGAAAACCATACGGTTGCTACGTTCTGCTCTTCAAGGTCTTCCCTGGAACAATCCTTTGCTTTTACCACTGTCTGAGCGACCCTCTACAACTCTGTCTCTATCAACACTAACCCTCGTAAGGTACGAAATCCCCGTCTCTTCTATCTACCAACCCCCCTACCGCTTGTTGCTGCACTGAATCCATTTCTCGTATGCTGGGAAATGTTAATTCGAATCCTTACTTCGATTTCAACCTCAGCTCCCCATGCTTAAAAATCCGTCTTTTTAATCACGCCCTTCCCTCACGTTCGTCTTAATTATTAAATTAGATTAGGTTAGCTTGAATTAAGCTCAACAAATGTAGTGTTTGCCCCCACGAAGATGATATCTGTAAAAAACAAACTAAATATCCAAAATGGCTGACAATGTCAACATACATATGTTAGAGGATATGTAGACCAACATATTAAGAAAAAAGAAAATCGTTAATGTCGCGAAATCCAAAAGGTCACGTTATTTTTTGAACAAGTCCCGTACATATTTTTATATTAAAAAATCGCCGATCATACTAAGTTGCGTGTAACTTCTTTTGCGGCTATTAGTAGACAAAGCATCCGGCTTGACCAGCATGATTCAAACATGTTTGCAACATGTTTCAGGTGTGTTCGCATATTTCAGAATAATACAAGGCGGCTCAAAGTGTACCTTTGTAATTTCGTGACCATCTTACGTCAACTAATCAAACACTAATACACTGAGCCTCTCGAAGAGACTGAAGTGAGTTAAGACACGCCGGAAGGCCTCGTAGTGATTATTCCGACGAGAATATTGCCGCCGTGGCTCAAAAGGTTGCGGATGAGTATCAAAATTGATCAGACGATGTGCTGCGCAGTTAGCGACTATATGTTAGTCCCTATAACGCATTTTAGTGAAAGTCTTTCAGTTCTTTCGTTCCAAAATACAGACAGTCTATCAGCTGACGCAATCGCACCAGCTCTCCTGATCCTCAATGACGAAGTAGATGATATTTGGTCAAAATTCACTATGATCAACGAGACCCATTTCCATCTGAACGGATATGTAGAAAAACAAAATTTACGCTTCTGTGGCACTGGGAATCAACGGTCGTTCATGAAGGGTACTTACAACCACTCAAAGTGAGACACTTCCTGGGCATCACGGCCTTGTATTGAAAGTTCGTGCCGGGCTTCGAAGAAAGGGAAGCATTGGAACTGGTGAGAAGAACAACAAGTAGGAGGAAAATAGAATTCGGGTCCTTGAAAACTAGATCCTAAGAAAAATCTCTGCTGGAAAACACAATGAAGAATTTAAGAAACTCTATTTAGCCCCAAGCATTATCCGAATAATCAAATTACGAAGACGAAGATGGGAAGGACGCGTAGAACGAATGGACAATGGACGGACGGTCAATCGAATAATGAGTGGAAAAGCCATACGTCCTCGCCGTAGGTGGGAGGACGATATAAGGATAGATTTAGAAGAGACGATACAGAACAGCGAAATATAGAAGAAACACACTAATAACAGGGAAGCTTTGTGAGGTGGGTCTGAACTTCCGAGTTGGGGATGTAAGAAAATTCCCTTACTCATTTCTTGCTTATTTTCCTTAAAAGAAAAGATATAAATAAATTTTCCTGTGGTATTATACTTAGCAGGGTGGAGATCAAACGAAAGTCCCAAAGTAAATAAAAACTACCTAAAAGCAAAGGCCATTAAAAAAATTTAAAAATTTTAAATATTTTTGGCCACTTACCTAAATATTTGCCCAAGCCCCAACTTAAAGACAGCGAAGACTATTAGCTATAGCTGTCTCACCGTCGACAATCCCACAAACACGAGTAATGTCAGGGAATACTGGGAAACTGGATTCGACTGGAAACAGGCAACGCACTTAGCTGAGGGACATCGAGCGGGACAGTGAACTAAAACAAACTAAGTCAGTAAGTAAGGCTACAACGACATACCATCCGAGTTGAGCATACCGCTTGCTGTACATATTTGTCAAGGTAGGATTTTGTGGCAACTTGACATTGAAGGCAGGCAGTATGGATTAAACCTAAGGGTGACATCACACTTTACGAGAAGGAAAAAGAGAAATAATTTATCAAAGCACGTCGTTATAAGCGAAAGGCGAGTATTGTATCCCTGTCGCTCGACGGGTAAAACGGTAAGTAGTTATTAGTTACACGAAAGTTTATATTCCGATTCGGGTTTTAATCCACAGAAGGACCAAGTATTGCCGATAACTGGTCCATATTAAATCCTACAAATTCAGAGGTTCGAGTCTGGTCGAGCATTATTATCGAAGGTCCAAGCCTACAACAGTTAGAGCCTTGGCAGTATCTTGGCTCGTATTTTACCCACAAGATACAGCGACTACGCCACTACGGACAAGTGTCCCGAACTTGAATCCCTGCCCTAAATATGTAGTGAGTCTGCGGGTGTCATAATAGCAAATTTATGTGACGGTCCTGGACCTGGCAAATATAAAACGTCCCAGGAAGCTCCCCATATAACAAAATCATTGCGATGACTTTTGAGTAGTCAGCGAGGATCGGTATACCATTGCACAACGTCTTGATATAGTGAAATCTCACTGCAAATGCAGTGAAAGTACTGTGGAAAGATTTCGTAAAGTTAGTAGTGCTTTTGGTCCTCATTTTTTTTGCCCGCTCGCAGAGTTATATTTGCTTTGCCAGATCATTTGGATATATTGTCCGCAGTAACCCGGACCTTCGATTTTAAAAAAAGATTTAGATAAGGCGACGGACGTACTGTCATGTGATTTCTTTAATATCATACTAGAAAAGATCGTGCGGGACTCGGCGACAATTGCTTGCTTACACAAATAATATTAACAGAAGCGGCTAAAGTCATAAATGAGTCTTAGGGAACTAGACCAAATATATGCTGTCAACAAAGGAAGACGCGCAACACCGACGTTTTGGTCAAACATCAGCGCTGAGGTCAAACTTCTTGAGGTTGAAGAGGCAATTAGGTAGTACAGCATTCTCTCGAGAGACCAAAGTAACCCTCTACAAAATATTAATCATCTCGGATGAAGAGGCTTTGAAGCGTTTCGAGAGGAAAATTCTGCAAGCAATCTTTGGTCTAGTTTGTGTAAACAGAGAGTGGAGAAGAAGATTCAACCAAGAACTGTATGTGCTCTATAGCGACATCGGCCTAGTCAGAAGTCGACGCATCTACGTCTAGGATGGCTGGGCGATGAAGAGTGACCCCAACCCCGAGGGACGAGGCAGCAGAAAACGATCGCATCTAAAGTGGCGCACATAGGTGGAAAGAGACTTCAACCAACTGGACCTGCGACCGTAGAAGCAGCTGGCCAAAAATCGTGCCGGCTGGATGTTGAGGCCCTGGCTTGCCCCGAGCTGTAGCGCCATCTAAGTAAGTAAGTAACTGAGAATGAACCTGAAAACCCAGACAATTAGGTCTTTTCGCACTTTGCACGGCGTTTTTATAATGACCCTAGTCTAAATCGAATCCAACTAGGTCCAATTGGAACAAGAATTGAAGCCAGTAGTCCTTACGTAATGCTGTACTTTGATTGATTATTATTATTAACCAGACAAAAGCTGTGGCTATTCTTAATCATCATTATTGTGTCTGATGTTTATTGGTGACTCCACTTATTTCGTATCAAAAGTATAGTCGTATACCGCGAGACACGATTTCGATGACTTGGTTGATGTGAAATTCGAACCCCGTGTTATGGGCGTTAGAAGCCAACACATCACGACCTTCGAGTGACGAGGCCTCCTTTTGACTCTTGCAAACTCTTCTTCTTCTTAGATGGCGTTACACCGGAGAGCCAGAGCCAAGCTTCTCTTATTCACATAATTGAACGGGACCTGCAGTTTATTGCCGATTCCGAACGGCGAGCGCCGAGAAGCTTTTTCAAGGCAAGTGTATTATTAGGGGAGGTTTTACTAGTACACCACCGAGGAGAGGAGCCGTGTAATGAATATTCAATGGTGTTGATGTTATCGGGAATCCAACTCAGAAGCCGACCAGAGTACACACTACGCCACGGCACTCTCGACTTTTGCAAACTGGGTATTGAAAATGAGTGAACAAAAAAAGTATCTTAAGGGGGTAGTCTCATGTGAACGCATACATTTTATCTCTTTTTAGGCAATTTTTTTTTATAAGACAATAAAATGCAATCATTTTAATTTTTTTATATGTTTTTATTTGTATCTTAAACTGTATAATTTTTTTTTTTTCTTTTTTTACATTTTTTATTTTTTTTTTTAATTAAATTAGACACAAAAAAAAAGCTGGTCACTGGTCACTGGTCATGGTAATAGCGGCGATTCATGTTGTCTGAAATAAAAAAATCGAATGGATTATTGTTCAGTAGGTCTGTCATTATCGGCCCCACTAAAATTAATCAATTTCATTGAAAAAAAAAATGGCGGACTGTAGAAAAAAATCTTGTTTTGTTTGTTGAAAATAGTTTAAAAAAAATAAATTATTTTCGAAAATAAGCAATTTTGGTACGGTCGATAACCATTAATGAGTAGAAGATCTTATATAAATTTCAAAGCAATCGGTTGAATAGTTTTTTTTTACGACCATGACAGTTTTAGAAAATGATGTT
Source organism: Merodon equestris (assembly GCA_958301585.1). Lineage (NCBI taxonomy): Eukaryota > Metazoa > Arthropoda > Insecta > Diptera > Syrphidae > Merodon > Merodon equestris. The sequence goes on from OY284414.1 coordinate 20,402,130, forward strand.
TCGAGAAAAATGGTTTAAAGTTTCAAGAGCAGAATTTTAATGGAAAATTAAACTTACACTAATCTGCTATCCTGGACCATACAATTACCCTTGTGGCTTCATACTCATCATTTTCTGCCAGTTTTTGTGACCTGAGGGAAGCTCTTGCCTTTTTGGATGCCTCGGACGTGGATCGCTCTGCACGGGTTATTCGTCGTTCATCGTACTCCTCAGCATACGAGTGGGCGTTTCGGCCAATTTGTGTACCAAAAATTTCCATTATTTCAAGGATGTGTAAAAATCCTTCATTAAACATACACGCAGCTGTCCATGAACCAATTTCCAGCGTCTTTTTTCCAACAAAATGATGCTTTCGAGCTAAGTTCCAGATGCAACTATTAAATGACTCGTTGTTGTTCTGAGTGTTTTTTTTCCCAAGCACCTTTGTATCAGATCATCAGATGATAATTCTTCGTAAATTGGCTTCAAAAAACTTGCTGTTTCTTCATCAAATGCCGGAGGATGTTCGTAAATTTCCTCTGTATTCCCTGCCGTATGTTGTATATATGTACTTGCACTATGCATGAGTGCTGGAGACTGGTTTTCATCGATTGAAATGGAATGATAGTATGTAGCCCACACTGCTTGTATGGTATGTACATGTATGATGGTATGTACTTAGCTTAACCATCATGGCATTGGCGAATGCAAGAGTCGACTTCTTTGTTGCAGCACTAGTGGATGATTTTTTTTCAATGTACATTTTGTGACAGCAACTTTACCTGCTTCATCTTTTTGATTATTTTTGTCCTTCTTTTTTCAGCTTCTTCCAAGCATTTTTTAGATAATTTTCTTTTTTTTCTTCTGGAACGGCTTTTTTGAAAACAGTATCAACTACTGACTTTACAGCAATATAAATTTGGTCGAGCATACGTTTTTACTAATTCCATCTCACAAGTCCATTAGCGAACAAAAGAAATTTATTCCAGCCAGACCGACTCCAAGTAGTCGCATAATAAACACAAAACGTCTATTGATCTCGTAAGCATTTTTGACCATAGGAGAAGAATTGATGTCAAATTCTTGGCACAAAAAGTTTACACACCACTTGAATCCTAAAAATCACGGCGAGATTTTTTCAGAAATTGAACATCACTATCGCACAGCTTGCACTTTAAAATTGATTGCAAAGCTCTAAGCACTAGCGAGAAACACAGAATGCTGTAGCTGAATCCTTCGTCGATCGGTACATCAAAATCACTCTTGTCTTTTAATTTTTCAGCTGATGTGCTTGTTCGCGTAAGGAACAAGAAATAAAACTTATTTTAATAGTAACTATGTGTTACTTTAAAAAACTAAGTTTATTTTTTAACACAACTTAAAAACGAGGTTGTTCCACCAAATGAAAGATAAGAGTGAATATGGTCAATCAAATCGCCGGGCGGAAATGTCTCCTCTTCATCCGTCGGCAGGAGATGTCCTCGCTGTCGCATTGTGGCCTTAAGTGGCGGCAACACTCCCCCCAGTAAACGTAGCTGAAGCTCCCTTTAGTTCCGTGTTACTCTTCCAGTCGTCACTTGGTCCAACATCTAGGACAGCGAGCTTAGCTGCAGGACGCTCAAAAAGTCCACTTGAATTTTGCACAGTCGCTCTTCTAACTTGACCGTCCTGAGCTACTACGGTGTTGACCACAACGCCCCTCGGCCAGCAGTTCCTGGGAAGATTTTCGTCGACTATAATTACCAGATCTCGCTTCTCGATCGGCTTGACCTTCTGAAACCATTTGGCCCGTCTGTTCAAATTGGGTAGATACGCCTTGACCCATTTCTTCCAAAAAGCCTCAGCAATTGCTTGTGAGCACTTCCAGTTACGTCGTAAGTCCGTTCCACATAAATCACTTGATGGCTTGGAGCCATTTGATGTCCCAAGAATGAAATGGTTAGGCGTGAGGGCCTCATCATCCGTCGACTCTAGTGAGACAAACGTAAGTGGTCTTGCATTGACGGTGTTCTCTACTTCAGCCAGAGCACTTCGTAGAGTTTCTTCGCCGACCTTATTACATGGAAGAATGCGGTATAAAACAGATTTGATTGACCGAACAAGCCTTTCCCAAGCGCCACCCATATGTGGAGCAGATGGAGGGTTAAACTTCCACTTTGTATCAGCCGTAGTAAATTCGTTGGCGACTTGATTCAAATCAATCTTTGCTAGCTCTTCTCTAAGCTCTCTCTCGGCGCCTCGAAAAATCGTGCCATTATCACAGTAAATTTCCAGCGGAGTACCTCGTCGCACTATAAAATTCTTCAGGCACATGATGCAGGAATCCGTAGTCAGGCTATGCGCGAGCTCTATATGCACCGCTCGTATCGTTAGGCACGTAAATATAACTCCCCACCGTTTCTCATTTCGCCTACCCACGGTTACTAGCATTGGGCCAAAATAGTCCAGTCCAACGAAGGAAAAGGGTCGGCTAAATGCACTCATTCGTGCGGTGGGTAGATTCGCCATTTCTGGTACAATAGGACGAGCTGTTTGAATTTTGCACAACTGACAACGCTGGCGGACCGACTTCAGCAAGGTTCTCAAGTTAGCGATATAATATTTCTGTCTAATTTCATTAAGAACAGTCTCATGATTGCAGTGGTGGTACTTTCGATGATAAGAGTCGACTATCAAGAACGTGATGCGATGGAGCTTCGGCAGAATAATTGGCGTTTTACAGCTTTCATGCACATGGTGTGCCAACGCGATGCGACCACGTATCTTCAATACACCATCCGTGTCCAGAAATGGTGATAGCTTAGCTAGTGGGCTGCCTTTTGATAAACGAACTGCTTTCTTTAGCGATTGACTTCTATGCAGTAAGGCAATTTCATCCGGGTAAGCTGCAAACTGAGCTTGACGATAAAGTATTGCTTGCGATCGCCTGATCATCTCCGAGGTCAGCCCGGTGCTAACAACTTGCTTCCCCTTCAACCTAAATCTTAAGATTTCTATAAAGGTGATCGCATAAGCCAAGGAACGATACATACCTGACCATTTGCTGAAGCGGGAATCGTCAATAACGCACCTGGTGGATGTTTCGGTAATATGCAGTATGGAGGGTCGTACTTCTTCGCTGGTGTTGTCTATTGTGAGTGGTTGAGGCCACTCAGTATGTGAATGCCGCAAAAAGATTGGACCGCTGAACCATTCACTGGTGGCGTGGAATTCTGGTGGTGATTTCTATTTCGTGGCCTTGTCAGCTACGTTGAGCTTGCTAGGAACCGACTTCCACTCAGAAATCTGCGTTGTGTCTAGTATTTCGCCGACTCTAAACATAACGAACTGCTGGAACTTGCGGGGGTCTCCTTGTAGCCATGCGAGTACAGTTTTGGAATCAGTCCACAAAAACCTTTGCTTTATGACAAACTTATGTGAACTGCAAATAAAAGATGTTAGTCGCGTACCCAGTACTGCTGCTTGAAGTTCCAGACGAGGAACTGAAATTGGACGCTGGGGTGCAACTTTTGCTTTCGCGCATATGAACGCTACTTCGATGTTGTCTTGGCACTCGATCCGGAAGTAAGATACAGCTGCGTATGCATTTTCGCTTGCGTCCACGAATGTGTGCAATTGAACACACACATTTGCTTGGCACAGTAATTTCGAGTAACATCTTGGAACTTTTACGTTCTTCACGTTGTGGAGTAACTTTTTCCACTGAAGCCAGTGAGCAAGCCGCCCCGAAAGTCAGAACGTTAATTTCGAAAACGCAAGGATTCTGCAAGTCATCCGCTTCACTCCATAGAAACCGCTGCACATGTGTGTCTGCCTCTCGGACTCGCACCTGATGGAACATTTCGGCGATGTCCCCACAGATACCTATCTTGCCACAACGAAAACCACACAAGACTGTTGTCAAGGGTACCAGCTGGTCGGGGCCTTTCAAAAGAAAATCATTTAATGATACCCGATTGCATTTCGCTGCCGCGTCCCAAACGAGTCTAACCTTTGAAGGTTTATTAGGGTTTCGTACTATGAAAATTGGCAGATACCAAATTCGATCATGTTTGTTGTTCATTTCTTCTTTTGTCAACTTCTTCGCATACCCTTTTGCTACCAGGTTTGCTATCTGCTGGTCCAGATTACTGCGAAGCTCTTCATCTCTTCCAATCCTCTTTTGCAAGAAATGAAATCGGCGACGTGCCATGGGCAGACTATCTGGTAGGGAAATGTCATCAAATTTCCATAATAGACCTACCTCAAAGTGTCCATCGAGCAGGAATCTTCTAACATCTTCGTTGCTCTTTTCTCTTCAGCGGAGATTATTTGTTGGACAGGAACGCTAATGCCGACGTTTTCAATTGAAAAGAAACCGCTCACAAGTTGATGAAGTTCTCTGTCAGCATTGCACTCACACACAAGAAATCGAGATGAATCTGTAGTATCCTCATTTTTGTTAAATGTATCAGGACCATGAACTGACCATCCAAGTCTGGTTTTGGCTGCAATGGGCTGTGACCAGCTACCTTCAAATACTTTTAACGGAACACCCAATTTCCAGTTGTCCATTCCAATCAGAATTCTGGGCTGCGCTTGTTGATATGAGGGAATGGGTAGATCGGTTAAATACGGGTATTGCTTTGCTAACATCTGGTTTGAAACTGTTTGCGTTGGTAGATCCAGGCTGCGTACGGTACGCACATTGTTAAGCTGATATCTACGACTGCCACCACACCTCCCTGCAATACCAAGAGAGACAATTTGCGAACTACTTTCAGTACGTGTAGTGTCAGATGTCCACCTCAGGCATAATTCTTCCGTTCTTCCCGAAAGCCCTAAATTGTTAGCTAATTCTTACATACAAACATGAGGTTAAGACCTGAGTTAGCATAACATACGATACAAACTCGGTATCGGTTTCAGCAGTATACTGATTTCCTCGAAAACTCCTTTTTCTTTCTTTTTGCCCTGGATATTTTATGGAGCTTCTCGAGCCTTTTCGATCCATTTTTTTTCCTGTTTGATGTTGATACATAGAGCATCAAAAGTGTACTGCTAAATTTGTTCTAGGATTTTATATATATTCACGACAAAAATTTATATACACTATTCCACATATACAAAGGTAGGTAATGTACTAAAGTTGATCTTCAGAAACAATAGAAGTGACAACAATAGAAAGGTAAGAACTGCAGACCTCGCGCGTGGCAGACAAGTCGCTTACGGAGCGTCGGCGGAGTTGTAACTTATTTAATACTAGGAATTTCGGTCTGAATTTTTCATAGCATATTTAAAAAAAAAAATCAATTTTTCGAAGTGGTCACATAAAACTACCCCCTTAAGTGATAAGGCTGATTTCCATTTATCTGGGCATTAAGTAAACGAAACTGTCACATCTAGAGGTTAAATTCAAATTCAAGAAAAATTTTAGAACAACAACACTATCACAATACGGGGAGTGCCCGTCTGACCAAAGAGGTATCGCGACGGTTGGATCCGCACGAAAGATGAATCTCCTCGGTTTTTAAATATTTAATATTATCATCCTAACTGTGAGCTGAGACACCCTTTACTATAATCACAAGTCGCCTGTTTTCCGCTTTCACCACGACACCGATAAATAATTAAAACCCCCTTTTAATTATCCTACAAATCGGCGACTGGGGAGCCAAAAACCCCCTGTTACACAAGTCCTCCTAATTATATATCACCTTAAGCCCTTATGATACATGTAATAATCCCCGATTAACACGACCGCCTCTTAAATTGATCTCGCATTAACCTGCAGTTTACCCATTATCCACCGCGCCAGGAAATAGTTCCAAATGTACTAATGCGCCAAGTCCTGCTCCTGTTTGTTGTTTCCCCTTTGAGCCATGCAATAAAAATATGGAGCCAAGACAACATCCGCAGGCTCGTGCTCTACGATCCGAGCATAATTAAAATCCTGTTCACATTATCCCGCTTGTGCAAATTACCGCATTTGTAAATAAGCGATAAAAATATTTAAATAAAAGGTAGAAGTTGCAACTGTTTGCGGCTGGACGGCACGGGGATATTTAATTGCGTCTCGCTTACAGCAACAGCGGTAATTGGTGCAGACAAGTTCGGCCAGCACAAATGCTTGGTTAATGACTTCTGGTGAAATAACAATACAACAGATCCAGATCATTTACTCATCTGTATGCTTCGAAGTGGGGTTTAAATTATTTGGAAATAATTTCGAAATACGTTCCACAAGAGTTGCCATCTACCGAAGGGCGATGAGACCAATAGGCCAGGCAGACATGTACCGAGCTGGATAAATGAAAAGGTGATGATGATAATGATACTCACTTGGACCATGCCAGACACCCTTTGTATGAGCAAACGAGTTGGCCGAGGGGTAAGTATACGCTTGTGGAACGTATGTGAAGTGTCGGGCAATTCGCGTGATGTAATTCCATTATTGCTTCCACTTAGCTTCGGTTTTTTTTTATGCACTTAATTAACAAACAGCGATTCAGTGTTAAAAAGTTTAAATATACACGTGGACGTTTGCATCTGTCCGTTAGTCTATCGACGGACATCGCATCGGTTCGTTTGTCTGTGTCTGCAGAAATGTCTGGGGGTACCAAGCGTCGACTACACATAATTCAGTTTTCCATCTGTCTGAGTGGGTAATAAAGAGATTTCTACGGTTCCAAGCCGCTACGGCAGCAGACTTAAAATCCACCCTTTGGCTTTGACTCCTGCTTTTTTGGCTTTTTTCAAGGACTTTTCATTCCAATTAAGTTCGTTTAATTTAATTGACGATGGTGTTATTATTTTATATGTGTTGTCTGAGGGTTTTAAGTGCCATTATCGGGGAAATAGCTTCCGCACAAAAATCGTATTCTTTCGGGTGTTCGCTGTTTTGGAGCACACGCTGATCGAGGATATTTTCATATTTTCGTCGTATTTCGTGTGTGTGATTATAAACATGACAGGGATTCGATTTTTTTCGAAGCTGTTTTTTGTCGTTATTGTTAATAAGTATTTGTGGTGTGTTTACGAGTGGATTTAATTTATGAATTCCGGGTACGTGCTGGATGGGTGAACCGGCGTGCTGGCACAGCAGGATGGACGACAGCTCTCAACGGAGTAATTGAATTTGATGAAGGTGTGGTGCACTTGGGTTTATTAAGTGTGTGTGCTTATTCGTTCGGAGTTCGGTTAATTTTTGATAAATGTTTGTGTTTCACATAGTTTTTGAATGATTGGTTTTTGTAGTGCAAGGATCAACCTGGATAGTTAATATCATAAAAGAAAGCTTTGTGTTGCACTTAATTTAATTTGTTGAGGTTAAGACCTGTTCCGTGCAGGGACGGGTTAAGTATATCCCTGCAGCGATACCTCTCGCTTGTCGTAAAGGCGACTAAAACAAAGGTAAACATAAATCACATCTAGGCAATTTAGAAAACACCAAGGTGAGCCTAGGGACACATATACCACCATTAAACTGCCCCACTTAAACTTCGCTAAAGGCTCTCAAATAGTATTTTGCGGCTTATAGTTCAAGCCTCTCCATAGAACAATTCACACTCGGAAAAACTGTGCAACAAAATAAGTTGTGAATGAGAGATGATCAAAAAATTCTGACGAAGCCATAACACTCGCCGTACAGGGTCACTTCAAAATTCATACCCTGTGTGTGCATTTCCAATATAACACCTTAATGCCATGTAAACTAGAACCAACGCGACAAATTCAGTCGAATCTCTCGAATCCTACCTAAGGCAACCACCTTCGGAGAGTATTGAACGAACATCTTCGGCACAAACCATCTGCACCCCGTCCAGATTGTGTGACCAACACCATAACAACGTAACCCTATAAAAAAATCATTACACTTCTAAAATCATTAAGTAGTGATCCTAACTCATCCCTTTTACGACTCATAAATATTCATGGAAAAGGGATAGGGGCTGAAAAGCAGTCACATTTTCATGTTTTTTCTCATCAGTTGAAAATCGGTGCAGGCTAATTGCGTTTTTAGTGCAGTGCACCACAACCTAACCTACTCTAAGCTGCTTAATTCTAGTCTTAGATCTAATCAGGTTAGCTAGCACTCCAGTGTTTCGTTCAGAGTGGTCACCCCCCTGATTTCGTTTTTCATTGACTGGGCTTCGCCATCTTGCTCACTCTGCAGACGCGAGACCTCATCAAGGCTGACCGGCTTCAGTCAGTTCTCAGGCTTATCTAAGCATAATGACGCGCCCTACCTCTAAAAATCACCTAGCTAACCCTAAACTAACTTACAAACTAAGGAGTGAGGAGGAACTAAATGGAGTAACGCGCCGCTTTTGGCAGCATTTTCATCCGACAACCACCAATAATCGTCGTGCCAATTCGTCATTGCGGTACTATAATGAACGAGCTCATGAGCACCGTCAACGTACCCGTCGTGGATGAGCAGTTTGTCCCTGGCGCCGCGGAGATGGTGGGAATCTTTAGGGAGAAACGCTTCTGGGAGAGGAAAGAAAAATCGGTGTGTGCTCTAAAGGATTTTTTTTTTAACATTTTGGTTTTTAAACTAGCAACATTGTTTCTGAAGATTGTCAATTTGAGAGTTGAAAGTTGATTTGTAGTTAGTTGGTTTTGCCATTTTACGATAAATAGACTAATGCCAAAATAGCGCATGAAAATTGTGCACACTTATTTTGAAAACTATGGTTCGGTTCGCCAAACTTATCGTGCTCTACGTCCATTTTACGGTCGACTAAATCGTCCATTGGAGCAAGTTATTCTGAACACGATGAATTGTTTCCGCACCACGTACACTCTAGTGGATAATACGCATACCCAAAGACGACAAACAGTGCGAAGAGAAGAAGTTATTGCCGTTGTGGAGCACTGTGTTGAGGAGAATCCGAATGAGTCGATTCACCATCGTGCACAACTATTGGAGCTATGCTTTGAAAGGCTTTGACTTAAAGCTTATAAGATCCATCTTAAAGCTTATAAGATTATTTTCAACGCAAAATTTCGTCCTCCGATGAGGCCAATTTTTGGTTAAATGAATATGTAAACAAGCGAAATTGCCGAATTCGGAGTCGAGGAAACTCAGAAGAATTTGCCGAGACGCCCTTACAACCATTAAAACTCACTGTTTGGTGTGCTTTACGGGCTGGTGAATCATCGGCCCATATTTCTTTAAGGACGATGCCGGCCAGAATGTTACCGCCAATGGAGAGCGCTATAGAAACATGATTTCTGACTTCTTCGTTCCTCAGTGAATGGCATTGACGTGATAGAGAATTGGTTTCAACAAGATGGCGCAATTTCGCATAATTTCGCGTAATGGGGTTGTGAATTGGCCTCTACTATGGTGGGATCTTACGCCTTTACATTACTGTCGTTGGGGGTATATGAAGTCACTAGTCTAAGCCAATAAACCAGAGATGTGGGACGATTTGAAAGTTGATATTCGCCGTGTTATTGCTTATATACGGTCCTTGTTGCTCGACAAAGTTGTCGAAAACTGGACTTTAAGATTGTCCAAAATCATATTTAATCACTAATGGCATATCTATTAAATAGAGCTAGTACCATAGACATTAACATTAGCTTCAAGTGTTTTATTTTATATTGAATTTGTATAACTCTAAAAAAAACACCTTTTATAATTGGGGTCATTACCCTTGCGATGTGCTTTCGGATCATTTAAACAAGAAAATTATCGATTCTGTTTGGCCTTATTTTAGCAATACTCAGTGAACTGGGACTGTGGCATTCTCTGCGTTCTAAGACAAACCCTAGGGCACTGCCTCTCGAATACACGTGTCTTACCTATATCAGATTCTGCTACATTAAACGATGAGAGGCCTTATTAGGGCCACGTAGCATATGATTTTTATCCAGCGGTCCATTGACTACTGTAAAACAGACTCCTTTTCATATCGAAGGCATTCTAAGCTCCAACAGGACAAGCATCTATATATTTATTAAAATATAGGTATAAACATTGGTCTAAATAATGGTTATCCATATTGCCCAATGTTCGCGTTGAGTTCCTCCATGGTAACTCAACTGCCCCAGGCCGTAAAGGAGCAGGTACAAAAAAATTGAAAATGTTACGTATACACCCCGTAATGCTTATGGTCGATCGCATTTCTCGGCTTCAGAGCCACTTTCTTGACTGGATTTTGAGGCAAGCAGTTGACGCGACTTCAGATCTAGCCTATTAAGCCAAATCTTGGGTGGTTCCTCCATGGTAACTTAGCTGCCCGAGGTCGTAAAAGAGCAGGTACAAAAAAATGTAAAATGTTATGTATACGTCCCGTAGTGCTTATGGTCCAACGTATTTCTCGGCTTCAGACCTACTTTCTTAAGTGGATTTTGACGCAAGCAGTTGACGAGACTTCAGATCTATCCTATTAAGCAAATCTTGGGTGGTTTCCCCGTGGTAACTTAGCTGCCCGAGGTCGTAATGGAGCATTTAAAAAAAAATTAAAATGTTACGTATACACCCCGTAATGCTTATGGTCGATCGCATTTCTCGGCTTCAGAGCCACTTTCTTGACTGGATTTTGAGGCAAGCAGTTGACGCGACTTCAGATCTAGCCTATTAAGTCAAATCTTGGGTGGTTCCTCCATGGGTACTTAGCTGCCCGAAGTCGTAAAAGTGCAGGTACAAAAAAATTGAAAATGTTACGTATACGCCCGGTAATGCTTATGGTCGATCGCATTTCTCGGCTTCCACAGCTACTTTCTTGACTGGATTTTGATGCAAGCAGCTGACGCGACTTCAGATCAAGCCTATTAAGCAAATCTTGGGTGGTTCCCCCGTGGTAACTTAGCTGCCCGAGGTCGTAATGGAGCATTTAAAAAAAAAATTGAAAATGTTACGTATACGCCCGGTAATGCTTATGGTCGATCGCATTTCTCGGCTTCCACAGCTACTTTCTTGACTGGATTTTGAGGCAAGCAGTTGACGCGACTTCATATCTAGCCTATTAAGTCAAATCTTGGACGGTTGTCCTCCAGTTCATTCTGGTATCCCTTGAGGGCCTGTACAACGAAGTCCTAAACAGTGTCGTATCCGAATTTCGGAAATAAATTCTGAACTTCAAATCAAAGCAATATTTATTAATATGATCACACATATTACACACACTGATCTGTATGCTACTAAATTAGTAGCAAACGTTGTTGAATGGCTGAGAAAACCTACAAGATCGCTTGTTAAACAGTATCGGAGGACTAACCGGTCCCTGTTGTGAGCCATTTTAAATGTCTCATTTAACAATAAACTTCTTTCCCATAGTCATTAAGTTAATCATGTACAGACGTTGATTTGGAATGGCTGGCGTGGGGAGCTTGTAGAAAAGACTTTCTAACCATAAAGTGTCGAAGGCTCTTTCAAAGTCGACAAGACAATGATGAGAATAATGTTTTTTTACCTTATTTCACTGAACGTCGCAAACTAGTTTTGATGCAGCGTGAATAGTAACATACCACGTCTTAAAACCAAACTGGTTGTCTGGTTTTATTTTCTTTTCTTTTCCGGAGGCATTGAGAACATTGAGTAAAGAGTCAAAAACCATGCACCATAGCAGCGGAGACAGGACGCCACCTTGCGGGTAGCCCCTGTTTACGCCAAACTTGAAACACGGTTCGAGGCCTGCATCAGCGATCAATGTTCTGTGAACAAGCATTGCTTTGATCCACGCTAGCAGTGAAAATTATTTTCAGAGTAGGAAACAGCTGTTTTATACCTTTTTGAAGCTTAACAGGGTATATCCCATCAGTTCCTGGCAACTTGAAGCCGTCGAAAGATACCATAGCAGCGAGAAGCTGTTATTTTCACTGAAGAGAGTAGATGTTACCTAAGGAGCTTAAACTGATGACGGTTAAGAGCCTTTTGAAAATTGAAATCTTGTCTTGAGTTCAATGACCAGCTAGCCATTTCTGGGCGCTTAATGTAAGTTTGAATGCTATCCACAAGCAAGTTGACAGTTCTATGTCGAAAATTGCCTTGGACAGAGTGTGCTTTAAATACTTTTATTTGCTATTGGAAGTTGGCTTCTCATCTTTCCCTTGACCTAGTTTTTATTCCCGGAAAAGCAATTTATAAATAACCGCCAATTGTCTAAATATCGAGAAAAGCTTGACGGTGATTTTATTACTGACACTGTGGAAATTTCAGGAATTTGATGCTAGGTTATAAAATAATTTCTATTTAGGAAAGATGGCGTGGAGGTTGGTATTAAATTGGATTTAAGTGGAAGGTGAAATATGTACAATCGATTCCAAACGCAAAGTAATCGCTTGAACTACGTTGATTCATTTTGAAGTGGAGTAGGGGTAGATGAGTTCGAGGAAGGATGATAAAATATGTGACGGAGAGCATTGTTATAATCCCTTTTCTGTAATTGTCCTTATGACTTCTTAAACAATATTTAAATGCTCCTCAACCGTCGCTGCTGTTATTAGGATATCAGCCAAATATGTAAGGATTTTGGATTTCGAAATTAAATGCCCGAATATATGTTTCATATAAGGTTCAAAAACTGAGGGTGCATTTGGCAAACCAAAAGGCATCCTCGTATATTCATATTGCCCTAGCGGATTAATCAAAGAAGCATATTTCATCGACTCCTCTGTCAATGGAGCATGATGAAATCCATTTTTCAAGTCTAGCGTAGTAAAAACTTTTTACCTTTGAGTCTATCAATGTGATCTTCGATCAAGGGTAATGGACAGTTTTCACGAAAAGTTGATGATTGTGTGTTATTTGTTTTATTCCGATCTTCCAATTTCCTAGAACGCAAATGCAGTACCATACCAGTCTTCTCAATAAAATCTCTGCCCAATGCAACTGGGTAATACATATAATGGTCCTTCACTACAAGTAAATTTAAATTAATTCAATCAAAATAAATACATGAACCTATACTTCCCATGCCCATCATGACCATCAATCACAATATGTATGATTGTCGTCGACCAATGGTGAGACCATAAATGGTGGAAGAAACCTTTGCTGTATGAAGCTAATTGGACTCCCCGCATCCAAGAGAGTCTTTAGGTTCAACGAACTTTCAGCATCGCCATATTTAAATTGATAACAAATATTTTGTTGTTCTTGAATTTTTCATACTTCCTTAGAGCTTTTTATTTTTTATTTTTGGAGACTTCTGCTATCTGCTGGAGCACTCAGACACAAATACTGGTTTATTGTACTGCCAGACAGACACCTTAGATGGAGTTAGAACTCATGAAGAGCCAAAGCCAAACTTCTTTTATTCTTTTATTATTTATATTTTGTGCGATTTTTTGAAGAATTTTAACGGAACGAGCTCGCCGATTTCGAACGGCGAGAGCCGAGAAGCTTTTTAAGGCAAGTGTACAACGGGGGGGTTTGCCAGTAATCATTCGATGGCGTTGATGTGATCGGGATCCGAACTCGCTCATCTTGCGTCAGCAGCCGACACACTATATACTGCGCCACGACGTTTTCTGAAGCTATCTTAGAGTTTGCTTTAATTCTTCAATATTATATGCACCATACAATATGGTTTTGTTAGACTTGCTATCTGGGATGCCTTTTATAATAAACTGCATCAGGTCTTCCTCTTCAATGGGGTTATGAGAAGCGATTTCCTACATAGATAGCACGTATTGTTGAAACGTTTCGTCACGAGGTTTTTTCTTTCCTTTCGGTCTTATCAGCATTTGTGACCGCTTTTTTGAACTCATTAATAAGCGCAACATACATTTTTTGATGTCCGTGCAGGGACGGGTTAAGAATATCCCTGCAGCGTACCTCTCGCTTGTCGTAAAAGGCGACTAAAACAAAGGTAAACAAAAATTACATCTAGGCAATTTAGAAAACACCAAGGTGAGCCTAGGGACACATATACCACCATTAAACTGCCCCACAAGTGTACATGCAAATCAGTGGGTTGACACGACTGCAGATCACCGGTGTTGTAAGAGTAAGATAAAACAAAAAAAATCTGAAGCATGCCCGTGTCACAAAAAAAAAAAAACGGCAGGCCGAAAAACAATTGGTGCAAAGAAATGCAAAAACACCAGCATTTGATTGGCCTCAGCGATGAAGTAATCCCAAACCGGGAAGCCTGCCGCTACTTTCTGAGGTCAAACCGGCGGACCCCACAAGCGGACCAGTAGGAATGCAGTTAAGTGGGAAGGTTATGGTCCTACACTTCTGACCATAACAATGCCGGAAAAAGGAAAAGAAGAAGAAGAATAAATTTTTTGATCTTACAAATAATTTTGCACTATCACTCAACAGTCGTTTCCCAAAAATTAATTTTGTGCGATCATCAAAACCAAGCAGCTCAGCGTTTTCATCAAACTGATTGATCCAATGAATTACCGTTGAACGGGCACATCACTTCCTCTTTGTCTTTATAATTGTGGTTCGCACATGGACGCTGGCTAGTTTCTGCTTCTTCCAGTTGCAGATCCCGAAGCCTTCCTTTCAGCTGAATTATCTCCCCCCGTAAGCATCTTGAATTAATTTCTGAAGGTACTCGTCCCCATAATCCTGGGCTGCTTCCTGTACTCTTGACCTCATCTTCGCCTTTGTGCCGCTAGTCTGCATCTTCATTGCTCGCAAGACATTCCTCGAAGTGGCAACAATTGCTAACTCTAAAAACTTGTTCCACTCTTGAGACATGACGAGACAGTTAAATAATGCTGAATAGTACTAATTGTGAGAAATTGAGTTTAACAAATACGCAAATCAACACTTCAGTTCTTCAATCACGCACTATCATTTGCTCTTCTAGCTCAACGGATCAGATCCCACTTCTGAAACTGTAAAGGAATGACGGAAGGAAGGAAAATAAAAACGTCTGTCTCTTTTGACAATTTATCTGAAAGAACCCCGACCAAAGGTCTTATTGACATTTTTATATTGGTAATATGACGAAACATGACACGTACTGTTTGTCCAAATTGCGGGAACATCAGATGATCAGTTTGGCAAAAAAAACATAGACACTGCTATCTAAATTCAAATTAGTGGGTTAGCCAGCTACAGCCTGTTAAGCAAAAGCGTGCCCAATAATATTTTTTTCTTTTTTTTTTCAATGTTAATGTATGTGATATAAACTTTATTTAATAGATAATTGTATGCCATTAGCGCTTAAATATGTTTTTGAACCACAACCCAGAAGTCCAATTTTCTACAACTTTATTGAGCAACTGGGGCAGTATATCAACAATAACACGGGGAATGTTGACTTCCAAATCATCCAACGTCTCTGGTTTAGCGGAAAGTAATGTAAAAGTGTGAGTTCACACTATCATGGAGGCCAGTTGACAAGTCCATCATGCGAAATTAAGGTCTCAACAAATGGTTCCCGTTCTTAAAGAAATATGGGCCGATGATTCCACCAACCTATAGCCCAAAACACACCAAACAGTGAGTTTGAAAGGTTGTAAGGGCGTCTCGATAAAGGCTTCTGAGTTTTCTCCACTCTACATTCAACAATTTTGCTTGCTTATATACGAGTATTCATTTAACCGAAAATGGGCATCAGCGGATAACAAAATTTTTCGTTGAGGATAACCGAACCTACGACGCATTTCAACTCTTGCCCAGGCCGGCATTTATAAGCTTTTAAGCAAAGATCTTTCGGTAGAATCTTCCACAAAGAGGCTGGGAACAGCTCCAATTAGTGTGCACGATGGAGAATCGACTAAGTCGGATTCTCCTCAGCACTGCGCTCCACAACGGCAATAATTTCTTCTCTTCGCATTGTTTGTCGTCTTTGGGGATGCGTATTATCCACCAGAGTCTACGTGGTGCGAAAACGATTCATCGTCTTCCAACCTTGCTCAGATGGATGATTATATCGACTGTAAAATGGGGCTATGGTATGCAACAACATCAGTTGTGAATGAAAGATGATCAAAAAAGTGCTGAGGAAGGCATAACACTCCCAGTAAAAGATCACTTCAAAATCCATACTTTGTGCGTGCATTTCCAATATAACACCTTAATGACATGGAAACAAAAAAGTTACTGAGAACTACAATCAGCCCGTCAAATTCAGTCCAATCTCGCAAAAAATCCTATCTAGGACAATCACCCCCGGAGAGTAGTGAACGAACATCTTCGACACAAACCATCTCCACGCCATCCAGGTTGTGTGACAAACACCATAAGAGCGTCCACTCTTGAACCTGCACGAATTATAAAAAAAAAACAAAATAACTGTCAAATTGAACAACAGTGTTGCCAGTTTAAAAACCAAATCTCTAAACAGAATCGATACAAACCTTGCACCTGACTATTCTCGATAATTACTTTGAGAAAATGGACAAGTTTAAGTATCTGTGAACCGTATTGACTGCCAGAAACATAGAGAACGTAAAGCAGGACACAAAGGCCAATTAAGTGAAAGGCTGCTTACGATGAAGAAAACTACTCTTTTGACGCGCCAAGTTAAAATCTACATATTGTTACATATTATTAGTAGTTGATCTTGTTTACGAGCCATGGTTTGTTCACATTAGCTCGTAAACGGGATACAGTTGCGTATCCAACTGCAGCTCCACAATAGCTCGTAAACAAGACACAGTTGCGTATCCAACTGCACCTTGTATACAAGCCATCACAATCATCACATATTGGCGCGTAAACAAGGTTTACTCTCTATCTTCGTCTTCTTCGGAAGACCAAGCTATGAGAGTAAATCGCAGTACAGGCGATCTGATCCCTTGATCAGTAGTCAGTCGAGGATCGGTTGTCGGAGAAAAAGCTACTTAGTAAAGCAACGTAAGAGTTCGTCACCATTTTTGTTAACCAATAAGTTAGTATAGTATTGGTAATAATAGACGATAGTGATTAAATAAAGACTTGTGTCGCGTTTTATTACTATATATGTATAAACCATAATAATTCCAGTGACACGTACGGATGTGAAACTTGAAAGAAAATGTATGTCGATAAACAGGACGAAGACACAGACGATTGGAGAAAGCCCTAAACAAAGACTGTGGACGAACCCTCAAAGGAATAATGAGAACCGGAGAACCGGGAGTAAGTCTGCGAGGAATGTCGCAGCATAGGTGGGAGAAAAATACGGGGATGGACCTAGAATAGATGGAATAGAACAGCGAGGCATGGAAGGAGCACAGTCAGCCAGGCTTGGCACTATATACATTTTCTATTTATTTTTCTAACCGAGTTAATCTCTACTGCAATCAGACAGATTGCAGCAAACAAATAAAAAAGAAAAATGTTAAGAAGCCTTCAATAAAAAGACCACTGTCCTCCATCATGACAAAATTTGGCTCGGCAAAAGACTAGAGATTATCATTCATTCCGATCTTTTACAGAAATCGATCGTTAATGAAAATATTATTTTCTAAAGAAATCCAGATTTATGGAACTACCCACAAGTTGGCAAAAGGCCAATATGTACTTAAAGAACATTCATTTAAGGAAAAAATGACAAAAAGTTTTTCAATAGTTTTCCCCCGTACCAATATTTATAGGATCAGCCGGTAACTTGACTACTCATCCTGTTTTTCAGGATGATCCTGCACCATATTATCGAGCAAAAAAGTACATTTCTCCATATTAAAATCGACTGAAATCAAAATTGTAGTGACAGGTTTTAAAAAAAAAAAAAATTGTGGTCGAAAAATTTAGTTTTAGGAGCGTGGTGTCTAAATTAGAGTGACCACAAGGGCCATTAAGGTAGTTTTAATTAGTTTAAGTAGTTAGGCTAGGCATTTTGTGTAGTATAAGTTAAAAAAAAGTAATTTCCACGCTCGTGTCTAGCTACGACCTCAATAACATTATTTCGTTTGTCTTTTTATGTCAGTTTATTATTTCTTTTGACATCATTTTTCCATTTTACTACTATTATCGTCCTGCCCGTCTACTCACTTCTATTCAATTAAGTTTCCTTTCTTCTAGCACAAGCATTGTGTGCAAACTACACCGGTCTATCCGCATTTAAGTATGGTACATTAAAAAAAAAAACGACTAAGTTCTGAATTAATTTTGAAAAAAGAAGAAAAAAAAAATAGCAAGGATATGAGGAGAATGAAAAAGTGAATAAGAAAGGAACATTCTCGTCTCCGAATTGCGCCAATAATCATGCCAATAACAGTTTTCACATTATGCAAATTGTAATTCATTTCATACGAGCGAATCCTTAATAAACGTGCACGGTACAAAGGAAGACGAAGCTCGTCTAACATAAGCCGGATATGGTTTCTCGCATGGAAAGAAAACCAAATTGCAATCTACACGAGGCACTGTTATCACCAACACACCCACATGCACATCTGCATACGACCCATATCGACACCCACACAAGTTTTATATCTATAGGTAGAAACGGTAGCGCAAGGAGATGGTAGGACAAAGTTGGGCGAACTGTTGCTGTGAAACACTTTTTACATCTTGCCACTAAAAATAAAAAGTCGGGAATAAAAGGTTTGAAATAATAAAAATTTCCCGCAACATCGGATTTTTTCCCTCTTATCCTTTCTATTTTGTCTTGTCCTACATCTCGATCCCATCGCGTGCAAAGTGAAAAGTTTTTCTCATATACTTTTTTCATCGTCCTTTGGCTACATTTCCGTTTTTTTTTTCCTTGGCGGAAACGAAATGACAGCGGCAGTGGTATGCGAGTATACGGTGCAGTTAAGGACCAAACATTAAGTGACTGAGTGAATCCTGTCATAGTATTCGCTACTGCGCCACCTGGTTTCATATTAAATGACGCGTGAGAAAGCACATGAATATAACAAGTTGCCGAGTTTTTCCATTTTAAGATGACCTCAAAAAAATGCGAGTGGCTCATAAAAAACAAACAAAACTAGAATGCACAGGATGAAGACTGGGGAGATGAGGCAGGAAAAAAAAAGCAGGCAATTGGCCTCTGGGGAAGGACACAAATTGTGGACGGAGAAAAGTTTCAATTACAAGTTTTGTGAGGATATTTCGTTTGGGTACTTTGTGTCCTTGTCCCAGTCGCTTGCTGCCTCTTTTTCTCTCCGAAGCCACTTTGTAATTTCCATACCGTAAAACGGGATAAGTTTTTTGGAAGTATTCCTTTTTTATATGTTTTCAATTTTTTTTTGTTGGATTCTTGGTCGCTGGTGCCCTTCTGGGACGGCGGAAGAGCAATATTTTCTCCCATTTTATAGGTTAAATATATTTTTTCGAACCATCAGCACCATTAAGAATGAAAGATATCCTTTTGATGATGCGACAGGGCATTTATTCGGTTGTATCGAGAGGAAATGTGAAAGGACAAAAAACGGCATAAGTACCTGTCACAAATTTAAGAAGGACTTAAGATTATCATAGACTTTAAACTTCATGATTCTTGAATCATATAGAAAGTTTAAAGTCACGAGGACTATTAAGAGCGACGACATCATATGTGAACCATGATTTTCTAAGAAACAAGAAAGTGGCGCCCAACACCAGACAACACCCGTTCCCATTAGGTCTTCCGGCACCCCTATCCTAGTTCGTCTTTTCCTTTTACCCAGCAAGATGTGTTTTACTTTCTAACGATCGGAACATTCTTCTTTCGACTCATCTGTCTCATCGCTCCGGAGGTGATTTAAATTTGTTTTCTTTCCCATCTTTGCTTTTAATGCTACTAGCTGGAAGTCGCGCATCATAAACGATACACGCATGTGTGCGTACGTGTTATTGTAAAAAAAGGAAAATCTGTTTGTGACGAATTTTTGTCTTTCAAAAAAAAAAAAAATTCAAAAACCCGAGTGAAAGATATAAAAAAGGAAGAAAAAAAAACGAACAAGAAAGTGGAAAAGTTTTGCAGACTTTTCGTACTGTAGCTATATCGTTTCTGGGGGATCCATTGCGTGTCAAAGGATCAAAACAAGGATAAGAGATTGTTGGAATATGAAAAGTGTAGGGGCGAATCACAACCAAACTAAGAAGAAGCAATCCTCCTCAACGCTTTGAATTTATTTCCATTTCTCTGACATGAGTTCCTTTCTGCCAACGATGTAAAAATATAATATATCGTATATATGTGTTCTTTATGTCCTGCGGCAATTGAACAACTCGACGAGGGTAGCAGAAAACTTTGAAGCAACATAAAAACGACAGCGTATCGTGCACGCACAAAACAAGCAAAACAACAAAGACGTTATGTATGGTATACTCCATCTTCAGTGTCCTTCTCATACTCTTTATAGCCATGCAAGGATACCCATTGGAGATGAAAGTGTCCTTCCCGGCAGCTTGTTTAAGTAGTTTTGCAGTTTACAAATATTACTCCATCGATTTGAAATTTTCCATCTATTGAATTATCCTTTTTTCAGTCAGACTCTAACTCACACCATTGATTTGTTGCAGTGTATCCTGGTGCAAGTACATAGTTGCGGGCGTAAATTATGTGGAGATATTTAGGAATATCTGGGTAGGACGGAGCGAAGAAGACATGAACATGTGAAGCTATAGAGATGATGCCATGGAACAGGAAGTCTTTCGCATGCATGCACATTTTGAAAAGGACATTTGAAGCAATTGAAGAAGGAGATATTCATATTTTGTTAAGTTATGATGGCGTGCTTCATGTTACATATCAAAGCAGGAATTCAGAAGTTTGGGATTCCACTTATTCTTTCCTTTTCTTCATATTTTGGAATTGTCGAAGCTGAAATTGCCATGCAATAGTAAGGGATGCCAGAAGGTGGTCTACTGATGCCTACATATTTCGAATTTTCGTTTCTTTGGAGTATTTCGAAATTCTTGGGAATTACTTTGTCTTGTCCCCTTCAATGCACTAAGACACATGACGGTGAGTGACATATGTATTTAGGTCGATAGGTAGGTTGAAGTGGCTATGACTATGCGCTTCAAGGTACAATTAGTGCCTAGGCGCCGTTTTAATGCCACAAAACTAGCGAAACCTAAGGGATGATCATTTAAATCCAGCCTGTGCACTTAAGAAAACTGATTATGTTTGCCAAGCTGAGGTTGTCTACCTCTTGGAGGCCATCGAGGAAGTAAAAGGTATTTTTTTAGAGGTTTGGTATTTTAAACTGACAACACTGTTTCTACGGATGGTCGATTTAACGGCTAAAATTTGATTCGTAATTAATGCTGTATTGTGCAAACTGTGTTTCGCCAAAAATATCGTGCGCTACGTCCATTTTACGATCGACATAATCGTCCATCTGAGCAAGTTATTCGGAACACGATGAAACGTTGTCGCACCACGTATACTCTTTTTGATAGTACGCACCCCTAAAGACGACACATAGAGCGAAGAGAAGAATTTCCGTTGTGGAGCGAAGAATTAAGGAGAATCCGAATGAGTCGATTCACCATCGTGCATAACAACTGGAGTTGTGCCCATCCATTTTGTAGAAGATTTAACGGAAAGAGCTTGGCTTAAAAACTTATAAGATCCAGCTTGTGCAAGAGAAACGGCGTGACCATTATACGCGTCGTAGAGTGAGAAAGCGAAGAAGTCGATCGTGTTTAAAATGACAAACACCAAGCTGAAACACAGCCTCCATGCCGTCTCTCCTGGATAGCTGGCCTGGTATTCGCCGGATAGTAAACCAATGTGTGCAGCGAGCCAACATCTTGTTCCTGGGGAAAGAGGAATCTGGCCCTCCAGGTTGGGGGTTGTGCTTAGGGTTGACATCCCTATCACTGAAAACAAATATTGTTACGAAGCAACAACAACCCTCGGATAAGGACGGATACAGTGTTGACGACCCATATAAACGGAAAAATCTGCGAGTCTGCACAACAGTGGAAGCATATAGGAAGGCTGAAGACCGACAACAAGTAGTAGAGTCACATTCGATGCTGAAAACTACTTCTGTACCTAGATGAAATTAAGCTTGTTAGTTCGAAGCTTAAAACTAACAAAGCCGCGGGCGCAAACGGCCTGACTGGTGAGCTATTTAAAGCGGTTGGGTCTGACTTGGTAGGGCACATGCACCAGCTCATCTGTAAAATATGGTGGGAGGAAAGCATGCCCGACGAATGGTATCGAATGGTATCCCTATATGTGCGTCAACTATATGAAAAGTCTACTTAACATCTGCCGTACTGTGTGACTGCCTGAAAGCCTTTATAGGTTCCTATCAGTGTGGTTTCAGGCCAGCTAAATCCACAATAGATCAAATTTTTATGGCGGATCTTGGAAAAGATCCAAGAATTCCAAATCGACACACACTATCTCGTTGTCGATTTTAAAGTCGGATATGACTGCATAGGGACGAGCTATACCGAGCCATGTCTGTTTTTAACACCCTGCCAAACTTGTCCAATTGTGCAAGATGACAATGGAGAGATGCTGCTCCATTAAGGTCCACAGTGAATGAACCGAGGCCTTTGATGTTTAAAAAGGATTTAGGCAAGGTGACGCACTGTCACTGTCATGAGACTCACTAGCCAACACAAGAGGTACGATCTATTTCAAGTCTGCGCAATTGCTTGCGTACGCTGAAGCGGTTAAAATGGGTCTTTCAGTAAAAGAGGGAAAGTCGACGTATGTATATGCCGTCATCCAAAAAAGATTTTTTTGTTGTTTTTTTTTTTTTTTATAATTCGTACAGGTTCAAGAGTGTACGCTCTTTTGGTGTTTGTCACACAACCTGGACGGGGTGCAGATGGTTTGTGTCGAAGATGTTCGTTCACTGCTCTCCGGGGGTGGTTGTCCTAGTTAGGATTTGAGAGATTCCACTGAATTTGCGTTGGTTGTAGTTCACAGTAATCCTTTTTTGTTTCCATGTCATTAAGGTGTTGTATTGGAAATGCACACACAGATTATGAATTTTGAAGTGATCTTATGCTGCGAACTTCACAACTGATGTTGTTGCACAGTTTTTCCGTATAGGAATTGTTCTTGACTATATACGGACTTGAACTACAGACCTTCGGCTTAACAGTTGGTGATGATTACCATTGCATCACGACCACCTGGTCTTGGCCAGGACGACACAATTGACAGTTACAAATTTGGAGTGGCCAAGAACTTCGTCTACCTTGGCTCACTAGTGACCAGCGACAACAACACCAGCATTGATGTAAAACGCAGAATTATTCTTGCCAACCGCTGTTTCTTTGGGTCAAGAGGCAATTGAAAAGTAAAGCCTTCTCTCGAAAAACCTAGATAGCACTACATAAATTATCATACATAGATCATACCGGTCCTGATTAAGAGAGCCCTGGACTAAGCTAAGAGTTTCCTTGTCAGCCCCACGGCCAAAAGTAAGTCGGCGGATTTCGAGGCCCAGATTCCCCTCAAAGAGAGGGTACATATCGAGAAGCAGATGTCAGATGGTCGGACATGGTATTTTTGCTCGATTGTGGACGAGATGTCGGAGTTATCGGCATAGTATTCCCGTTTCTTCTCATGGGATTCATTTAATGATATTGCTCCACCCCCTATCTGGCTGTCTATGACGCAGACTTTGCCATCCCGAGCCACAACATCCCGTCCGGAAATGTACACTTTCACGAAGTTCGCGGCCATCGACGGTATGGTACAGGGATGGGGCCCACCATTTTTCCACTTCTTCGATGTTGTTGTGCGAGACACCTTCGGGTTTGGTGAAAGCTAGGTCTGCCTACAGAATCCGTTTCTGGATCCAGAAGATTTCGCAGGCGGCTCTCACTGCAGAAAAAGTGGAGTTCCGCAGTGCTTGGAGCCTGCCACGCATCAAGCAAGGGACGAAGGTCTCGAAGGAGGGAAGACCCAAACCTCCGTTGTTGGTCGTCGTGTGGTAAGCTCTTGGAGTATCGTGTAGAAATTGGAGCCATTTGCGCACTGCTGCTCGAATTTTCAGGTCCAATGCAAATTCCCCAGAATTGTACCGACGAGGCAAGCTTATGATACAGGCGAGGCTTCAGATAGCATTTTATAATAAGAAGCCTTTGTTGAGGTTTCAAAGGGGCTTTAGTGATACTAGTTCAACAGTAAGTGTACCGCCAGCTTTTTTGGGTCTGATTTTCCTAAAGTCAACTCCAAGATATCTCCATTCCTTCGACGCAGTCAGTTGATTAGCAACTGGCCGATTCACCGTGGTCGTGGTAGGTATATGGTGTGGATTCGGACGCAAAGATGGGTCCCCAGAAGTCGACCATATGGTTAAGATCCGGGATTAGCGACTCATTTTTGCCGTCCAAAATTTCTCTTGTGGCCCTGCCTACACTACGCTTGAAAAAAGTTTGCATTCTCTCCTCCTCCACTTCGAATTAGGTATATTGACGGTCGGCGGTACTCGCTCACGTCGAGAAGTGCGAGGTCTTTGTCTCGAGTTACTTAGGTTCGCTCGTAACCATGATGCGAGTGAGGCGGACATATCGTCGCCTTCGAGACACCTTTCGGCGCTCTCTGTCAGTATACGGGTGTTCTCTTAGTTCACTTTCGCATGCTAAGGGTATTAAATAGCTAATCGCTGCTGCGAAAAGGTCTTCAAATGCGGTTTCGTGCGAAACTGGTTGAATAGAAGGACGATCAGGTGATTCGGGGCGAAATGGTTCTTCGTGTGCTGCTTCGAAGTGTTGTTGTGTGTTCGTCGACCATTCGAACTACGAGATCTTTGTACGTTTGGTTCTGACGAGCTTTCTTGATTACCTCCACAGAGCGGCCTTCGTCAACCTTAGAAAACAGGTATTGGTTCATAAAGCTCTCCCTAGCTATTTTACCCTCAGCCTTATATCTAGCCACCATCCTGTGTCCAGCGTTTTTTAACTCTATCGACATCGACCTCAGCATGGACTTTATCGGGGTTGCGTTGTGAGCGGTGCACGCCCAAGCCACGTCTTGTCCTAAAAGTGCGATCGCAATTAGGGCAAGGGAACGGTTCTGCAACTGACAGTTCCAAAGTTGGTGGTGGAAGTGGAGGTGGAGATGGAGACGCATGCCTGGCTGGAGCTGGAGCTGATCGAGGAATTTGTGAGACCGGCAGTACGAGGCCTCTGCTGAAATTGCACACACATATTCCTTCCTGTTTCCCATGCGAACTCACAATAAATAAAGCAGGGTTACAAGCCTCACGTTACTTTGATCGCTTCCTCCTGATAAAGATTCGTCATCGCCCTCAGGCAGGAGGTCAGCTTGGCTGGCTTGGTGATGACTAAGTTCGCCATGCAACAGATAGTACACCTGGCCCTGATGGGCTCGGCTTGATCAGCGGTACCACGAGAAGGTTGTGCATGACTTGGTGCAGAGAGGCTAGATCAAGACTAGATTACACTAGATTGGATTATATTGCGCATCAATACCCTATAGCTAGACCCTTAGGAGAATCATAGTTACTCCCGCGTGATATTAGTCTAGCCGAAAGTAGCTTAATAAAGAGCTTTAATAGCTGCTTGGTTGTCGCTACAAATAGCGGTGGACGTGTAATTGGGACGGGCTGCACTGAATAATTTGCACGTTTCCCGGATCGTTAGCACTTCAGCTTGAAAGATGCTCGAGAGATCGGGAAGACAGAATGAATCTGATCCTACACCGTGCTCCAGCTTGTAGCCTCGGTGAAAATCAGAAGTTGGACTGGATTGCACGCTTCCGTTCTTCTCTGGAAGGACTATTGAAGTCGAGGGAAGATGTGATGTGTGTCTGTAGGAACCGAGGTAAAATTCGTTGGCAGAAGTGTCAGAGCCATGGCGTGGTCATGCGGCATCTGTGACCAGAAGCTTGCTTCCTTAAGTCTGATGGCGGCGCCTGCCGCCGTGCATTTGATGTGAAAGTCCAAGAAAAGGAGAAGCAGATCATGGCTCCCGTGGTTTCGATTCATGCTGATCTTTGGATCTCATTAAGATTGTAGAGGGCTGCAAGTATCCAGATATAAGGATAGGATGGAAAATGGCTGTCGGCTTAGGGTTGAGTCCCCACCTTTTACTGAAAGTTTTGTTGCAGGCGTAGTACGTTACATTAGCTTTCTTTATCCGGTTTTTTATATTGGACTTCCAGTTAAGCTTTAGATCAAGGATAACGCCTAGATACTTAGCACTGGAGGAAGGGTCGAGTTGTTTAGCCGTTGAAGTTGAAATGGCATTATTTTGGTCTTGGTGGTAATTAGGTGGTAATTGGTGGCATAAACTGAGCTCCTGAGCTTATGCTTATGCATGAAGTCCAAGCGTAAACTTTGGCTAAAGCCCGCCCGTCGCCCGCATACGTTACCACTTTTATTTCCTTGCTGTCCAGCTCAACTAGTATACCGTTGATGACTAACAGCCATAAAAGAGGTGAGAAAATTTCATCTTGAGGAGTATCTCTATTGACGGATTTTGTAAGGAGGCTTTTGCCTAATTGCGGGTCTTGTTTCAAGCATGGAGTGACGCATTTAGTACTGTGAATTATATACCCAAAGAGACACCTGCAATCGCCTTTTGCTCTCGCACAGCATATGGATCTTAATTTTTTACTGGATCTCAACCAATTCGAAAACTTCATGAATCAGGGAAGTGTTACAGGATTATTTAGAATGTTCACTTAACCCTAAATCTCCATGCACAATGTCTACTGGACTCATGTGCAAACCATTCACAACTGCACTACACACTTTCCTGCCCCTATGGCTTATCCTCTATGGGACAGGCGCCGGGATAAAAGTCTGTCAGTTAGTCTCATCGCATAATCATCCTATCATTCCACAGTACAGTGCAGCAGCAAGCCGATGGAACCATATATCCAGGCAGATATCAACAACTTCATTTACGACAACAAGTCTGACTAGGACTACGACAAAGCCAAACAATTAATATCAATCGTAAAAAGAAAGGATGAAACTCGAAAACCTCGGACCGCAATCCACAAGCCGCATCATAAAGAGAAAGAACGAGAGAGAGGGAGGGATAGAGCCTAACCGGCTATTTGTGAACGGAAAGCCAAGCCAAGAGTACGAGGAGAAATAACTAAAAGGAGGAAACGCAAGCAAACACGAATGAAAGTAAAATAAAATAAAAACGGAAGCCGACCACCAGCTGACCACTAAGCAAGATGAGAACTTGTTCACCGGATGTTGGTTCGCTCGTGCACTCAACATACACTCTAGTCCTCCCCTCTGTCGCATATACACATTCCATTGAATACAGAATTTGATGCTGGCGACGATGTTAGCGGTAGTGGTCGATGGTGTAAACATCTGTCGAAGATGGTGTTGCCTCGGAGCCGAGCAGTCTGAACAAACTCCTTGGGTTTTCGGCTACCCGACAAGGATATGAAATTCTTTCAAAGATACTTTTCTTCATCTCGCTAGAAACAAAGCTAACAAGCAAGAGCAAGTACGAGTATGAAACGCAAGGAAAGGGAGAGAGAAAAACAAAAACAAAAAAGGATTGAAATACTTAATCGGATGAAAGTTGTGTTTCACTCGTCTACAGACATAGCGCGAGAGTTAATAACACAAGACGAGCGTCAGGGTCGGAGAGATGGAAAACTTTCTTAATTTCCACAATTTTTGGATTAAATTCCGCAGGATACATGAGCGGACATTGAAAATGGACGTTAGCTATGACGGCGACAACGTCCGCAACCGCCACAGCCAGCCACTACAACAAAGAAGTCCAAAGAAGTGACTGCTGTCGGAAGAAAGATGTGAATCAGGGTGTATATGTGTATACAGCTTAAAGCAATGTAATAAAATGCCTTGTGTGGACAGGAAACTGTTTGATCTCGAGATTATGGCTAGTCGGCACTCGAACAAAGGAATTAAGTTATGTCTGGTGGATTATAACATAAAGCA
Organism: Merodon equestris; assembly: GCA_958301585.1. Taxonomy (NCBI): domain Eukaryota; kingdom Metazoa; phylum Arthropoda; class Insecta; order Diptera; family Syrphidae; genus Merodon; species Merodon equestris. Next base: position 20,429,811 of record OY284414.1, read on the forward strand.
CTTTCACGCTCGACAGATATCTTGCTAAATGGCAAAAACTAATTTAAACAGTTTCCGCTTTAAATCAAGCCAAGCGACACCTTTAAAATTGTATACAATCGCAATGCCATTCATTTGCGTAACACGAAATCCCCGATTGAAATTAATTTCTGCAAATCCCTGTGAAATGTCCACCAAATCCTCGCAAGATACACGCGCTTCCCAGCGACTATGCATAACATTTGCATATCAGCGCCCACTCTCGCCCGCCCATTACTGCTGTGCGAGTGTCCAAAATCCAGGCTCCTCTCTTCATCCCCTAGAAAAACGAACTGAAGCAAAAAAAAAAAACAACTTTAACGACATACTGACAATAAATTAATGCAAAATTGAATAACAAATTCTCAGCGTCATAACAAAAACCGAGAACGGGCGCGAAACCAACACGCTCTGGCGCGCCGCAGGCAGGCAGCGCTGGCCCCGTTTATCAGGTGAAAGCTTAATACTGAGCACCACACGCATTAACCCCAATTTTATTTATGTGTGAATTAAAATAAATATTTTACATCCTCCCCCGTCTCTCATAACAATTGCTAGCAAGTAACCCCACGCACGCAAGCCATGCCGCAGAACATGAGCCCCCATATATACGCGCATAGATAGCTGACTATGCGGCGTCGGTTTTTGGCTGACGGAGTTACTACTGCACAACCAGCTAGGTCTCCTGCTGCGCGTATAAAATTTTTGTGCATAATCTGCCTGTCGGTCGGACTCGGCTCGAGCTTAAGTTTCAAATGTTCGTTTCGGGGATTTGGATAATTTAGTGGTGTTTTGAGAAGGATCGAAATTGGAGGGTCGGCCTTCGTAACCTGGGAGCTGTAAAAGTATGAGTGGCGTTCTGTGATTGATGGACGGATGGAAGACCTCCCCAGGATAAAAATGAAAATAAGAGGAAGGAAGTAGTCGTAATGTATTGAAAACGAATGTGAAGAGATTAGCTTCTTAGGGTTCGTCGGACGGTGATTCACCTTAAGGGTATTCAAGTTCGTTTTCCGGCCATTCGTTCGTAGTCGTCCGATGGGGTTTTTATGCAAAGCAGCCGAAAGTTATGGACAGGAGTAAATGATTTGCGTGTCGGCGTCACATCACATCAAATTAAATTAAAGAAAATATTTTCCTTGCTTTACTTTTGTTTTAGTGAACAAACAAAGGTTCGAAGTTATGGCGGACGCTTCACTGAAATTGCTAGTTGTCGTGTTTTTTGTTGCTTTCATTATTTTTTATGACAGTACCAGTCCCAATCATGTTTGTTGGCACGAATAAAACTTGTTAAGGACAAGCATTTAGGTACTCTTAACCGAAGGCTCTAATGAGTTCTTTTCCGCGGGAAAAGTTTTAGGGAGGCGTGGACACCTGAATAATACACTTTGGATGGTGTCTGAAATTTTGAAATTTGAAATTTCGCCTAGGAATGTGTCTATTAAAACCTGCATTCTTCGATGATCACGGGAACGACCTCCTTCTTCTGCATTTCTGTTTTCAATTTTCAATTTTTAAAAATCAAGGAAAACAGATAAAAGAGGGAACAAAGAAACAAGTGAGAAGATAAAGAATTAGGATAATATCATATTTGCATTTCTTTTTCTTGTCATAGTGATTGTTGGGTAATCCACAGACGCGTGGCATGAGCGAAGATTTGCCTTCCGGACCCTTGGTACGTATATTTGCGTCGTATCAAAATACACGTTCGGCGAGAGAGACAGAAATAAAACTTCTTGAACAGCCCCTTGAAGACCGATAAAGACCTCTGACCCTCCATCGAGGGCTTTATTGGGCTTCGATACTCGTGCCCCTAAATAAGTCGATCTAGATCTGTAGTCCACTTTGCAAAAAAATTTGCACCACTGGAATAAAGCTTTTAACAATAGAGTTTGACGAGAATCATCTTCGTCCTGGTATTGAGTAGACTTTATTGCACACAGGATGCCATACAATTTTACTATACTTGCGTAGACATTATCTTGTCGTTTATGGTGCGATTTAGTCCTAAATTTCCTGCTAACGTTGAGAGTGCTTCATTGCCAGTGTCTGGTCCTGGAAAAGAAGAGGTATCCATCAAGTTGCGGTGTATCAAGTTAATTGGCGTGTGAATTCAACGCTTTGAAATGAAGGTTGTAAGTTTTGGCCTAGTTAAGTTTAATCTGGAGATTCACATACATTTTGGCAACATTCTACTAATGGGGTGACCTTTTTGGATTAAGTGAAATAAGTACCTACATTTGATTTTTGATTTTTGCTTATGTTATGTTGCCACAGTTATTCCCTACTTTGCCAGTCATTTTAGATGTTAAGTTTGTTCTTACAAATATCAGATGTGTTTTTGAGTGCTTTGCAATTATTTGCTTTGGAAAAGAGTATCAAAAAATGTTCATATATTAAATTTAGTTTGAAATAAAAAATAAGGGACTCTAATATACTAGAAATGTTGACGGAATCAGCGAATTTTGTTCCGAAATTGCTAAGCGTTGAATAAATGAACCGTCGCATAAGCATCGTTCAAAAACTTTTGGATGAAGTGAATGACGACCCAGATTAGCTGAAAAGGGTCATCGCTGGTGACAATGCACTTGCTCATTCATCGTTGCTTGTTCGTAATTTGTTTGCCCAAAGCAATGCATGCCTCTGGCCCCCTGCGACTTTTTTCTTCCACAAACTGAAAAGAGCCATGAAAGAACGTGAATTTGCCACGATGAGCTCAATGCTGTTCCGACAAAAGGAATATTGAAAGTGCTTCGAGGATCGGAAAAGCGGGGACTCAAGGGTATTATGTTAAAAGGGGACGAATTTGAAGGGAACAAAATAGATGTTTATGGATATATAAAAACTTTTTGCTTTGTTTTTATTTAATATATCTCATATTTCTGATGACGATTTATTGCCTTCTGTATACAGCACGGAAACAACGATGGTTAAGTTCAATCGAGCGGATCGTCAAGAAACATTAATAAAATTTTGGAGATTGGAGATTGGAAAATTTTCTTTTCTTTGGTTTGGGAGCTCGTAAAAACGGACTTCATTTTTATTCTTGCAAGATTTTACAGTGGTGAGTATATGCTACAAGCCATTTTTTATTACATCGATAGAGGATTTTTCAAAAGTTCACTGAAATATTCGCCAATTTTCGGAGTATCGTATTTGGCATCTGATCCCTACAAATAAATTTATGCAATTCTTTCTTATACAGGGTGTCCCACGAGCAGTGTGCCAAAAAGCTAGAGCGTGTAGGTCTGGTCCAGACAAGATAAAAATCGTATGGGGGCGCCAGATGATGAGCCGAAATGTTTGAAATCATCTGACAAAAAGTTATCAGACATTATCTTCGAAGGAAAATAGAAATAACAAGTCCCATATCGAACAAAGGAAGAAAGGGATTTTGATCGTTCGTATAAAGAAAGCGACGAAATATTTAACTCTGTCTCTCCTTACGTTCAATTTTCCTAACCCAAAACTTACCTCTTTACGCCCACCTCTCTACCCTGGTATAATTGCAGACTCGGTTCCCTAAGAAAAAGCTGTGGACAATCTTTCTTCGAACTCAATCCCCTAAAAAATGTTATAACTACATGCTCATCTATCTCCACTTTACCGCCCCTCACATCTCCCTCCATCAGCGCTATTTGTCCGAAACCCAAGACAATCTTATAAGTGATCCAAAGACCTTCTTTATATTTGTTAACTAAAAAGTAAATCTGATGGCTACCCTACCTCACTCTCCTTCCATGATCAAACCTTAAATGACCTCAGCATTATCGCCAACTTTTTGCCATATTTTTTAAAGCATCTTTCTAATATTTCAATCTAAATTACTTCGAGAATTTAACGAATTTCTCCCTTGGACTCAACTTAACCCTTTGTGTACCAGTGTTTCCAGAGTTTGACCACCGAATACAAGATTATTTTCTACCGGCCCAGTGAGCGGTAAATGTATTGGGCATGCGCGCCACATAAAATTTAAAATTCGTGCGAATTTTATAAGAGCACTGTCATCTTGGTTGTGTTTTCGCAGTGATCGCGTTGTCTTGTTGGTGCTAGGACTAAAATATCAGAAATGGAAGGTAAGCAGTTTATATTGAGTGTTGTTTTATGGATGTTGGCAACTGAAGAAATAATTCGATATATGTATTTCATACGTTTTTTTATGTGGTTCCGATTGGGACCTAAAGTACACACCGGTAAAAAATTTAATATTGCAGGCAAGCGTGTGTGGACTTTTCGTGAACTGGAATGAATGCCAGAAGACGATTTAAAGAAATAGTTTGAAGATATGTATACCTTCGGATAATGAGTCCGCTGTCTCGGAAACTGATAGTGAACCATTTGAAGAAATTGATTCACAAATTGAAGTGCCGATCATGAGTTGTTCCAAATCATTAAGGACGATGACATGGACTGGGATCGCGAAGATGAATTACCACTGGCAACTTTTTTAGCGCCAAAAACTACAGTCCCTAATATGGTCCACCACTCTGCATAATATAGTAATTCCGCAAACATTTGAAGAAACTGTTGGACCATACTTTCCCAATATTATTAAAACATACTCTTTCTGCATTTGTTTACGGGAAAACTAATTGCGAATATCGCATTTGAAACAAATTTATATGTTACCTAAAAAGATATACATATTTATATCGGTCATATGAACTAACTACAGTTCAAGAAATAAAATGTTTCCTTAGAATAAATATTCTTATGGGAATAAGAAGGTTGCCCAGTTACAAGGACTATTGGTCTTCTCTTCAAGAGCTTAGAGGCCAATTTATGTCTCGAAACCGTTTTACTTGGCTTCTTGGTCATATTCACATAAAATATTCTCACCTGAACCAAAAAAAAATTATCGTCAGTACGATAAATTATACAAAGTACAGCCAATGTTAGATAAGCTGTCAGAAACTTTTTTAGCCTGCTAAGATTCAAAAGTCGAATATCCTTTCGAGGCTGAAATGGCTAAAAGAGGCAGGAAACGCTCGATCCTGGAAATAAACCGATTCAAAGTGCAGGTCCCATTGGAGAGACGTGTCGATAAGGCAGCACATATGCCGATTCATGGCAAAGTGCGTCGTGCTAATTGTAGCACAAAAGCTCAACCCCATCGCACTAGATGGCACTGCTCTTCCTGCAATGCAGGCCTCTGCCTTCAGGAAAAAAGAAACTCTTTTCTTCCATTTCATAAGAATTAATGATTTTGCTTATTTTCCTTAAAAAAAAAAACATTAAAATTTAATAAAAGTCGAACTCAAAAAATATATCCGAACGCGTTTATATTCCCGGTGGTTCCATAGTGGAACCACCTGCTAAAGACCAAACTAAAAAAAACTAAAAAAAACAAAACAAAATTAATTAGAATTTACCAAAATAAATGATTATTTTTAAGGAAAATTAATTTGGTCCGCAAAGGGTTAAAGAGGAATTCACTCCTGGACCTGATGGTCTCTTTGCTATATTTCTAAAAAAGTGCTCCTCAACCTTCTCTCTCCCTCTCTCAAAAATCCTTAGTTTATCTCTATTTCTAGGTGAATTCCCTCAGTTATGGAAAACCTCTTTTATAATCCCTATACACAAGAAAGTTCCGAAGAATGGTATTAACAATTATCGTCCCTTTGCCAAACTGTCGCATATACCCAAACTCTTCGAGAGTATCTTGTACGAAATTTTAAGTTTTCGCTGCGAGTCTTTAATCTCCCTTACACATCACAGTTTCCTCAAATGCGGATCTAGTAGCACAAACCTTGTTGAATATGTGTCCTTTAGCGTATCGGCCTTAGAGTATGGCAAATCGACGTTAATTCAACCGATTCAGCAAAGCTTTTGGTAAAATCTTAAGCAGATTAATACACTTCAAATTGTCTTCCCTTGGCTTCGATCCCATCTCTTTGATGTGGATATCTTCATATTTGGAAAATCGCTATAACAGTTTTCGTTTCAGATCTGCCTTTTCTAACCCTTTTTGAGCTTCCACGGGCGTCCCCCAAGGCAGCCACTTAGGTCCACTTCTTTTCGTTTTTACTATAAAGATATTAAAATGATGATTAAACATTCTCACATCTCACTATATGCCGATGACACCAAGTTCTTCCACAAATTGCTTGGAGCTTAACATTTTCAAATGCCAATCAATCACTTTTTTCCTTCCTCAATAGCCCACCGCCATCGTTCAGGCTATCGGCGATCTTGGCATATTATGTGACCAGGAGCTAAATTTTCGCACACATATCTACGCGAGAATCCTGGAAGCTAATTCAGTATTCGGTTTCGTGAAGCGATGGTCTAAAGAATTCTCCAATCCCTACGTTACCCGATCTCTCTAAATAACCTTTGTCCAACCCCTTCTTGAATACGCCTCTCAAGTGTAGTCCCCTTACCAACAAACCCACATTTCTAGACGCCGTAGCCGGTTCCTACGTTTTGCACTTCGAGTTCTCCCTTGGAACAATCCCTTGCTCTTACCACCCTGTCAATACCCTCTTAAACTAATCAACTAGAACACGTTGGAGGAAAGAAGAATTGTATCTGATTTTCTTTTCATCCATTGTCTCTTTGCAGGCACCTTTGAATGCGCGACCCTCAACAACTCTACAACTACAGCTCGCTATGTACGAAATCGATTTTTTTTTTTGTGAAAATCATATGTGACTTTTGGTACCAAGACGATTGTGCTTGTGTTGTATTATACATGTCTGTCAAATATGACTTTTAAAAAAAAGATTTTGTTGAAGTATGTTACGAGCCCCTTTTGTTTCAGGAGTGATTGATATGCTGTGAAATAATAATTTTGAACAATAAAATATCAAAACGAAGCTAACATTCCATAGTGGAAAGCTGTCAGTAAAGGAAATCCGATATCCGATTTTCTTGGAAATTCGAGGAAAATATCTTAGACGCTAACGTGAGTTCTGGTCCGGACCCAGATTATTTCATTAATGACAGCAACACCGAAGAGTCAGAATTCCCAGACTCGGGCGATAATTTCCGTTAATCCTCAACGTATTGAACAAAGCAAGAAACCAGTAAATTCCGACCGAGCCCAAACAAAAAACGATCAGTCACCGTTGAACCATCTGAGCATGCCTTGAGTGCTGCACGAGCTCCGCTTGACGAGCTATACCTTGAACTGTCTCAGCCTGTGGTAAATTATAAAAATGCTTGATGATGCTCTTGCTTTATCCTCACAAAGACAATCGCTACAATTGCAGTGCGAAATTTCTTGGAGTCCAGTGGTAAATGAATGATGAGTGCTAGGACTGGTGAAAAAGTTGCAGTTAGCCTACAATGAAAATATTCTGTACATTATTTCCTACAATTTGTTGAAGACGAAGTTCTCCAGCTGTTCGCTGATCGTTGTACTGAAAATTGCATGACTGTGAAAAATGCAAGGCTCTCACCTCTTATACGAAAATAACATTCTCTTTCATTCTTTGGATTCGAAGACTCTTCGGGCAGTAGCAGAGATGTCCATTCGCTCTACATGGCATAGATATCTTAGGCGTTGCATCCGTAGACGCCTGACCAGGCTCATGTCGCTGTACAACCCGTACAGTTCGTGGTTGAATATTCACCCCCATCTCCCGCCGGTATTGATAGGACTAAAAATCAAACGCAGTATCTTTCTCTCAAAACGGCCAAGCGCCTCATAATCCACTTTTGATAGGGTCCATGCTTCTGCGCCATACAATAGGACTGGAATAATAAGGGTCTTGTATAGAGTCAACCTGGTCGTACGAGAGAGGGCTCTATTACATAATTGCCTCCTGAGCCCTAAAAAACAGCGATTGGCAACTGTGATCCTGCGGTAGATTTCAGAACTGCTGTCGTTGTTCCAGGTAATTGCGGAGCCAAGGTAGATGAAGTCCTTGACTACCTTGAAATTTTAGCTGACAATATTGACATTTTGGCCAAGATGTCGGTGGTGAGCGTGCTTTTTTGATGACAACATGCGTATATTTAGGTTTGCCCTCATTTACCGCTAGACCAAATTTCGCCGCTACCGCTTCAATACTCGTAAGCGCGTCATTGACACCTCGCTGACTCCTTCCAATTATGTCAATGTCATCCACGTAAACGAGTAGATGTGACGATTTGAAATAGATTGTCACAGGATAGCGCATCGCCCGGCCTAATTCCTTTTTTGACATCAAAGCTGTGGGTTAGATCTGCATCGACTCGAATGGAGCAGCGAGTATTCTACAAAGTCATCTTACATAATCTGACGAGCTTAGCAGGGATGTCAAAAATAGACATGGCGTTGTTTAGCTCGTCTCTATTTACGCTGTCGCATGCGGCTTTGAAATCGACAAATAGGTGGTTGGTGTCGACTTGAAATTCACTTGTCTTCTCCATGATCTGCCGTAGTGTGAAGATTTGATCGATGATGGAATTTCCTGGCCTGAAGCCACACTGATAAGGACCTATCAGCTGGCTTACGAAAGATTTCATGCGTTCACACTGTAGTTGGCGCAGTCAAAGAGGTCTCCTTTTTTGTGAATCGGAAAACGGTGCTGAGGCTCCATTCCTCATTTCCTCATACCATAAATAAGCTGGTGCATGCACCCGACTAGGTCATCTTCAGTTGCTTTTAAGAGGTCGGCAGGTAGTCCGTCTACGCCAGCAGCTTTGTTAGACTTCAGTTTAGATATGGCCATCTTAACTACGTCTAGGTCAGGGGTACGGAATTCTCTGCGACCTTCGTCATTAAGGAATGAGAGGTACTGCCTGAGAGGGGTATGTTGACTGGCATCGCCGTTATACAGTCTGCAGAAGTGGTTTTCCTATATTCTCAGCACCGTGATTCTACTACAAGATATCCATTTTCGTCTCTGCAGGCTTCTGTTCTGGCTTTATAACGTTGGCATGTTCGTTTTATCGTTCTATAAAACATCCGAACGTGCCTGCGGTAGCACCACTCCAGGTCTTCGATCGCGCGCTTCTCGCGGTCTTTCTTTTTCCTCCTGAGAAGCGTATGCTCTTTCCTTCTTTTTAGCTCGTATAACTTACGAGCAGCCCTCGTCCTTCTACGCAGCGAGGCTTTATATGCACCCTGCTTCGCTGCATGCATTTCCCTACACTCGTCATCGAACCAGTTGCTCGATTGACTGAGTGGGGGATGGGCGTGCATAGGAGAGCTTTAGAGAAACGCGTTCGGCAAAAGCACTGGCTGTCTCTGGGGATAGTAGTTTTTCGATGTCATATTTTTGTGTTCTGGCTCAACTCCACTGCGTCCTTGATATCCATAGGGGCATCTTGGCTACTACAAGATAGTGGTCCGAGTCGATGTTAGCAACTCGGAATGTTCGAACATCAAGAATAGTGAAGGAGTGTCTGACGTCGATCGCGATGTGATCAATTTGGTTGGTGGTTGATTGATCTAGCGACCACCAGGTGCCTTTGTGTATTTTGAAGTGCAGGAAACGGGTACTGGCTAGATGCAGGTTTCGCCCCGTTGCAAGATCGATAAGCCTGATTCCGTTATCGAATGTGGTGTCGTGCAGGTAAACACAGTGACTCGATCAAAGATGTTTTCTTTACCCAGACTTGTACAAGTTTCCTAGTACAATTTTGATGTCAAAGCTGGGAGCTCACAGAGCTCATCTTTGACATAGTCATTCTTGTCTTCCGTGGGGCGTGGGCACAGATCAGGCTGATGTTAGTGAATTTAGCCTTGATGCGGATCGTTTTGAGGCGTTTGCTTACATGCCGAAAGCCTAAGACTTTTTGCTTAAGTCTGCCTCGAACAACAAATCAGCATTCTATCCCAGGCTTTCAGTTGTTTCGGAGCTTTTGTTTTGTGGCACTAACCCTGTTATGTGGCGCAGGATGCTCGCCATCCGCCCTCTTCCGTTAGTAATTTCCTAGGTTAGGAAATTTCCAGACGGCACAGCGAGGAGGTAGAAGTAGGGCATAACTAACAGTGCTGAAAGGTGTTCGACTGCAGTGGCTCTGAATTGCTTTTTTGCGGACTAGCACCCGTCAGCGGATGCTACTCTTGCGATGCCTTTGTTAGCCGTTTTACCATCCCTTAGGAAAATATATCAAAAGAAAAACATCAATTGCTGAAAGTGTAGTGCTTGATTATCATTGTTATTGGTCATTTGGAACTCAGATGTTGAGAGTCTCGTTGAGAACCGTTCGCCAAGTCTTGCTGTCATGAGTGCGTTCCTGCATTGTTTTGCTGTTCTGTTCCATCTCTTCTAGGCTATCTTTATATCGTTCACCCATATACGGCGCGGTCTTCCTGGCGGTCTTATTCCCTCGGATTTTACTCTCAATATTTTTTTTTGCTGTTCGTCCAATGTCTATTCGTTGTACGTGTCATGTCCATCTTAGTCCTAGCGATTTTATTACTCAGATAATGTTTGGGACCGAGTTCTTAATTGTGCAGTTTTCTTCATTTGTCTGGTTCTTTGCTCTTTTTTCCAAATTTGATAATCCTTGCTCAGGTTTTCAAAGACTCGAAATATATTTTCCTCCTTATTAGTCAGAGACCAAGTTTCACATCTGTAAAGTGTCGCCGGCATTATTATTTAGTTTTATAAATACGGATTTTGACATTGCGGGACAAGAGAGTTTTTTTGAATAGTTACAACGGAATATAACTGCAAATAATTGGACCATCCAAATAAACCTTTCAAATTAATAAGTACCCTTTTCCAGAAGTCATCTCTTTTAAGGAGGTATTGTTTGGCGAATTGCATTGTTTGGCTTTTTTAATGCAATCTTGCCGTATCTATCCATAGCTGTGTAACGTATTCTTTTTAGTTCTGATCCCATTTTAAATTGATCTTGCGTTACTTCTGTCAGGACCCTATTTTCTTCATTGTCTGTTAATATTTAGCGTTGCCCATTCTGCTTTTTTTGTAATTATCTGGTGAATAGAGAAACGATTTTTTTTTTTTTTTTTTTTAAATTCATTTTTATTAAATTTTTACTTTGAGCTATCTTAGGCTAGACAAAAATGCTTAAAACTAACTTAAATAACTTAGCAAACTTAAAATACTTTACTGGCCCTATATGGACACTCTAAAGTACACACAGAACAACTTAATCTATGTCTTTCGACTTAATGCTTGACTACAAGACTACAATAATATGAAAAAGAAAATAGTTTAGCTACTAAAGAGAAACGATTTTTTCCGACTGGATGAACAATTTTTTGAAACATTTTTACTTCCCCATTGATTTTGATTTATAAATATTTTAACTTCTAGGCTGACTTGACCTCGGTTTGGAGCCATGATTTATAAAATACGTTCTATTTTGTAAAGACTTAGCTACTGAATGAAGACAACGTATGCCGTAAAAAAACAAAAACAATTGAGTGAACAACTGAATGGACCTTCTCAAGATTGCCTACTGTACTCCTTTGTAGGTGCATCCATCCTAAATCCCATGCATGTAGTTCTAAAATCATCATCTGTTGGGAAGCAGCGAAAACTTATTCAAGGTTCCAATGAGCTTGTGGGGGTGGTTTATCTGGACACGATAAGCCTTTAAAAATCAGGCCACTTCTGTACAGGATAAGTGGGAGAATACTTTTGATGCTGAAATGTCTACTAAATGCCGTCATTATCCAAAATAGTATAATCCAATATGAAACTTCTAAATAGGATTGCAAAAATCTTGTCCACAGCCGAATTTCGAAATTTGGCTTCTACTTCGATCTTCCTGGGGAAGAGCAGAGTAAGGTAATTTCACGAAATACTGAATAGAGTTCCCAATATTGGATTGAATTGCAAGGAAATATGATTGAGAAAGTAGAGGGTTAGACCATACGTTACTTGTCGTTTGGCCTTTTTGTTGCCTTAAAACATCTGACATTACAAACATGAGCCGAACGAGAGCTTCATTCGTTAGTGGGTAGAGGTTTCGCCATGAATCAGCCCCAGTTGGAATAAGCAATACTCCCATGGGCGAGCAGCGTAGTAAGCGAAACTGAGCCGCCTATACTCCGGCATGCTAAGCAGAATGTGATGAACAAATCGATGAATGTGTGCAAAGAGATGAAGGACATCTCGAGGACGTAGTCTTCCAGAAATGAAACACACATTACTGCTGATTACTTTCCAGTAAAATTTTTTTTTTCTAAAACATTAAAACCCTAACCCTGCCGTGCGACACCCTGTATTTGCTAGCTTAATAATGTAGATGCGTCACTTTCAGTGTAATGCGCACCTTCCTATGATACTATAATTCTAATCCGTCTCTATGTGCGGAAAGTCTGATACTCCTTAAGCAATTAGTCATATTTCAAAGAAAAAGGAATTAAGTCATTCAACTAAGGCTTGGCCATGTTCACAACAAAGTGTTTCCGCTAAAACCGAACGCCCTATCCACTGTAATAAATCATCTCATTACCCAGCTCAAGACAATGTCGCCTTCCTATTAATCGCTTAGCTAACCACGCCCTATTTAACCTATTTTCAACCAAAATATATCTCCAGCCATTTATTATCACCCCCAACGCGTTGTAGGAACGCCCTGAAAAATCGCATCAACAATCGCCTCTCCATGCAACTTCAATTTTCACCACTTATTCACACATCCTTATCACAGCTAGACATTTTTATTAGCCTCACTAACTCAAACACCAGCAAAAAAGCAAAACAAATATACAAAAAGGACGAAAAGGAATCAACAAACGGAGCTGTATTCAAATCCTGTATCGCTTGCATGTAACACACACAGCTTACAGCCAATTAATTCCGTGTAATTTATAAATGTCATCACCTGTGTGGGTTCCAGCGATCCAAAGGATGAGGGGCAACTAGTTCCTATCCAATACAAATGAACTCATGCAATGTCGAGTTGAAAATATTCCGTGAGTCAACGTAGCGACTAAGCGCGGCTAGTGGTGCAAAAACGAACAGGATGGAAAGGACACGACGAAAATGAAAACCAATTGACATTTTGTGTTGGTTTTTTTCTTTTTCAAACCTCTTCTCTCCATTTGTGTTGGGGAAAAAATCCTTATCTGATCGAGACGATAGCAATAGAAGTCGGAGCTAATGTGCGAGTAGTGAGCTGTGCCATGTCCCTCCATGCGGGATGCTTCAATGAGTGTTCCATGCCAGACACAATAAATAACGGTTAATTGCTAGCATACCATAGATTAGCTGACTAAGGACAATGAATGCCACTCCTAGTAGTAGTCCTCGTCCAACCACGCCATGTGTATATGTGATTTTTAAATTGAAAACGCCGTAGTTCGATCTTATCCTGCCAACTGCGCCCCATGGACATGAAACCGAATTGCATTCATTTGGACTGAAGGATCCCATAAAGCCGCAGCCAATTAAAAAATGGCCAAACGACAAAAAAGGAATCGACATGACCGAGCTAATAAAAGAGATGCACAAAATAAAAAAAAAGGAAACGACTCATACATGAATGGCGAAATCAACGAGATTTCTTCAAATTTCAGGCGTAACTTCGTTGTCCTTGCCGGGAAAAAAAATCGAGAAAAAACCAGGACATATGAAGATAAGCACAGGATTATATGCACAAGTCTCCTTCACGGCTCCTATTTAAGTATGAATATTCTGGTTGATGCTTTCAACATAAAACATTTTTTTTTATGACAAACCATTTGCAGTTTGACAGGATGTCGTTGGGTGAGAGTATCCTTCCGTGCAACTACTCGTCCGACATTCGCTAGATGGCACCGTAGGTGCTGCTCATTTTGCAGATGGTATGCTAAAGCATAACTGTAAATGAATTTCATTTAAGTGTCCTTTTTTTGCTATGAAAATGAGCAGAGTGTGGATAGTAGGGTGGGAAACCAATTTTCTCAACGATATTTTTTTTTTCGTTTTACTTCACTTCCATGGTGGTATCTCACCAAAGCTTTGTCACTTTGCGCCGCACGTTGGAACGCGCGACGATGACAATGATCGCGATAGCAGCGAGGGGAGGAACGTGGGGGAGATGGCTACTCTACCATTGTTAGGGGGAGATGTAAAAATTTAGAGAAGAAAATTTTTTTCAACACCCCAACGGAGACAGTAATAATAAAAACCCATATCCTAGTGCTACGAGCGCGGGACGGTTGTCTGTTCCCCTGCCTAGCGCCATGTAGTAGCTTCATCGGTTGGGTGGAGTGGATGAGATGGAAATGGTAGTTTAGCACTTTACAGTTCGCCCTTCAATGCTTTTTTGCGCCTTTTTTTCTGGTCCTTCAAAGTTTTCTCGTTTCGTATCGTTTCTATGTTTCGATGGGTTTTTTTTTTCGGTCTCCTTGTCCAATGAGGTAGACCACATTCCTTCAGCTGCTGCTCTTTCAGCCCATCACGAAATATTGCCATGGCCATGGGGGTGAGTTTAAAAATGGCCAATTTCTGGTTTTAATGATCAACCACCAACAGATGTGGTTCGGACGCTAGAAACTAACAAAACAACGATGAAGGTTGGCATCAATGAGGATGAGAGGCGTCGCATTGTTCAATCGGCGAAACGGACGTGCGATATAGCCATTCAAGTCGTAAATACTAAAACGACCGATACTGGAAGCTAATAAGTGGGAGAAAACCATGTTTTAAACGACAATTTTGAAATGGGATGGAAGTTGGCACCATTGCTGCACTCATACTATTCAAGAATTGGATTCATTAGACACTCATTACCCTGAGGCCGACATGGACAGGTCCTTTAATAGCCTTATAAATCTTTGAATTCCATGTGGTCGTATACGAAATATTTTACACCTGGAAGGCAGCCCAAAATGTATCATGAAAGGTGTCACCGGATCTCATTTTCTCGCGAACGCCTTAGGTAACACGATTGTGATTGGCGAGCGATACAGAACCATGACGGTGCAACTACTGACACAACTCGCATGACAATAGACATTTTGAAGGATCCGTTTCCGGGTCGTTCCTATGTCTCGTTTTGTTTGGTCTGCAAGATCGCCGTTTTGGCCGCTATAAAACTCCTTCTTTGCGACAAACCACCGGCTCTGAAAGCTCTCAAAGAGTATATCCGACAAGAGTGCAACAAGTTATAGCCCAAAGTTCCCAGCGAAACGATTGAAAATAGGGTAAAAGTAACCAAATGGTCATTAACAACGGCGAGACCCACTTGACCGAAAAGTAAAAGAAATAAACTAGAACGTCCAAATAAACATTTAAGACGAGTCTTATGAAATTTCTCTGTGTGTTTGGGATTGTCTGTGACGATTGTTCAAAAAATAAGGTGACTCTTTGAATTTCACGAGCTAAGCACATTCGATTTTTGATTTTTTTTATGTTAGTAAACATGACCCCTAATATATGTGGATATTTAGTTTGCTTTTCACAGATATACAGATACAAGTGTTAAACGTGTTTTGGTGTGCTGAAATAAGTCGCCGGGGCCATCACATTTAAAGTATTGTCTGGCATTATCGTGATGCAACAATCATGAACTTTCTCTTTCACAAATCCGAAAGTTTTCATCCTATTACCTCACGCAAACGCGCATAACCTCAAGATACGTTCTTCCGACAAGAACTCATAAACTTTATAATCGAAGAACAGTGAGCTAAATTTTCACATTTGACCGAACTGCTTTTTTGTACTTTTTTCAGTCTTGGCTCTTCTGGCCGCTTCCATGGGGATGATTGGGCTTTGGTTTCGATGTTATAGTTATACTCGTATATCCGTGCTTTGTCAACAATGATGACACTTTTCAGCAAATCTAGATCTTCGTTCACGTCATGCAACAGTTGTTTAGGTCAAAATTTAGAAATTTAGTTTCACACGTTTATGCCAAAAATATGTTAAAAAAATTCATGGCATGAGCCAACCAATATCCCCAGCAACTACTCTGATAGTGATTCGACGATTCTCCATAACAACTTTCTTTATTACTTCAGCGTTTTCATCTGTTGTTGAGGCGTTGGGGCGTCCAGGACGGGCATCGCCATTAATATCTTCTCGACCATCTGTGAAGAACTTGTGCCACTTATAAGCATTTTTTTTTTTTGCTCAAAGTGGATTCGTCAAATGGCCGTCAACTTTTCAAGTACATTGGAC
This sequence comes from Merodon equestris, assembly GCA_958301585.1. Taxonomy (NCBI): domain Eukaryota; kingdom Metazoa; phylum Arthropoda; class Insecta; order Diptera; family Syrphidae; genus Merodon; species Merodon equestris. Next base: position 20,445,851 of record OY284414.1, read on the forward strand.
ACTTAATTATATTTTCCACACAAAATTCAAAACAAATTCTTTGATTCATTTTTTGCAAAAGCAATAAATTGCAAAGCCCTTAATACAAGCAACCTTTATACTAGCCAAAAACAAACTTAATATCAAAAATCGTTGATAGTATATGTTCCGGATTTAAAACGTTTTTGTTCTATACAAAATATTAATGATTTACAATATACATATGTATGTAGTTAATGAATTTCCTTTACCCTGTAAATAATTGTTATAACTCTGTTGTGAGTCACTGCACACGCGCAATTGCATTGGTCAGCTTTCGTTTCTTGCACATCATGCGTAGTTATCATCCAACTTGTTAACTTGCTCTTTATTGTATTATAACATATCAGATTTTACTCCCATTGTATTTTTGGTTAGCTGGTGCGTGTGCAATGTCTCTCCCGAAAGTGCTCTCACCGGTACTCATCAGCCTAGGCTTTCACACATAACATATGTTCGATTACCCGCACTTCTGCGGAAGTTGTTTTTGCTTTTCTTTGCCTATTCTCGTGATAACGAGAGAACTACGGCTTTGAATGTGTGATTGCGAAGGTTGATGATTGCCGCTGAGATCTTGTCTCGTCCACTTGGATTTTGGACACCACAGAAGAAGGAAGGTTAACAATAAAACAGGTTGTAACGTGGTATTTGGTTTGCCTCTTTATTCATTTATTATACGTATTACATTTACGAGTATCTATTTTTTTTTCCAAGGGATTTTTGTTTCGCTTTTTCTTCAATTCAAGATCAGTATATATAATATGTTAGGGGTCACATGTACCAACATAACTAAATAAAAATTCTCACAAACAAAACTCAAAAAGTCACCTTATTTTTTGAACAAACCTAGTATACAAATGATGGATCATCCAACAAGATGTGTCTATGTCTCGTCAGTGTTGAACTTTTAAAAATAACAACGAGGAAAATGTTAATGAATCATAATGAAAATTCGCTACGAAAACAGTGAAAATATTTGGATATTTAGAAAACGTTCTCTAAACATTTGAACGTCCTGAACGTGTGATGCAAAAAGTCCAACTCGCGTTCGCCTGGCAAGTTTTGCTGGAAATATCGTCGCTGTAGCTATCCGAATTAATGGTCTTATCCTAAACCATTTCATACTGCATTTCGCATCTAGATGTTGGACTTCATGCTTATAATTTACTCCAGGCCTTAAGGCTTACGAGTATAAGAATGAACAAGTTCGTGACTTTTTATACAAAATTATTCTTGGTGATAAGCCTTATTATGATGGTGTGAACGTGGGTACGTACGTTCGTATGTTCTGTAACGAACTTTCAGGGCTGTTGTATACTCGCCGGTACATGTCTGTCGCACAAATTTATTTTTTTGATACTCGAAGATTCATTAGCTGTGTCGGCGAAACGATTCGTAGTGGCACCTCATTCGTGCGATTCGGTCCTGTCGCATTGTCAGTACCTGGTATGCTTTTCTCGGTTAAAACTTTAGTCCAGGCACTGACTGATATCAACTGGGTCAGAACAAAGTTAGACTAAGCCCGTTTGGGTCAAGATAGGCGCCCTGCATAGTATGCCAAATGTGGTAATAACCCTAGCCCAGACTGTTCAGAGCTCAAACCCAAGTCGTAATACTAGTTCCTGCGATATTCACCAAAAGAGCACTTAACACTTACTTGTCTCGTATAGATGTTGGAGTATCCCCGAGTTGGAGTATAACCCGAGTTGGAGTATCAGTCTTCGTCTTATCAACCTACTCATTAGTTGGTAAAGGTCACGTTACCCATACTTCTCTATATGAACGTAGAATCAGTCTTAGGAGTCTTAGGAGCTCATCACTGACATTCCCCCTGTTTTCGGAACTGCCAACGATTGTGACAAATATAGTTTGCCGTTTTTGGCCCGTGATCTTACTCCTTTGTTTAATCTGATTTATACCACAATTTGATAGCCCTGCAGAGATAATATTATTGGCTTAATAATATTAATCTTTTATTAACAAAGATGAAAACAATCTTAAAAAATCTAAATTTAACATGACTTTGATAAGAGGAGGATAAAGATTAAAAGGTGCTTAAGTAGAAGATACTTCTATGTCAGGGTTTGGAATGTTGGTCAAAAGGAGCGGGGTTCGCTTCGCACAGCATTCTGGACATTAGCTCATGGTAGCCGTGGTTGTTCAATGGAAGTTCCGGAAGAAGGGCACATACCGAAGGTTTTGAAGTAAATGTCAAGGGGAATTATTTGAAGCAGTTATGGGCAGTCAATACGGGACGAGTAATCGGCCTTTAAGTTATGTTTTTTTTTTATGACTAAGACAGGATTTATATTCACTGACGCTACAGACGTCTTTTTCTTCATATAACAAAAGTAGTCATAATCGGTTTGGAGGACCTGTTCGGTGAACGATGGCTGAAGAAATGGGTAAAAGAGTTGGCAGCTATCTTCCGACCAATGAAAGAAGTATTAAGAAAATTAAAAGTAGAGGAAAAGTTATCAGCTTTTGTATTTATAAAGGTTTGCGATTGAAGATAAGAATTTGAATGTGTTCATTAATGTTCCAAAAGTTTATTTGATTCATTCGATTTATTCGTTTTTACGTTGAAACGTTGAACGTGTCTGAAACATACTGATAATCTTGTATATGCACATTACTAGTCAAACCGGTTCCTTAGTCTGTTGTCTATTTCCAAAGAGGCGACATGTGGGTTGATGCGATCGATAATTTTTTGGATTAAGAACGCTTACATACATACATATCTTCACGTCCCCTAAAGGCTTTTATATACCTATGTATGTGTGCCTGAATCATATCCAGGGAATAAATTAGGACTAGAATTAAGCCCTGGACGCATCATAATATTAGATGCGTAACTGCTTAGTGAAGATCTGGATTAGTAGTTGTGAGGCCGATCACACTCAAGATCCTATTTGTTCCCCTTCTATGCTCTCCGAATATTTAAAGAAATACATCGAACAATACACAATGAGTGACAGTGATGGCGCATTTTATGCTGGCGATATTATTGGGCCTTATATAATAATGGCGCGATCGTTTAACTGTAACGAGGATGCAATTGTACGGGCTCTAGATCCAAATGGGCTCTGCCATGCCTACGGATTCAACATCTAATATGGCTGCCTCATATACAAAAGAGCACCTCTGGTACGGCCCAATGAATCCTCGAATATAAACCTGAAAGACTATGCAAAAACACTCAACAAACCGGCCTCTTTAAGTAACTGGTTCGAGAGTTTTGAGGTTCAAGTTCAGCCCGAACTGTAGCACAGTTTAAGGAAATATGTAAAGGCTTTTCCTTTTTGGGCTATGTTAAAGATACAATCCGCCTAAGCCCTGCCAACAACTCATCCCCAAAAAGAAAATATGGGATCATCCAATTCATAGTTCAGATCTGACATCTCTGTTTCATTATGATATGTGCATCAAACTGGTCTGTCATCCGATACTATAAGTGTTTAGCTTAAGGTTTGATTTATTTAAAGCTAGGAATTTTATCTGTCAACATGAGTGACCTGCTTGTAGCGCTTCTGCTTCGATTAGTGGTTTCCACGTGTTGGATGATATACCGCGTCTACGGTTGTGGGTTCCAATCTAGGGCTCCTCTTGTGATATCATCATGGAGCTTGCGGAGTGTATGGCCAATCCACTTCTATTTACGGCGGCGTTGGGCCAGATAACGCGCATTCCGGAGGCTAACTGCAGAATTTGTGTTTCGAGGTGTGTCTTGTTCCACGTTCCGCATTCGTACAGAAGAACTGATTTCACGTTTGATTCGAACATTTTTTACTTCCTGCGTTTGGATATGTGAGATGATCACACTTACTCGGCTTAGTATGTCAGCTGGTGAGCCGCCATGGTAGTCGAGGTCGACAGAATTCGTCCACTACTTCGACGTTAGAGCCGCAGTTCTGAAAATTGTGTGATTCGTTGGTGTTAATGCACATCAACTTTGCATTTGCGACGTTGATTTTTGTGAGATTTTTGCCAGATGCTTGCCGCATTATTAGGTCTAAAACCGAGTTGAATAAGAGCGGCGATAATACGTTACTCTGCCTAGCTCAATTCTGCACTTGAATACTGTTGCTTAGAATATTGTTGTGTTTCACACACTTAGTACCTGATAGAGCTCTCCATATTGCGTCATGTCCAAGAGTATCGAACGCTATCTCGAAGTCGATAAAGCACAGGTAGAATGGTGTGCGCCAGTTGACAGGCTGCCAAAATTACTCGTAAAGTGTTGATATGATCAATGCATAAGCAGCGAGCTTTCAGCTCACCTGGGATCCTTCCAGAGGTCCATACTCGTATGTCTTTTAGTAGACGGAATAGAATTCGGGCACTCACCAGGGGATCAACTTTAAGCAATTCTGGATTTATGTCGTCTAATCCGCGAGCTTTGTTGGGTTTCAATACTTTTATAACACTTACTATCTCACTTTTGTCTGGACACGTGGTGGAGATATCACGTCTTGTTGGGTGGCGTTGACAGTCACATTGCTGTGAAGATGTTGTTGCTAAAAGCTTCTCGTAATACCTCTCCCAAATTGAATTTTTGCTTGTAGGTGCGGTGGTTTGGTGGCCTTGAATGAGGTGTAAGCCCGTATAGTGTAGTCAAGGTCGCGTAAGCGGTGAGTCACCGCAGCTGTCTGTGCTTTGCTGGCTAGGTTGTCACTTTAAATTTTTTTATCTGTTCTTGCGTTTTTCTTAATTTGTATGTCGATGACGATACAACGTTGCTGCAGAGTCGCCTTGGGGGATCAGGTTTTAGCACAGCTTAATTGATATTTTTTTGTTTTGCGCTCGTTTATTAAATCCCATGTGTGCTTCGAAATCCAATACTTGGGCCTGTTCACTTAAGAGCCCATCTGCTCTTCAGCTGACCGCTTAATGCGCTGCCACTCGTCTGCAAGTGGTTGGATCGAAGCAGCTCTTGTGTTTAACGCTTCAACAAATTTAGTGGTCGTTCTCTAACTTTCCAGTTTTATTATGTCGAACCTGTGTTGCATCTTTCTTGGCCTTTGTTGAAAGCGACCTTAAGAGAGATTGATCATCCATCTGAGCGTACTATAGGCAAAGTTTAAAAAAAATCGCGGCTCTGTTACAAAAGTCTTAAGGTCTACCTATCATCCAACTGCACGCTGTGCAGAAAATATAACTAGCCTTACTGAAAACATCGAAGAAGATCCAAATCTCTCGATTTCTCAAGATGCACAATATTGGGCTTGTCTTACGGCACATTATGGCGCATTTTGCAGTTAGATTTTTGTATCCCAGCAGTTGGACGCTGTTGAAGAAGATAGTGCCTTCCGCGTTGACACCTGCCTATCTCACTATCCTTTCAAGGGCTAAATTGAACAAATCACACGACAGTGTGGCCATCGTCCTGTAGGGCTCATGACGATGAATGCTGTCGTATGCGACTTTAAAGTCGATAAGAAGATGGTGAGTATCGTCTGGAACTCGTTGTTTTTTTCCAAGATCATGCATAATGTGAAGATTTCTCAGGCCAGAATCCACACTGATACGTGTCTATGAGTGTGGTGCAAAACGGCTTAAGACAGTACACCGGATAGGATCTTGTAGGCGACATTGAGCAGGGTTTTTCCCGTTAGTTGACGCAAGACATAGGAATGCCTTTTTTGAGTGTGGGGCAGATAAAGTTGGTGTGCCAGTCGCCGAATTTGACAGATGATCTATTGCATGATCCCTACCAGAACATCATCGCCAATTTAGAAGAGCCTAAAAACCTTCTGGGCAAGCGGCTTTGTTGGATTTCAGCTTATGTTAGCGGACTGATGAGTTTTTTTTCTGAGTAGGATCCAAACAAATTGTTCCAAAGTCTATTAGCGATTTAGCTGTTCTAATTTAATGGAAATTTTATCAAAGCATTGACTGGTTTTAGGCACAGCCGATGGAGATCTTTGACAAATCTCCGACTTTAATATAAAGCAAACATTTCATCAGTTTAACTCTTGCATTTCTTCTTATTGACTCAAAATGATACCTATTATTGGATAAGGCTATTTAAATCAAAATTATATTTCAAGATTTAAGCCAATAATGGGCTATAGCTTATAATAGGACTGCCAGTCAATCGATGATCTGATATCTGGCAATAATACAATTTTACTCTATGACTTAAGCACTCTCCCACACATGTATGTACGTTGGCTTTGTTGTGCAATTAGACAAAACAATAACCGAATTTAAGTCTTTTCAATGAGATTTGCTAACATATCCCACTCACCCTCCCAATTCACTATTCTTATTCGAAACTGGTGTCCTTTTGTGAAATCATTCGGCATACTGCGGACATGTGTCAGGATCAGGAAGCGCCCCCAAACTGTCCCCTCAATTACTCACCAATCGCAATAACGTCCGATACCATGACGTATATGAAATCCAATAAATGAAATATCTTCGCGCATTAAATCCGCTCCACCGCACCGACCGACACTTTCACAATCCTATTCACCTTTTCATAAAACACATCCAAACATATCCATCGTTCAAGCCCACCCACTAAGTCCCCACTGCCATCGTGCCATTGCACCATAGCGACATAGCTCGTAATCCTTCGTAAATCTCTTTACCTGGCCCTTAAATTACTGAACGAGATTTCCCATTCCGTCCAGTTCGGTTTGGTAGAAGATTAAGTTAAAAGGACACATGCTGCATCACATTTACCATTATCCACACACGAGCATATGTATGTGCACGAGTATAACTATCCTGTCAGTATTCGTTCGGGAATTGTTTCATAGCGCAGCGGGCAACAAAAAATGAACTTTTCCTGAATGAGAAGCACCTATCACCTACAATAGCGATATGACGACCATATCCTAGACGTACATATGTACCAAACCACCCTGAACCGTCATTCTAGTCTGGAATTGTATACTCGTATGTAGGTACTCCATAAAAAGCCATTGAAATTGATGTAAAAGGATAAAAGCAAATAATGTCCAAATATTAAGTTGACATCCAAGTTTGTTGATTTTTTTTTTCTCCTTTTCTATTCCATTTTCTCCCATCCTTTCTCTCATCCCCGTGTTGATGACATTTCGTCGGTATAGATGGGTCGGCCGTACTACTGCGTTAGAGCTTCTTCTATGAACAACGGCACGAGTGTGTGTGCTGCTGTCATATGCCTGCATTAAACTCTGTTGGAGGATTCCTCTTGCTCCTGATGGGGATCCTGTCCACACACTGGATGATATGACGGGAGAAAAATGAAATGAAAACGTAGGTTACGAGACGGAACGACTGTATTGGAAGTCCCTTTGTCCACAATGGTGAGCTGAATAGAAAGGAAGGTAGTTATACGCTTGGTCACTTGACTACACCACTGACCGGTGATGAAGAGGATGATTTCAGGAGGTGGAATGTACTATAATACGTCGGTGACGTTTTTTTTCCCCCCCTTTTCTTGCCTTCTATATGACGAAAGTTAATCCGAAGATTTACTCTGGAAACATGTGGCATATGGAGCGATGAAAGGGAGAGAAAGGCGACCAGGATGAAGGGTGATGGAATGTTGCCATTCTTTGAGGTGGATCAATTTTGACATTTTAATATGTTTTTTGGGCAAACAATGCCGAGGCTGACAATTATGTGGATCAAATTGAGTATAAAGCCTTAGACTGTTGTTAGTGCAGGAAGGTAGAAGATATTAGGGATGTATGTGTGTATGTCTGTGGAGGCACATGTGGCAGGTTGAAGGGTGGACAGGATTTATCGGTTTTTGTACAAATTAGCAGCTCGTGTGCTCGTATTATACTTGTTGACTCTGCCCTTAATATGGCTATGCGAAAGAAATACGCCTTGTAAGGTTTTGACAAAAATGCACGAAGACTTTAAAGCGAATCAGATGTTTTGAATAAGAAGTAAGCCGCAGTGAAGCTTAAAAACCTACTTAAAGGTGCAAAAGTCATAGTTTTCAATAATCGTTCGACCATAATCAACTGTTTATAGTGACTCGTAAATACTTGCCTGTCAATCATCAACTATCACACTTCAATAATGATATTAGATCATCATCGTAACTGTCAATCATTATACCTGAGTTATCGATGGTAGATTACCTTTAGAATGGATATCGTTCATAAATAATTTTCTAATAATTATCATTCGTCAAACATCATTCGTCACTCGCCAATCATCATTCGTCAATCATCTTCCTGCAACCATTTTTAATCAGTATTCATTTGCCAATCATCATCTTCAAACCACTCGAATCGTAGACATGGCAGCAAAATTTACTCCTTATTCGTCAATCACCCACAGTTGCTATTTGTCTGAATTTAGCCAACAGTCATTGTCTGTCACTCGTTTGTTCCCATGTCTAAGTAATAGAAAAAAATACAAAACCGGGCCATATAGCGAGTTACAGGACAGCTATTGTTTGCTATTTGCACTTTGACCGATCTCAGTTCAAATATCTTAAAACCCACAGTCGTCCCTTCTCTCTTGGGTATATCATCATTATCAGCGCCTGAATGGGAATCCAATAAGCGATTGGAGTACATTAATCACTCACTCATCGGCTGGACCAAGATAGATGTCCATGCATCCAAATTCGATGGTAAATTTGTCTTCATCACGATATACATACCATGCTGAGCCAAAACCGAATGCGACTAATGGCGTCAGCAGATCCCGATTTTACGGTACCGAAATGATCTTGGAGAAAGCGTGACCATGAACGGCAACATGCCGAGAGAGATTGTTGCCTTAAAACCGTATAATAATTCAAATCCGAATTTATTCGTCGCCGCTAAAATCGGAGAAGAAAAAATAACTATCGCCCGGCAATGAGAACAAACCACAAACTCCGGATTCAGATTCCGATATTGAAGTTCTAGTATCTTCCGAGCAATTGGAATACCTTGAGAACCTTCAGCGTCGTACACCGGGTAGCGTTTCATCGAACAAACCGGCACAAAATGGGACTGGCTCAGGCAAAACAACACCATCAAGCAAGGCAACAACATCGAATACAACGACACTCCCAGCCAGGACAACACCTATTAGTCTATTAAGCGTACTCTCTCAACCGAGGCTACGCCGTTGATTGAGGCTTCACAGTCGAAGGGTATATTGTCGAGCAAAACTACGTCCTCGAGCAAGTCTACACCGTTGAACGAGGCAACATCGTCCAGCAAGACTTCACCACCGAGCAATGATACATACATCGTTTAGTGCAGCTACTCCATCGACCAAGTATGTAACAACGAATCAGGCTACACCATCGACCAAGCCCACTCCATCGAGTAAGGTTCAAAGCAAGTCCACTCCGATTAAATCGGTTCTCTCGAGAGCGCACGTTGTGCAAACCAGTTTGTAGTCCCAGACTCCTTTGTCTAACGGTGAAATTCCAGACAAGATGACCGCTTCGTGTCCTGCACATTTGGAAACCACCACGACATCATCGAGTCCCTTGGCTGCCAATGAATTAGAAACCAATAAGACGAGGTTTTAATCAAGCACACACCAAGGCGACTGCATCAAGTCCTGTGACAATTAATGGCATCAAAACCTCAATGAGTCCTTCACAAGGCGCCAATCAGTCACAAACCAACAAGACTGCTTGGAGTCATGCGCAAATGAATGGCACCAAAAACTCGAAGTGCTCACCACAATATGTGACTCAAGCAAAAACCAACATGATTGCTTCGAGTGCTGTCACCAAGATCTCAACCAGTCCTGTCGCAAAGATCTCAACCAGCTCAGCTGCCAAAACTACAACCAGTCTTGTCGCCAAGATCTCAACTAGTTCAGCCACCAAGATCTCGACTATTCCAACAACCAAGATTTCAACCAGTCCTGTCACTAAGATTTCATCCAGTCCAGCCACCAAAATCTCAACGAGTCCTGTCACTAAGATTTCATCGAGTCCAGCCATCAAGATCTCAACGAGTCCTGTCAACAAGATTTCATCAAGTCCAGCCACCAAAACCTCAGCCAGTCCTGTCACTAAGATCTCAACCAGTTCTGTCAACCAAGGTCTCTTCGGGTCTAGCCACCAAGATCTCAACGAGTCCTGTCATCAAGATTTCATCGAGTCCTGCCACCAAGACCTCAGCCAGCCCTGTCGCTAAGATCTCAACGTGTCCAGTCACCAAGGTCTGAAAGAGTCCTGTTACCAAGGTCTCATCCAGTCCATCTACCAAGATCTCAACCAGTTCAGTCCCTAAGATCTCGACCAGTCCTGTCACCGACATCTCTACTCCTCCTTCAAGAGGCACCACTCACGAAAATACCAACATGACTCCACCAAGACCATCCCCGATTAAATACACGGTCTCAAAGAATGAGGCACAAGGCAAAATGACGCCATCGAGTTCAGCTCAAATAAAATGCAACATGCCTACGCAACCAATCCAATAGCACCGCTCCGAGTCCTTCGCGCCTCGATCTGAATAAATCTTGTATTAGTTCATACCGATCCGCTCCAACGGCTTAAATACTTCCAGAAAATCATCAATTTGAATTGGAAACCACACTGAATGATCCAAAATCCCACCAGCTAATGAATGTGATCAAGGATCAGTCGGCAAAGATTGAACAATTGGAGCACTGGATGAAGATTCTGAAAACTGGCTAGAAGGAGATGTTGACGCAGCTAGACAAATTCCGTGACATCGTAACCTCCCTTCACATTTAGCTAATTGTACTTTATTTTTTTAATGTTTTGTTACTGTAATGATTACTTGTTAGGTTAAGTTTGATTGGAATAAGTTGTTTTTCAATGATTACTCATCGAACATTAATCGCCAGTCTCCATTCGGCAATCGTCTATTTGCGCTAATTTTTATTCAATCATCATTCAACAATCCCCAACCCCAATTTCTTGCTCTTCCGTAGATACAACAGGAAAAGTTACAGGAGTCAATCATGGTCCATCAATCATTATTGTACAATGATCATTCATCCAACATCGTTCGCCTATTACCAATCATCATTTGTAAATCATCCCTTTGCAAATATTCTTTATCAGCCTTCATTAGCCAATCATCATGTTCACGTTTTTACTTGAATCGTGGATATGGCAACAAAATTTAGTAATCATTCATCAATCCGGATCCGTCGATTACTTTTTCCTAAGAATTCCTTATAATCCATCACTCGCTATTAGCAATCAATGTTCTACTTGAAACGTGCAAATGACAGCAAAATATATTCATTAACCGTCATTCATCTACATATACAGTTCATCAACCCCTACTTATCAATCATCATTCGTTGAACATCGATCAACAGTCACCATTCGGCAATACTTTGATAATCATATTTTTCCATTCAATTTCATTCATCAATCTCCATCCTCAATTTCCTACTCTAAACGTAAGTGCAACTGAAGTAACACAACAGTTGTTGTGTCCTTCATCACCATATTCCAACCAATTATTAGCTGTCATTCGTCGTACATCACTAGTCAATCATCGTCCATGAGTCATAATTCATCAAATATAGTTCCATCAGCTTTCTGCCAGCATTCTTTATCTGCTTGCATTCGACAATAACTTTCAATTTTCTACTAGAACCGTAGACATGATGGCAAAACGAGCTCATCATATATTGACCCTCATTCATCAATCACCTTCTCCTAATAATTCTTTCTGAGCCTTCACTCGCAGCTGAACTTTAATTTTCTACTTGAGCCGTAGATATGACAGCCAAATCTACTCATTATTCGTCATTTACCTACATACATAGTCCTTCAATCACTGCTTGTCAATCATCCCTCGTAGAACATCGATCACCATTCATTCGGCAATCCTTTGATAATCAAATATTTCATTCGGTTTTCATCAATCATCTTCTATCAATATTCATTCATAAATCATGTCACTCATCAATCGCCTTCAATCATCACATATGAACCAGCATTCGTGCAAAATCGACCGTGAATCATAACGCGAAAATCATTTCACCTCAATTATTATGCATCAAACATAATCACCTTGATCATTCATCAATCAGGACACTCAATCTTCAACTCGAACTGTAAACACGACTTAGCATCCAACAACAGCTGATAGTTATTCTTTGGTCAGCTACTCTTTGCCAACAACAAATCGACATTAGTTATTGACCGACATTCCCCGATGGCTATTCGTTGTCAATCACCGTCCATCATTCACCAATCACTATTTGCTAAAAGACTTTCTTCCTTTTGCCATTCTGAGAAATCATCTGGCAAATTTATCTAAACGAGTAATTAGCTTTTGAACTATGTGAATCAAAGTTTTAAGTCCAGAGGGCGAATGTCTGATTTTGGAACGATTTTCGATTCATTTCATTT